>QYAN01000048.1:0-156891 GCA_003988815.1 Chlorencoelia australis | reverse complement strand
TAATATATTTTATAATATTTATTATAATTATAGAAAAAGCTATAATCTTTAAGATAATCTATAAAATAATTAATTATATTAAAAATTAATTAATTTAAACTTTTATTTTTATTAATTTTATTAGTAATTTCTATTTCCTAGCTATAATTTTTATTATTTTTAAATATATATTTTAGTTATAAGATAAGCAAAGATAGATAGTTAGCTGTTTTGGGATTTAGTTAATAGTAAATTTAAATAGTTATTTATCTTTCTTATAAAATATATTTAATAAAAGATAGAGGCTTTATAAAATATATTTAATAAGGAAGAGATAGAGGCCTTATAAAATATATTTAATAAGGAAGAAATAGGGGCCTTATAGGATATATTTAATAAGGAAGAAATAGAGGCCTTATGAGATATATTTAATAAGGAAGAAAAAGAGGCTTTATAAGATATATTTAATAAAGAAGAAATAGAGGTTTTATAAGATATATTTAATAAGGAAGAAATAAGGGCCTTATAAAATATATTTAATAAGGAAGAAATAAGGGCCTTATAAGATATATTTAATAAGAAAGAAATAAGAGTTTTATAAGATATATTTAATAAGAAAGAAAAAGAGGCCTTATTAAATATATTTAATAAGATTATATTTAAGAAGATTTTTATTAAATATATTTAATAAAATTATATTTAAGAAGGTTTTTATTAAATATATTCTATAAGATTATATTTAAAAAGATTTTTATTAAATATATTCTATAAAATTATATTTAAGAAAGTTTTTATTAAATATATTTAATAAAGTTATATTTAAGAAGGCTTTTATTAAATATATTTAATAAGATTATATTTAAAAAGATTTTTATTAAATATATTTTATAAGAAGAAGAAAAAGAATAAATTTATTTAATATTATTTTCTATAATATATTTTTTATAGGGCTATTTTATAGCTAATTAATCTAATATTTTTTATAGATAAGAAAGTCTTTATTTTATTTTATATAAATAATAATTATTTTTATTTTTTCTTTTGCGAGAATTTACTTTTATATAAAATTCTTTATATAAATATATATTAAGATATAGATATACTAGAAGTATTTAAAATTTCTATAGTATTATTTTTCTAACTTAAAGAATTATCCTGCTTTTTAGGCTAAGCTAGGCTAGTAGCTATTATATAGAATAGCTTATTTAGGGGCTTGGGGCTTTTTTTAATTAATAGTAAAGATATATTATTTATTAAGGCTATTATTATATATAATTATAATTTTATTATTAAAATTAAAAATTTAATATTAATATTTATTTAAATAATAAGAGAAATAAACCTATTTTATAGAGGTATATGGGATTTTTCTCTAATTAAATTAATAGAAATAAAAATAGTTATTTTTTATAGTTTTCTAATTAGATATTTTACTTAATTTAATATATATATAATTATTAAAGCTTTAAATTAGATTTTTAATTTTTTTATAACTAGATTAGTAGAAATAAGAGTAGTTATTTTTCGTAGTTTTCTAATTAGATGCTTTGTCTTAGTTAATATGCGCATAGCTGTTAAATTTTCGGATTAGGCTTTTGGTTTTTCTGCGACTGGGTTAGCAGAAATAAGAGTGGTTATTTTCTGTGGTTTTCTAACTAGATATTTTGCCTTAGTTAATATGTGCGTGGCTATTAAATTTTTGGATCGGGCTTTTAATTCTTCTATAACTAGGTTAGTAGAAATAGAAATAGTTATTTTTCGTAGTCTTTTAACTAAACGCCTTGTCTTAATTAATATATATATAGCTGTTAAATCTTTAGATCGGGCTCTTAATTCTTCTGCAATTAGGTTAGTAAAGATAGGAGTAATTATTTTCTATAATTTCCTAACTAGATATTTTATCTTAGTTAATATATATATAGCTGCTAAATCTTTAGACTAGGCTCTTAAAAAATTAATTATTTCTAGTTAATTAGTAATAGGGTTATTAACTATGATTCTAAAGGGTATTTGCATTATAGCCGTATTGCTTGCTAGTATATTATTATTAGTATTTAATATTGGTTTTGCTGTGATAATATCCTTAGAGGCTGCTCTGGCAGAGGCGCTATTTGTAACTAGCCTGGTAAAAGGCTTTTTTCTAGCTAGTAGCATAATAATATATTTCTTCTTAGGCTTATAAGCCTTTACTTATTCCTTATAATTAGGCAGTATAGGCTTAAAAAGATTTATTATATAATATTAAATATTAAATTAAAAGAATAAAAATAAGTAAATCTAGATTTTTATTATTATAATATCTTTAATATTTTATCTGCTATATATTTAATAATTAATTATTTTTTGATTTTTTTTTTTTATTTGGTGGTATTTTAATAAGATTTAAATAATTTAATTTAAAAGAATATTTTAGTAAAAAAGGCCTTTTCTTTAGGTTAGGAAAGAAAAAAAAGAGTAAATATTAATATAAGGGCATATATATAAAATATTAGATATTAGATAAAATATTAGATATTTAATATAAGGATATATATATAAAATATTAAATGTTTAATATAAAGGCATATATATAAAATATTAGATGTTTAATATGAGGGTATATATATAAAATATTAGATGTCTAATATGAGGATATATATATAAAATATTAGATGTTTAATATGAGGGTATATGTATAAAATGTCGGATATCTAATATAAAGGTATATGTATAAAATGTTGGATGTCTAATATGAGGATATATGCATAAAATATTGGATGTCTAATATGAGGATATATGCATAAAATGTCGGATGTTTAATATGAGGGCATATGCATAAAATGTCGGATGTTGCGCACAGGCCACAAAATATCGGATCGCAGTTAAATCCTAACCCTAAATGCCAAAACCTATTTCACAATAGAAGATTCTAGAATATAACTCAGCTAATTATTCTAGTTCCTTAATCTTCTTCCCTATATCATTTACCAGCTGGGAGATCTAAAGAGCTTAGCTTTTTAGCAATAGTAGCAAAGCAAGGATGAAGCAAGGCATTAGAGGCAGAGATACGTTTGTCAGATTCCCATATTAGCATCTGGGCAATTAGGTGTTTAGGCGTAGTTGATTCGTGAGAGTTTAGTATTCCCACTCCTTTGCGGAAATCTGCTTGAACGGGAATGGCGGAAACCTGCCACTCTGAAACAAACATTCTGAGACCAATAATTCCACAAGCCCAAATATCGAGGGCTAGGTCATGGATCTGATGTGACATTTCCGGCGCTTGGTATCCACGGGTGCCTGCTTTTCCTCTAATTGGCCTGTGTGACTGAGCCTGGATGGTTTGTCCGTAGTCAAGGATTACTACTGCGATATTGTGGTCATCGTACGATACAATATCAATATTGGAAAGCTTTAGGTCTCGATGGAGAAGTGGAAAGGGGTTTGCATTGTGCAGAGCATGCACGCCTTGTAGTAATTGATGAAACGCCATGATCTTCAGGCCAGGAGACAACTTCGGCAACAGTTCGGTGAGAGTGAGTCTAGCAAAAGGCTGGATGATAAAGATGACTCTCTCTGGACGTGCAGGCAGTCCATAACGTTCGTCATCTTCATTTTCTGGACTCGTAAACCAGGTATCACCTCGCTCGTAGTAAACGCCACGCTTAACCAACAATTGAGGATGGCTGGGCAGACGTTCTAGAATAAAGATCTCTTCTGCAATGGCTCCCATCGTTTTCGAAGTCCTTATAATAGTTTTTGCGGCCGCTGGCTCTCCAGTGATTCTATGCTTTGCTGCACTAACTGTTCCAAACCCTCCTGAACCCGCCGTTCCCTTGCATACCCAATCATCGATAGTAAAGTCCCATGGGGATGGTGTTGCAGATATGTCAGGGGGAGGGGCAAGAATCGAGAGATATGATTTAAAGTATATATTTAGGTTTGATTGATAGGTGAGTTCATCGATATTGGCATACTCCAAACAGTATGTGAGGTTGCCAAAGGAGACAATTTGTGATCTTGAACTAACGACACGTGATCCAGAGGAGAATTCCTCGGTACCAAGGAAAATGGGTGTTCCTGGAGGAGGAGACTTGATACACAAGGAGCCCGAGCTATCGAAGTAGAAGATGGCATGTTTTCCTCGCACGCCGTAGAGTTTCTTGCCGTCACTTGGGGCCAGCATCAAATCAACGACACCAGTTCGCGTAAAGGCGCTACTGTCAGAATTCCACCGGCCGATGCCAGCTACCCAACCATTTCGGGGTATATCCGGCAGCTTTTCAAACGAGAGGTCATAGTAGCCTTGATATTGTAGCTCTTCTAGTTCCGGTAGAGGGGAGGAGTTAAAGGTATTGCTCTCCACGTCGGCTTCCGACAACGGGAGGAATGGCTCTTGTGGAGGTTGGGAGGGATCCTTTCCACTCCAGGGTTCAATGACCATGAACTTGGCAGGATGCCGAACATCTAGAACTTGGGAAGTAGAGTCAAGGTTTTTGACAAGCAATGCAACATTGTTAAATGCATGGCGTGCATCAATATTCAGAGGTGTCAAATGCACAAAACTCGTGGGCACCGCGAACGGAGGCGGGATAAAACTCATGTCGCTATATATGAAAGATATATTTTACTATAAAAAACTTTGATCTGGGTTTAAACCCAACCGATTATCTAATATAAAATAGTGGGGATTTCGGGGACATCACGTGGACGGCACCGAATTCCCAGCTTATTCATCTTGCCAAACACGACCACGACAAGCCATTATCAAACCACGTCTACCTCGATTACATCTACATCCGTGCGCTCTATGCGTTCTACTTCGAGCTCCTCGACATCCCCTCTGTCGCATCGCGCCAACAACTCGTCCCTCCCTCGGTCCAGCCTAACTCCTGTCTCTCCTCCAACATCGATCAATGGCGAGGATACATTGCCTCAGCTTGGCTTCGATTGGGAGTTTGAGCTTACTCTAAAGGAACGTATGCGCCAGAAGGAACATGAGATTATCGCCCGCTTTCAACGATATGGGCGCTTTGGGATGCGGTTAGAAGAGGCAAGGTTACCGACACCAGATCATTTTCGAACGGCCTATGACGAACTTGTAGAAGCCATCAATAATGATCGAACACCTTCACCATCTCCGGGATCTGTGGTGGGTTCTACTCGAAGTCCGCGAAGGCTGAATGTGACCCAGACACACCTTAGACGCAAAGACATCACGAAGAAAGGTATGCATCATGCAATTCGAGGACTCAGATACCTGGCTGACGATTTCTCTAAGTACACAACTCTTTTCATTATAGCGACGAGAGTCGAATATCGAAACAAAAACAGGACAAGGCAATGGGGCCTCGGCGCCGGAAGCAAGCAAACCATTGGGAGGGATCGAATCATGGGATGACAACGCGCTCAAAAACGGCGGCTTTGCGAAGGATATAAAAACGACCTTTATGATAATGTTGAACTTTGAGTAGATTATTGGTCACAAACTAGGCTCGAGCTGCATATACTACTACAGCACTGGCATTCATACCAGCTCTGCCTTACTTGGTCACGAACAAATATAGATATATATGTTAGGATCTACTCTTCCTCAAGAAATCGAAAATTAAATAAGTGGGTGTTAGATCAACTTAGCAGTCTCAACTGCGAGGTAGCTAGTTGTTATGATTAGGGGTGAATCGATATTGTATTTGTAGCAACAACTAAAGTAGTAGTTCCCGAACCTAGGCGTAGCAGCACCACGCGAATTCCAGGCGCCTACATCTCCATCTTACAGCTCCCTTCTACAGTGAAACCAGACCTAGGTTTCTAGTGACTAGAAAGCCTCCGATTTCCAGTTGGAACGAATATTTATACCTTCTGTCTCCCGCCCTGAAGAACCATAGTGGTATACAGACAACAACAGTTTCCGGTATATCTAACCGGCTGGGGGTCGTCCGCATAACACATGACTTATCCAATGGGATCGGTGTGGTAATCAGTTCAGCTGTAGCATTCCTGCTACCCGCATTAGGTTCCTCCTTACCAGAAAACTAAGTGTCCCGTGATTAGTTAAGGAAGCAACTTCTCGCCTCCATCCTATACAATCTCTCTACGAGCGTTTTGAATTACTATAAGTAACGCCCACAGCTTCTCTATATTCTAGTCTCTTGGGTTACAGCCACTTTTAAGCAATGTAGCAACTCCGCTAGCTAACGTGATTCCACCAGCCACTAACCCAAAGGAATACTTCTCTCCAACTAAGATTATATCATACTAATATTACATTATCTTTCTTCCAGATCACCTACGTCTCGAGTATTGATTGAGGCTAATATATATGACTTAATCGAAAAAGAGGCGAAGCGTCCGCTAACCCCATCCTTTAGGCCCCGTCCGAAATAATAGTTGAGGTTATGCGAGACAGTTTATATAGGGGAAAGAACAAAAAGAAATACGGGAAGGAGGATAATAAATATAGAAGAGGAAAGCATAGAAAGTATAAGGTAGGCTAAGACGAAGCATAGTAGATTCGAGGGAAATATACATTCACGACATAGCTATTTGAATAGAACCTCACTCTTGATATTTCAGGGACTCCAATCTTTCATGATATTGAGTAATCAGAATTACACAAAGATTACACTTCGAGAAACCCGCTAGCAACCAGTTTCCGGCACTCTTCTTGGGTCTGTCTATATATTTCAGGATCAAGGGGAGTCGCGCGAGGGCGAGTACTGCATCCAGGCAAATGCTTAGACTCCTCGGCTAGATCCTCTAGCTGCTGGTAATCACCATGCCAGCACTTCCGTATAATGCTATCCAGAGCATCAGTGCCCAAAAAAGGGAAAAGCATAAACTGGAGAAGTCCCGCTTTTGCCGTGCCAACCTGGGGACCAAATACTGCATCGTCGTATGGCTCGTGGCCGCATGTCATGAAGTATAACACAGATCCAATAGCAAAGGATCAAATCGAGCGCCATTATCCCCATAGCTCCCGCATTGATCGCCTACTTCGGGACCTAGGCAACGAGCCCATGGCGCGCAGCCATAGGCTCTTGTCCCAATCTTCTCCATATTATCAAAATCCGTGAGCTTGAGATGATCCTCGCTGTCGAGAATTAGATTTTCTGGTCGGACGTCGGTATGGGCGTATCCGAGAGATTCAAGCCATGCTACCGCACATGAGAGCTCCATGATCTATTGCTCAATTAGCTCTGTGGGTTCCTTAGCTATGATTTTTACTAGTCTACCAAATGGACTGTCTGGTTCGCGAAGTTGATGTTGTTGTAGGCGGGCAAAGAGGTTTCCACCGCTGCACAGAGCTTAAAAATTGGCATTTGGAAGTCGTAAAAAGCTTCGAGAGATGTCAGGACAGGATGGAGGTTGTGCTTCAAGAAAGTCGTAGCTTTCAATCTCAGATGCGAACTTCTTGCGAGCGTACTCGTCATACTTCTCTCCGCTGCGAATAGTCTTTACAGCAATACGATCGTTAACATTGGACACATAGCCAATTGCTCCTAAGGAGATGAAGACACCAGGAACTTTCACAGCGGTGCGTTTCGCTATGCTAACACCTTAGTTCCGGCAATGATCGTATAGCAGGTAGCAAAAGATGTGCGAGGAGTAAAGGGCAAAGTGAGGTGAAATTATTCTCGGAAGTATCACAGCCAATATAGAAGAGAAAGAATCTAGCAAGATTAAAGGTTAATTGGGTCATCTAAACTAAAGGAAAAAGAAAGAGAGAGATCGTGCAAAGTTGCGAGGCTAATGAGTCGAGGGATCGCTTATCTAATCATATACGCGATGCCAATAAAGTTGAGCCTCATGCTGTCACAGTGCAGCGTTAAGAGAGAATGTAGCCATATACATTGAAATACGTAAAAACGAGAATGATTATCTGATATGATCAAGGTGCCTGTCTGTTGAAGACAGATGAAGAGAATAACGTATCTCCTGTGCCGCTTAGGCCTTTTTCCATTTGCCGTCTTCTTCGACCTATATCCCATTAGCTTGGCAGTCATCGCAGGATATTCTTAGTGCAGTGGCCCCCAGGTGCCATTGGCTTTCCACCGTAGGAATCTCCTCAATGACATAATTACACATGCCCTTTTTTGTAGTATTCAATTCTTAATACATGATAGCTGATAGAATATGCTAAAATGTCTTAACAGTGTTCTCTTTCTCAAAGCACTATTAAGATTTAAGGGAATAATAAAGGTAACTTGCCTTTGGAAATATTCTGCAAGTATAAAATATGTCGCGGAGTTGTTTGGAATTGGGAATTGCTTGAGGATCGAGTGTGGTGGCAACGGCCAGTATCCTAGATGTATAATATGTAGGAAGGCAAAAATGATAGCTGCTGGACCGATGGAGTCGGATCCTGAAATCTTCACGGAGTCGATGCATCGCCTGGGACTTCAAGAGACTTTCAGATTCAATGACGCATTAGATTATGAGAAGGAATCCAACCACCTCAAAACTGCATATAATCGAAAGAACACACATAAATCCGCAGATATTCTTAAAAATTTCAACTAGAAATCAAGCTTTCGGTGCCGTGAGTGCAAGTCCCATATAGAGTATCAATCGACTTAACATCTTCCCACATAATACTCGCTCTGCTAGAACATCTAGATCCACCGGACCAAAGCGTAATACAGTCGGTTTTACTTCATTGGGAATGCCTTCATTCAGATTTCTGACAAATGTCCGCGTAATATTACAAGCGAGAATAGAAAGTATCGTTTGCCGAGCTTCGATGACAAAAATCTTATAACGTTAAGCAGCGACTAAATAGAAGAAGATTATTTTTTACATACCATATTTGTGTGTGGTAATTTCAAATTCGCCAACTCCTGCCTTTCGGCCAATAAAGTAAGATACCACCTGTGCAAACCTTTCCGTGTCTTTCTTAAAGGTAGTAAGCCTTTTCCCCTCGTAATCCAAAACACTGGTCTTTATCTTATCGGGCGTTGGTTTAGAACTTCGCAGAGGATGGAGAGGAAACTGCGATCCATCACGTTCGTGAAATTCTCGGGAAGTGAAGATTTTGAACGAATAGAATTGTTTTCTGGGAGTTCATTTTGGGATGCTGCGGAAGAGGTATCGGGAGAAGATTCTCTGTACGTAGCATCTGGCGGCTGGCTTGAGGAGGGAATTTCGGGAGTAAGCTGGCGATTGGAAGTGGGTGAGGCGACTGCTTGTCGAGTGGGGGTATTTGAAATCTCTAAAGAGGATCTTGAGGGAAGAGTTTGGGATGCTGTAGCGTCTGATGTTTGGCTTGATGAGGGCATTTCGGGAGACAGCTGGCGGTTGGAAGTGGTATTTGGCGTTTCGAACTGCGGCGGCGACGATGGATAGAAAGAATGCTGACTATCGCGGTTTGGAGTGACAGGTATATTATCAACGAATGGATATTGAGGTAGAGCAAATCCAGACTCTTGGAGTCCCGAATCAGCTTCCAACGGATCAGTTCTCAGCGCCGGTGAAGACCGAAATGGCTTTGAAGGCGATGACGAGCTAATATCTGGATCATGCGAGCGAGTTCGTGACTAATTTGGTGTTGATATACGCGGCTTGGAGGGGCCAGAACGCAACTGTTGAAGATGAAAATAGAAATCATACGTCGAACCGGCATCATCGCGAATTTTGGATTCGTCTAGCAGCGTGATATTGAGAGCCCCTTCAAGAAGCAAAATTTGTGCTTCATCAAGATCGATAAGCTCTGCATGTCGAGGGAAGTATTTAACAAAAGGAAAGAAATCTATAGGATAGGTTTTATCTGGTTGCTGGTTGAAGTTCACTTGTTCAAGCTCTTCTGCGCCCCAACCGGAGCCACTCGGGACAGAGGCAGCCATTGATATGATTTTGGGTAAAAGTTGGCAATAGTGAAATGACTATAGAGAGGAGCCAATAACAGGAGGAATGGTTGTAGAAAGAAGATGAGGAAATGAGGGGAAAATACGCGGGGACTGATGACCAGATGTTGTATAACCAGCAGCCACAGCTACCTCAAGCCACGATCAAGCGATCACATTTTAGTGTGTTTCCTACGACATAGGGGCCAGCGAAGCCTTATCTCTTCACTTGTACGCGGCACTGGCTACGAAGTGGTGATACCTTTGGTATTGCGGCAGCAAGCCCTCCACCCTCACTGCTGCTTTTACGCTTATTCTACAACGCGTTTATTTTCGAATAAAATTAACTTTGCAATATAAGATAACTCATTCCTTGATTTAGCCAATTTTTTATAGTTATATTTAGAGCTATTTTAATATCTCTGGCAATCTGCTCCTGATTGTATTAGGCTTTCCCCCTTTTTAGTATCTTTTTAAGATATAAAATAATTTTGAGAAAAAGGAATATAATCACATAAGTGCTTTTTTTAATAGATTATCAGGTTTGCTAATATTATTAGGATTTTTTCTTTCTTGTTTTTATAAATAAATTAAGCGTCATTCTTTTTTATAATACCAGATCTTTATTAGCTATAGAAGAAACCATGTTTAGTGAGCTTAAGGTTAGGAAGCAGGCTCAAAACGGCATCTAATCAGATCATCAAAAATATGGAAATTGACTTGGAGATAATAATTCACGGGAAACGTTTCCGATTTCCCGGCTAGCCCTTTTGCACCTTCATGTAAGAACCTGAAGAACCTAGCAAGATCTTTAAAGTATCTATGGAACAAGCTTTCCCTTCGGCTACACAGCAGGAACAGCGCTGATCATCTATGCTTCCATGCTGTGCGCAGTTTCAGATTCTTAAGATCTTCCTACTCCGCCACTCGAACCATCCTTTAAACAAGATAGGGGTATCGAATTCTCATGAAATTCATGCATTTGTCTATGCTTATTGGAGGAAAAAAGCAAAAGAAGAAAAAGGCGAACTCTGTTCTTTTTTTGGATATCGTCTGCTCTGTTGAATGGCTTTGAGCCGGGTCTGAGCTACTGAATTCAGACATGTTTCAACTCTAGTCTCGTGTGCCCTAATATCAAATCAAGTGCTTTTATATAAGAAAAAGTTCCCCGAAAGATAATTCATGAGCGGAAGGTATATTTGGAATATGGGATTATTTTAAAGGACAGGAATATAGGCATGTTGATAGCTTTTGGAGAGCGGACCAGAATACAAGATGAAAAATAAAACTGGGAATAAGGAAATAATAAAATTGACATTGGTGATCACTCCTGCTTGGTGTCACCCTCACATTTATACTTTTTCCGTAACCTGAATGATGTGGGATGAAGATATAAATAAACGCTTACGATCACATTCTCAATCCATGAGACAGTAGATATAAAAGGATAATCTGTTTCCCCGATGATATGGTTGAAACTGTAGCCAGTCTCCTGATTCCGAAGCGCACGTCAAGATGTTACACCCAAGTCTACCACGTCTCAAGATTTGAAGTGATTTCACCATATATGAAGCAATATCATGAATCTGGTCTCTTTCCAAAAGCCCCCCAGTCTGCTGCTATACTCTTCAATTCTTCCGAATTAGTAAGGCCTAGCTTGAGTCGAGTAGCTGCCCCATCGTAGTTGCCACGGTCTCTTTCAAACCCCGCCATTCCAGCCCATTCAATCAAAAGCGTTCCGCCTCTAGGCTTCGCGCTTTTCGATTTAACAATTGCCCTAGTAATTTTGATGGTCTTGCTCAAGTCTGGTGGAACGTGGGATCATCTAAATTGGCTTCTCGACATGCAACTATTCCACCCTGTTTGAAAACTCTCCGCATTTCCTTTAATGCCGTAACGGAATCAGGTAAAGTGGATGAGAACTTGGTGTATGTATAACCACATCAAATGTATCATCTAGGAATAGCATGCTCATCACGTCACCGACTCAGAAAGAGCAATTTGAAAGACCAATCTCTTCAGGTTTTGAGGCTACGATCACGATGACTTCGAAGTAGAATCTAAGCCAATAATATGGCCTTGGGGAAGGAGTGACACAACATCGGTAGTTAGTGAAACCTAGTCCACAACCCACGTCGAGTATCTTGTCTGTAGGCTAAATGTGGGGGAGAAAATAGGCACAACAGGTTTCTTTGTGGTGCTCAGAAAGATTCGCAGTGGCAGTTTCATGGCAGATGTTATGGCTTGATGCCATAATGCAAGTAGATTGTGAATTGGATTCATGGGTTGTGTCTGAAGAGAGGCAGGCAATTCCGGAAACCCCATTTCTGAGTAGCGAATGAATAAACGGAAAGTTTTTCTGTTTCCCTTGTCTTGCAGCCTACGGGGAACATGACACGGAGTACTGACTCCGAGAAGGAATAAACCTGTTATATCAAGCCAAGTATGATTCTGAATGATGCAGGTAACAGGTTTTCTGGATTCTCCAACACAACACAGCGGGCTGACAATGCCTCGGCAGCTACCCCACAGGAATAATACTGTAGATTTGCTAGGGGATTTCTGTGCCGTAGAGCTACTTGGCATGTGCGTAAAGCTGCAATATGGATGGTGCCTCGGCTGGGATATGGAATGAAAGGCATCATGTTGATGAGGGGGGAAAGATCTGGCAAGTATGGAGAAATATGGACAGTTTAAATTGCTCGTATCCTATACAAAAACACCATGCTGATGAAATGCCCATTAAAGTAGTACACGCAACCATGCCCGGAGTTCGTAAACTCAACCGTAATCCCAAACCCTCTAGGGAGAGATATACAAAAGTCTAATCCCATGAAAATCAAATCCATATATACAATATATCGGGCGTGTCACCCCTGTTCGTTATCAAAATTCGATTCATGTCTTCTCGTATATTTTTCCGTCATCGAGCAAGGCCTTGTTGTGCATCGGCGGCTTTCTTTTCGTCGGCTTCCCTCAATTCCCTCTCGACAGCCTCTCTTGCAGCCCTTTCAGCCGCTTCTTTGGCTTCTCTTTCGGCAGCTTCTCTCCCTTCCCTCTCCGCGTTTTCCCTTTCCTGGGCCTCTGCTTCAGCAGCATCAGCTGCTTGTTTTATTGCGATTTGATTGGCTTGCTCCTCAGGAGAGAGCGCATCGAAAGCAGCCTTGTTATTGTCCCACTCTTGAACACACTCGACGTTCCAGTTGCAGCTTTCCACTTCACCGTAAACGGGATGGTTGTATCGAGGATGGTGAGTCGGCCAACCAGAAGCATGGTAGTGGTGCCTGACCAAAGCTGCCCTGGCATCGTGGTTTCCGGAGTCTGAATGGCCTTGGCCTGCGGCGAAGGCTTCGACGGTGAGTACCAAAACACCACCCACGAGCTTGGACTCCGTAATGTCGTGAAATGTATCCCAGGTCACCAATTGGCCTTTCCGCATACTCATTTCTGACAAAATTGCATTGGTAAAAGCAGATGGGCCTGTCCCGCTGATCACCTCATCAAAGTCAAGGACGATATCTGAAATTGGCTTTCCCTGCGCCTTCGCTACCCCGTTAAGCCAGTTCAAAATGTTGTCGATGAGTCTCATCATGACAGGAATTCTTGGCTTGCACATAAACGTCCATTGACAGAAAGACATTGACTTGCTCCCCAAAATTGTATGATTCGCGAAGTTGGGTTGATCAATCTCCACGCCGACAACCATATCAATATCTGCCTCATTGTATCGATCGGGAATAAATCTCTTTACGGACCGTAGAGCCTCCACATCGATGTCGGCATAAACTCCCCCGTCTACATACATGATCAGATAGCGCAGCAGATCCGCCTTAATAATCTTCGCGGTAAGTGTTCGGTACATTTCGACGATGTCGGGGCGATTGAAGCCTTCGGGGCCAAAATGAGTTTCCACGTAAAGCATGTCGTTGTCATCTGTTAAGACTTCGTACCGATAGCCTGGATTCTTTGCTGTCCAAGTCCTCGCACAGACGAGGTCTCGCTCTTCGAAGCCTAGAGGGTTGACCTTCCACGTCTGCCATATTTTCCTAGGGAACTTTGCGATCGTGCCTCCTGCTAAAGGCGATTGACCTGTAGATTGGTACGAGAATTCGCGCTTTAGGACTCCTGCAGCGCTGAGGGAAGAGCCAAGAGAGTTGGCATTCGACAGGAAGATGATAAAAAGTATACAGGCGATGTATATTGGCAGAGCTCTCTTGATTTGTTTTGACAGGCGGCCAGTGAGAGGCGAAGCTGTTGCCTGCATGCTTGTGTCGTAAGATTTCTTCTCTAGCATTGGGAGTTTTGGAAGGGAGGGCCTTAGATGGGTGGGAGAGGAGACTTTTCTGTGAGGTTTGATATATTCATCGGTATGCTGGTGGGGAGGCCTTTCAAATGACGGTTCTTTGGTCAACCATGATAAGCTTATGATGTAGGGGTAAGTAGTGGGGATTTGTAGCAAAATAAGGGGCCAGGTTAAATTTGTCAAATGAAACTATTGAAACTAGTTGATGCGAGCATTTGCTGAGTCGCTAAGCAAGGCTAAGTAATCTCCCAATCATGTTCAAGTTATGGGGAAAGCAGCTCGTAAATGTGTTCAAGGACAGGTAGGGCAAAGCCGAACATGGGCTATCAAAGCTTCTATGGGTTACTCTGTAACAGATGTGGCGGTCTAGGGGGATGGGTGCGGGGGGCGGTGAAGTTTCCCTTATTGTTTAGTGATGTTCGCAGGGTAAATTTACTGATTTTCTAAAACAATTTAAAACGACAAGCCGTATTAGTGGGATGTCAGCGGGAACGATGATCATACCTTACGGCTGAAGAGGAAGAGGGATTGTAGAGGGAAAAGCCTAAACTTCGATAGAGTCGAGCTTGAGCAGTAAAAATGTATTTCGTATTCAATAAAAGTGAATAAAAGTGTACAAAATGCCACTTTGTTACTGTAAATGTGTGCCGAAAAGGGGCAAGGGGCACAGCAATTATTCGGTTAGTACCCTATATATAAATCCTTGATTAGCAGCTCATATGACGTTTCAACAGAGCCTGCCAGAAAAAAAGACAGGGGAAAGCCTAGTACACTCTAGTTAGATTCCCCTATATGTAATGTTTTTCTCCATTTCTTCAACCTCCAAGTGGTAGCGTAGATAATCCCCCGCATCGCATACAGCTGCATGCCCCTGAAAGTCCCCTAATATTTTCATTTGCACAGGCTTGGCTATACTCCACAACACTTTTAATATGGCGGATCTTTCCTCGTAAATTGTGAGTAGATTGTCATAAAGTTTGTGCCTCATTGCAGGATTTATTGGCGCATGTTTTGGGCTAGGTAGGGGTTATCCCGTGCCACTACTTGTACTACTGCGTGAGACTGCAGCCTTTCAGCCCACAATCCCACCAATTGCTCTAATTTGGGTTTTCTCCTTTTCATTATTTTTCAGAGGAAGAAAAGGTTCTCTCATCACTATTCCCCCTCCAACTCTCTTGACATTAGCGTCCCTTCAATTCGACAATCTTTCGAGCGCGTCCATATGATTCCCCCATACAATCCCTCATTGAAATGACGACTCCTCAGTACGAAGGTGGCATACTGGAAAATGGATACTGGGACGCGACGAAGCCGGAATTGAGGGCATCTGCGAATGCTCGCATGTGGAAGGCCTTCCTCGATCTCATCAGGCCTTCTATTACAATCAGGACGGGCGAGCCACGGAAACCTCTAAGGCGCACTGCGTGGCTCGATGGATTGAGAGGATTTGCAGCCTTCCTGGTATATTGGCAACATCATCAACTGTGGGCCCACGGGGGTTTATTCGCCGGTATCAAATTTGAGAATGCCTTTGGGTTCAATGGGAAATATTACTTCGCTGCGCTGCCTATAGTGCGAACCTTTTTTACTGGCGGTCACTATGCTGTGACGGTCTTTTTCGTTATTTCAGGATACGTGCTGTCTTCAAAGCCACTGAGTCTGATACAGGCTGGTGATCACTTGAAACTTTCCGAGAATCTTTCCTCTGCATTATTTCGACGCTGGTTTCGATTATTCATCCCAGTCATTTGTACAACATTTTTATATATGGCTAGCTGGCATGCCTTTGGTCTCTGGACGAGTTATCCCACGCACGAGAAGAATTTCCGAGATGAGCTATGGTCGTGGTACGCAGAGCTGAAGAATTTCAGTTTTGTCTTCCGATCAGGCGGTGAACCATGGTTTACTTATAATTTCCATACTTGGTCGATTCCGGTCGAATTCAGAGGTTCGATTGTTGTCTACACATTCCTCCAAGCCATTTCAAGAAGCACAAAGAAAGCACGGTTACTGAGTGAAGTGGGCATGATATTCTACTTCATGTATATCGTAGATGGCTGGTATTGTGCTATGTTTATGGCGGGCGTGCTTCTTTCCGACCTCGATTTACTCGCCGTAGCCAACGACCTCCCGCGTTTCTTCCATAGATTCGAGCCTTACAAGGAGTTCATCTACTTGAACTTGTTCTTCATCGGCGTCTACCTAGGGGGTGTCCCTTCCAACACATCAGACATGAAGACATTGCAAGAAAGCCGTGGCTGGTATTACTTGTCTCTTTTGAAGCCACAAGCCGTCTATGACCCGAAGTGGTTCTACCTCTTCTGGGCTTCTCTCTTCACTGTTGCTTCGGCTCCCCGTTTATCGTGGCTCAAAACCTTCTTCGAAACGCGATTTTGTCAGTATATGGGTCGCATATCCTATGCGTTCTACCTTATGCATGGACCGATTCTATGGATTATTGGCGATCGATTCTACTGCGCGGTTGGATTTTTCCAGGAAGCTCATCTGACAGCTCTTCCCACATGGGTCAACTATTTCCCTCTGTCTCAAGCAGGGCCGCTGGGCTTGGAATTCGCTTTTTTCGTCCCGAACTTGATACTCCTGCCGCTCACTCTTTGGGCGGCCGAGGTGGTTACCAAGTTACTTGACACACCCAGTGTCAAGTTTGCACAGTGGGCATATGGAATTACTCTCGCGCCTTCTGAAAAGAGCTAGAGAATGTATTTTATGTGAAGGTTACTTTGGGAGTTAAGTTAGATTTGCATAGCGCGGGTTATTGTCTGCACATGGCCGAAAGGTCTTGTATTGTAAGCCCATTGGCAATTTAGAAATCGTTTTGAATGATGACTTGAGGATGCATATATTTGAATGTGACTGACTAACAATAGTTACTTCGTACGGTGACATTGTACTGTACATAGCTGAAAGGAAAGATTAAAGATGCTCGGGTGAAAGCCAGCTCAGACGATCTCTATTGCTAAGGTCTCTGGGTATTTCAACAAGCCAAATGCTGACTCAACGACTCCCTAGACGAAAGAGGATAACTAGTTGAAACGCTTATATAAAATTACCTATCAAGTGGAATCTAAAATGGGGTAACCCTCGTCCAGGTTTATCTAGTGTAAAATTCTAAAGCCTTAGGGCTGTAGGGGTCATCGTCATAGTGATCCACCCCTAATTGAAATCCGCTTGCGCATCGCAATGTGCATATGTCACAATCTAACCTAGTTATGTTTGGAGGTGCTTATCTATTTAGGAATTCATTTAAGAAGTGGATACTAATAGTAACTATCTTTGCAAGAAATCTGTTGCTAAACACCTCTAATAGGGGCCTACCTTTATCATCGCCGCTCTATTATTATTGTAAATCCTTCACACACAAGGGACCCATGTTCCCGTGATTCTCTCATTTCGCATAGGCTACTTTCCACAATCAAATTGATCGCTGCTCCCATTCTTGCCTGTTTTCAAGCTTCACTTATCCCATCCTCGGCGCAACAATGTTGATCAGAGGTCTGAAACGCTATCTCCATGTCTTGATACCACTGCTCATCGTGACATTCGTTGCTGCGAGTGTGTACGGCAAAAGACTGTATCCTCGACAAGTCGACAGTGGATTATGGCCCGAATTTGCCTTTTCCGGAGACCCCAATGTCCCAGTCTTAGAAGACATCCCTACGCCCAAACATACTTCGAGCACGAATGATCCCCTAGGTCCTCCAAAACCTTTGATTGATGTTCCACCATCACCTCTGGCTGGGGTTCCAGGACCGCATTTGGACGAAGGTCCTCCACAACATCTGAATGAGAGTCCGCCAAAACCTCTAACTGAGACCTCACCACCCAGTTCAGCTAGCAGTCTGCCAAAGGCTCTGCAGCCAAGTATTCCTTCTCAAGATTTGGTGGACAATGGCAACGATTTTCTGCAACACCGTGTGGTATTCTCAACTTCGACTCCAGACCGCGAGTACTTTAAAATCAAGTTTGGCGACGAGGAAGCGATCAATCCCAACATGATCCCGCACCCATCTCTAGAGGACACTTGGATTATGGTGGCACAACAACAGAGAAGCAATGTGAAGAACACCGTGTGGTTTGCAGAGTTGACATGCAATGCAGTCTTCGTGAACCATACCCTTACGTGCCTCAAAGCGCCGATGATCCTGCCTATACCTTCAACCCCCGAACACCACTGCTCCGGAGAATTCTTCTATTTTGGGTGGAGTATTGGACCTCACGATGCACGCATATTCTACGGACCGCACGATCCTTTAGTGATGTACGGATCACTTTCAGCATTTACATGCTTCGGTCAATGGTTAACGGATCTAAGAATACTTATAGATTGGGGGCACGAATTTTTCTATCCGGAGCAGTTTAGACAAGCGACAGAATTGCAGAGACCTCCTCCGTATGGACTAGTGGAGAAGAATTGGTTCGTGTTTTGGGACAATGATGACCAGATTTATCTCCATCAGGACCTATATCCAAAACGAGTCTTTACAAAGCTGAATTACGACGGCACCGTGGGATCAGATATTGCACCAAATGCTGCTGCCAACGACGAGAAATGCATAGCGAAATACATGTTGGCGAATATTCCAGGCCAACAGTCTACCCATCAAGCAACGAACTCTCTATCCATCACTCTTTGCAAGCGCGCGGATATCAATTGTGAGAAGAAGGAATCCAACACTGTCATATTTCACATCTTTCAACGAAAAACTCACTTTCAATTTACACACGTTTACGACCCTTATGTTGTGGCTTTTTGGCCAAAAGCACCTTTTGAATTATACGGTATCTCAACAAAGCCATTCTGGTTCAACGGCCGCACAAGACCCATGGATGGGTTTAAGAGCGAATCTCTCATTGAATATACCAACCATACTGGGCACGATATGTTATACACCACTTCTATGAGCTGGAAACGAGCAGGCCAGAAGTACCATGGTTTCCTCGACGATGAACTGTTCATTGGTTTCGGCATCGAGGATAAGGATACTGCCGGAATCGATATCATCGCAGGTGATTTGTTTCTAGACCTAGGGCTCTGTTCTTGAAATTCTGCTTTACATATCAAGGAACAAGGAACTGTTCATTAAGCCAATGTCTAAAGTGTAGTTAGTCTATTGCAGACTAAGGTGATTCTGGGCAAGGCAAGTAGCTCTTCAAGGTATGGAGACTTTGATAGCTTATGTGGTGGATGGTTTACAAGAAATGATTCACTAGCTATGAATAAGTTGACCATGACTACACCAGGACGTCAGTCATGTGGCAGATTCGCTTGTGGAAGAAGCAAGAGGACTTATAGCCTATTGTATACCAATTGGACACCCAGAAGATGGTTGGAGATGATTGTGAGAAGAAGGCTGGAGTTGACACTGGCGGAGGAGCATTATCTTCATATTTAATTCAACACATCTATTGAACTTTAAATACTCTTTCGGCTGACGGCTCTCTTCGTCAAAGGATCTATTGAAATTTTGTACTGCCCAAGATCAGTTCACGATTTTCAATTCACCTACTATTAATATAGTGAAGAAAGAATTGGCAGAAATTATGTCTGCATTTTGCAGCCAGCCTATTTCTCAACATCTGCCCTACACTATTTTTGCCAAATCTACAAGGCTATAATCGCAAAACATAGCATATCAAGGTAAGTAAGCTCCTTTAGTGTGGAGCAAGTACTAGTGCTGAATAAGCATAGCTGACAATATCCCATGTTCTCTTATAAACCAGATTGCCATTCCCCCCGAATCGCAGCAAGACAACCGGATATTTGCAAGAAATACCTCCCAGGTCCAGCTAGATGTGTGAGACTTCATAGAGCCTGCTGGTATCCGCATGGCCTCATGGTTGCTTAGCATGCGAATGCAAGAGTTATACAGTTCTTTCGAACAGAAGAATAGGAACGAACACACTTCCAATTCCGACTCTCTAGCTGCCGAATTTATGGCAATACTTGTTGACGAGAAGCACGCCACAGGTGACAAGGAAATGCACGTGAGTAGAGGTATTTGGAGGACATATTTGGGAAGCTAGATGGGTCTACAAAAGCTGGGTCGCTGTTACTACACAAAAAAAGAAAACGAGGAGACGATGGTGATGACGGATCTGAGAGTGGGAAGGTACAGTAGAAGAAGGGACAGCAGGGTACAACCAATTTCGTCCGACTGGGAGTGAGCGCTTTGTCAAAAGCTAGAGTTGGAAGGAGATTTTGACCAGCATATGATTCCTGCAATATCGAATCCGCGGCAAGGAGACAAAACAAGGAGCCCACACTAGTCGTCTAGTCGCAGCTGCCATGGCAAACAGCTGTCCGAAAATGGACGTGAGAAAGCTCAGCAACGAGCAGCATCGGAGAAATCAAAGGTCGAGACGTTGAATGAGTGAGGAATAGCGGCAACATAGACATAATAATTTTGGATATTCTGCTACAGAGCTAAATACGTTAGTTTCTGATAGTGTTAAATCTTGGGAACATGAGGATGCCGAAGCTTTTTGGGCAGCGTTAGGAGGACGGCAATAGGTGCAATGTGTTGTACGTAGCTTGTGTTAGGATTGACAACTTTTGTTATTGATGCAGGGACAAGTTGCCCACTCATGGGATTTGGAAGAGTGTATGAACCTTACAAAAGTAATCAAGCAGCACTTGATTTGCATTTGAGATCCCTCTGAGCCGCTGTAAAGAGACTGCCTCCCCATCGTACACCAATATGTTCGCTAGCGCGACCCAATACTTTGAATCTTGCTCCAAATTGAAATCGATGACGCTGAGAAAGACAATTATCTTTCATAATGTCACCCCGGCTTTTAAGCATATAAGCAAGTTTGCTTGAAGTGATTCAAGTCCTATCTTGCTCATTACAATTCGTAGATGTTGGCTAGTGCCATAAAAGGTTGTCAGGTTGTATTATGTGAAAAGGGTAGAATACTGTGGATTTGGAAATCAAGAATAAGCAGCAGAGATCTTGGTTTGCTATGTCCTAGAACCTCACTTAACTAGATCCGACTTCATCTCAATGAAAGTCTACAAGGATGAAGCTGTTAACTCCATGCCAAATGTGTAGCAAATTTTAAATATCGTTATCTGTTGTACTTTTCTTAAGGAGAAAACCATCGATCTGTTGATCGAAGCGTGAAACCTCGCTTGGAACCGAATTCCCCCCTATTTGATCATCCACCAGATCCGTGCAATGAGAAACTCTGTTATTTTGAAGCAACTGGATACTATATTTCGGGAACCATTTCATAAGGAATACCTGTCGTACAAACAAGGATGTGTCCCTGTTCATGTAAGCTTGAATAGGTTGGGCTGATAACCCCTCTGTGAATAAACCGCACAACATAATGTGAAATATTAGTGCACATTCTTCCATCGATGTTTCATCCACGAGGACCCCCTTTCTCCTTCGACAGCTGGCTATTGCGGAATGTAGAATTTAGATGGCTGGTATTATGCTTGGCGAGTCTTCTCGTCCATTCTTATACCATCGTGGCGTTTCACAAGAAGCCTCTTTTACCATGTCCGATACTCCATCTAGGTAATGGTCCCGATTTACCGTCTTTATGACTTGATATCTCATTGCATTGCAAGAAAATAAAGTATCCTCCGCAATCATGGATATCGAGAAGCCTGACGAAAGAGACGGCCAATCTGAGGGAGATGAGAAAGCTGATAGTCTAACGACGCAAGGTCTACATCTCAATTCTCAACAATCAAATGATTCGGCTCGCCCGGCAGACCCTTTGAACTGGCCGATGGGCCTTAAGGTATTCGCTCAAAGCATTTGTAGGGCAGAATAGGTTTAATCTTACGGATGAATAGGTCGTTATATTGATTCAAGTATGTCTCTTAGCTGCACTAGGCCCTTTGAATACGGCCATTATCAATCCAGCATCTGTTCCAATGGCAAAGGAATTTGGGATTACGGCAGTGCAGGCTTCATATCAAACGTAAGTGACCCGCCCTGATAAAAATTATAAGATTACAAGCTAATCGTTTACAAGAACTCTCGTTCTCGCGTTGAATGGTATTGGTCCATTTATTTGGGTACCATTAGCGAATAAATGGGGTCGTCGACCAGTTTATTTGTTCACTACGCTTCTTGGGCTTTGTTCTGCATTGGGATGTGCCTTTTCAAAGAACTTCACGCAGCTTCTTGTTGCCCGCGTTTTCAATGGCTTCTTCCCTTCAGCGATGGCGTTGGGTGCAGTAACGGTTACAGATTTATTTTTCTTCCATCAGAGGTACTAATTCCTTACTCTCTACATTGATAATGATGTGTTAATATATTATGGAAGAGGCCGAGCCATGGGCTGCTTCACATTGATGCTATCTAACGGAGCTCATTTGGCACCGATGTAACTTAAGTCCCAGGGTATATTTGAGTAGTGAAAATGCTAACATTGCGAGCTAGAATTGGAGGTCTCATTGGGCAGTATCTAGGCTGGAGATGTCAGTCAGATTCCTATCTATAAATCTTGTTCGAAGTGCTAATTAAAAAAGGGACATTCAAATTCGCAGCAGTCCTGAACGCTGCTATGCTCGCTACTATATTCTTTGGCTTACCTGAGACTTTGTATCTGCGTAAAGGCGAAGGACCTCCATTGGATCAAGCCTTCAATACCCGAACATATAGAAGCCGGCTTGCCCTTTGGAGTAATCATCCAGACCTTCACATCAAAGCGAGCCAATTTGTGCTACCAGCTTTCAAGGTAGTCCAAAGCCCCCCTTTGTGATAATGAAGCTTAATCTTTATAGATGGCTAGATACCCGAGTGTACTCTTTCCTTGCTTGTATTTTGCGGCCCAATATGGATTTACTAGCATATTGCCAGCACTTACAGTAACACATATCTTCAGCGAGCGTTTCCAGTGGGATACTCTCCAGATAGGCTTAGGTTATGGAGCCTCGCTGACAATTGGTGGCTGTCTCGGCGAAGTATTCCAAGAACTCCTGCCCCGAAGTAAAAGCTAATAAATGGGAAGTTTGCGGCAGGAGTAGTTGTTGATGCGATTGTGGGAAGAGAAAAATACTTATTGGGAGGTATAGATTTGCCCCCGGAGGCAAGGCTAAAAGCTATATGGACAGGAGAGCTTATGGTTCCAGTAAGTTCACTGGCATTCATGTAAAATAGGAGTTAACAAAGGCAGGTAGGCCTTTTGATCTATGGTTTCTGTATTCAAGATAAGGAAGCCCATTGGATTGGCGCTTTGATGGGTATGGGTATTGGCTGTTTTGGAATCCAAGTCATTACCACAACTTGCTATACATACTCAATTGATTGCTATCGCATTGAAAGTAGCGAAGTGGGTTTCTATCTAGAGCTCTTTAGAAGTGTTGTTAACTTGATTAGGTTTCGGCTTTGTTCAATTTTGTAAGACAAGAAATTGGAATGAGTTTCGCTTTTTATGCCCTTGATCTAGCAGGCAAAATTGGTTACCAAGTAAGATCTACCTTTTGATTATAGCCAATGGCTGGCCACTGATGATATCCTAAAATCAGTTCGAGTTTATCCTTTTCGCTTGCATGGGGAGCATTCTTGCATTTATACCCATTGTCATGTTGATGTTTAAGGGGAAAGAGATTAGAGAGAAATTCGGCAAGCCAAACAATATAAATGCCTTTGATTGAAATACATGAATAAGATGAAGCTGGAATAGTTTTTTTTATAATAGAAGGAACCCGATTTTATATGGGGAAGACAATACAAATTTCGCGTTAACTCTAATATAATTAGTCATTGTGAGATGACGCTGACTTGCTGAACAAGTACTAAACTAAAGTCTTTGCTACTTGACCCTGGGTCTTTACCTCTACTCTTTTCCTTTTGGACTATCGCGTTTTCTCTCCTTGAAAGTAAGGTTAATAATGGTTGCGAATTCACCTGTGGCCTGCATTTTGTTCGTTTTTAAGAAAAGATTTTGTTCTCAAAAGCTAGTCTCATAAAAGGGAGCTCTACAGACGGAATCTAGGAGAAACCTAAGTTTACTAAATAAATCTATTACTTAAATTTAAATTTAAGACTATTTAAATCTAACCATATATACCAAATCGAACAGAGCAGCCACCCGTCGCACATGATTTAAGGAGGCGCAACTTTTGGGTGTGGATCTATCAAAGGCGCACTGCTAACCGATCTATTTCGACGGCGACACAATGTCTAAAAACATTCAATACCCATTGTCCTGACAAAGCTTCATGCAGAAGCTGCAGCTATTAATGTACTGATTACGGAGCTAGACCAAGTGTATCGAGAAGTTAATGGAGCCATGCCAAAGAGGCCTGGGATTGGATAGCAAGACTGCAGCTTGAGCTCGCCATTCGAACCCACCTTTGCGTACCCTGAGATAGAGCTTTACTATTCGCCCAGCATGCCGACACGGCCTTCGAAGATACCCAGTGAGCTCTGCTTGATGTTACGTTTGCAGGATGGCGACGAATATATCAGTCCAGAGATACCCTCGGGGTGCCTGGTTTTGGATTCTTCTCTTCAGCATTGGAAGCAATGGCTTTTAAACGAGTTGCTGTCATAGGCGCAGGACCTTCTGGGCTCTCTGCCATTCGTGCATTAGCAGACGAAAATGTGTTTGAAACGATAAGGCTCTTTGAAAGAAGGGGAGAAGTGGGTGGAATATGGTATGGGTATCTGCAGTATTTCAAAGGAACTTAAAATCTGACAAAATTCTCTAGGATCCACGACTTAGAGCCTGATGTATTTCCATCACCTGTTTCAAAGCCTCCTGTTACTCGAAAACCTCCCTCCGAACTGCCAGCCCTCACATCCCCAGCCGGTGAAGATATTGGGGCCAGAACGGGCATATATAACACGTTGGATAGTAACGTGGGAGCGAAGGTCATGGAATTCACACATACGCCATTCCCAGAGATTAATTCAGCCCAATCTGTTGCACGATACGGAGCGAGAAATCCCACAAGGCCGTGGCAGATCATTGCCCAATATATGGAAGATGGGTTCAAAAATTACCGGCATCTACTTTCTCTAAGCACCACTGTCGAAAAGGTTCAGAAAGTTGGTAATGAATGGGTTTTGACTTTGCGCAAGTCAAATGAGAAGTATCGCGGAAAACAATATGATTATTGGTGGCAAGAAACTTTTGATGCAGTTGTGGTTGCAACCGGACATTATACTGTCCCATTGGTCCCTTCGATTTGGGGCATCGATGAAGCATACAAAGCCCTTCCTCACAAGTTTGAGCATTCCAAATCTTTTCGAGCAGAAGATCATTACGTCGGAAAGGTATGTTGGCATGCTTCATGTACGCATTCAATACTGATGAGCAGGTAGAAAGTCGTGGTAGTGGGAGGCAATATATCGGCAGGAGATCTGGTAGCCGATTTGAGCCCCATCGTCTCAGGACCCCTCTATTTATCGCAAAGAGGACACAATGAGGCTCTTGATAGTGTGTTTGGGCTTGATAGCGTGGTAGTTAAACCTCCCATTCGACGAATCTCCGCTAGTAATGGAGGCACCGCTGAATTCGAAGATGGGAGTACAGTTGAGAATTTCGACAAACTAATCTTTGCCACTGGTTATCGTCTTTCATATCCCTTCTTGTCCCCAGACCCAGTTACGGATGAAAACCGACTGGCAGGGTTCTACAAGCACATCTGGAAGATTGGAGATCCATCTCTTGCCGTTGTTGGACAAGTCAAGGCCGCTCTGAGCTTCCGAGTCTACGAATATCAAGCTGTGGCAGTAGCACGATTTCTCGCCTGTAGAGCAAAGCTGCCCAGCAAGGAAGATCAAGAGGAGTGGGAAGCCAAGAGGCTTCTTTACAAGGGTCCTACGAACAACTTCCATGAAATCAAACCTGATTTCAAAGAGTATTTCAATTACTTGAGCGACTTTGCGGGAAAGCCGGCCGATGGGACGAAGGGCTATGAGCTGCCTGCCTGGGAAGATAGATGGCCCGAACAGGCCTTTGCAATCCTTGCACTCAAAGACAAGTATTGGAAGAGCCTCAAGAAGTCGGAGCGCTTAGAACCGATACGCGCCAAATTGTGATGGCAGAGGTGAAATGCCAATAACCTTTTTTTTTTGATTGTCACTTTTAAGCACTTATTTTTGAACCTCTCTTTTATTAGTGTGTAGACAGTGCAGAATCCGACTCTGGAACTCAGATAATATGGCGATATTTCGCAACCATGTGGACCTCTACACACAATTTTCATTCAAGGAGCTACAAGATCCAATATCATCCGTGACCAAGACAAACGAGTCTCCGGTGATCTTTATGGTATTTGCATTTTAGTCTCAGATTTAGCCGCATTAATTTGGACTCGTTTCTGTCGTCCCTTTCGTCTCTCTGAACCGTTTTCTTATTACCAGTAACTGAGCTCTTGGAGACGTCTGCTCAATCACCCAGCTTAAGCTTTAAGCTTCCCACACTGGGGGGGGTATCCCACCCATTCTGCCTAAGTGTATTTCTCCACCAGTTTAAAATTCCACAACAAGTCTGCAAGATTTTCACGATATCCTCGGAACCAGGCACAAGCATCTCAAACATGAATCTGTGATTGAGTAAACGTGAATGCAAGCGCTTCATACGATTGATCGCTGCTTTTCTCACAGCATTCGCAACTGGTTACCATCTACTTCGATATTTTCATTGTCTATTGAATCTAAAGCAACTTTCCGCCGCATAAACAAAGCCCTTCTTTCTCCCAACTGTTTGATGCTTTCTAGTCGTATCCCAACCTATCTAGAGCACTTGTCCATCGTGAATAGTACTTTCACTTGCCAAGTTTTGTTTGCCATTCAGGGCTATTGACATCAGACTATGGAAAGTCCCTTCAATATAGAGTATGATGTTGGCAATATCACCCGATGAAAATATATGGAATTCATCAAGTGATATCTGGGGTTATCTACCCGCTTTCTCCTTCCACCAGTTTATCCCACCTCCACAGCTCTTCTTTCGGAGTATCTCTAATCTAGGGGTCCCTAGAACGATAAGGGTGTCTTGCACTTTCGAGTCGATTTTATTCCACTTCTATTATTGATGAATTACTCACCATAACGCTTCCTCTCGAAGCTTAGTCTGGCACCAGCAGGTATTTGGCTTCTACTCTCAGCTTTTTCATTTTATATGAGGCTGTACAGACATTCCATAGCTTGTATCGATTGTGCCACATTAAAGAGCTGTTTTGGGCTTCTATAGCACATTCGAGTGGAAAAATGCAATTAAATTTCCAGGAAGTTTGCAACAAATACGGTGAGAATCACAACTTGCAATCAAGAAGTCCAAAGCGGATATGCTAGGTTATTTCATTCATCATATGCAATTCACTGCGCATGTTCTCTAGGTGGAGCCTAGAATTACCCTCAATCGGAGGATCTCTGGAACGTTAGATGAGGCACTCTACAGAGACTGATCCGGGAATTGAAGTCAATATTCTACACTACAGGCCTCGCATGTACTATTCCTGGTCCTGCTCTCTACAGTGGTGGTTCCGGGTCGTCTATGGATACTTCGGTCGCGGCGTTCACCGCAGCTATATCCTCTTGTTCAAACAACTTTGGCAGCTTTATTCAGAAGTTCGTTTTCTGCGACTGTCACAAGTCCGCCATCTCAAACTACGGCTATGGCCTAAGCTTTATCAACAACTTTCTCTGTTTTAGCAGTTTCTAGTAATGATGGGGAAGATAGAGGTGATTCGTGTGATCTTTGAAGTTCTGTCCTCTCTACGAGAGCTTTGTAAATGATTAGAGCATTATCTTGTGTATCGACGTATTTTTTTTTTGGTGCTTTGATCTTTTGATTTTCTTTGAGTATCTCTTCAAATACCTATTCCGTAATTAACTTCTGACCTTTATGTGTATTAAATAAACAGCTCCATTCCCAAATATAGCTCATCCTCATCAACATAGACGACCTTCAACGAGTCTCTTGTAAGTTCTTATAATTTAAGCTAATAGTCTGGTAGCTAGCACTTTTTTGGCTAACACCAAACCCACCGTATTCGATCCCAATATCATCGTTATCATCTCCCCCAAGATTATGGGTTGAGCTCTTAGATGCTATCAAGACTGAAGTATCCTTAACGTCAAAATCTATCATTTCCAGCAAGAGTCCATTAAACCCCGAATCCCTACCCCACCTATTCCTCTCGTGCTGCCTAATAATTTACATTAAGTCAAGGATTGTATTTGAATCACAATCTTGCATATTTCTCGGACAACCAAGCCCTTCGAGTCATTACAGATCCCGGTTTGCAAATCGGCTAAGCCGTGTTCTAGAATTGAAATATATTCGCCTAGAAATAAGTACTGCTGTAGGTGGGAATTATTTGGAGTGCGCAAACGAGCATTCCGAAGAAGACGAGGATAGTGATGTGCAAGGATTTGGGGGGGGGCTATTGAGACGGAAGAGTGGATGGAACGTGCATGTTAAAGGGAGCGCATTCTTACAGAAAATGGAAACATCTAGGATGGAGACTACTAGCCTTAATTGCTAGAAAGGATTTTAGCGCTGATTAGGCCATTGGAGTAACGGATGGGTCGAATAGAGGGTCAAGGCTTCCGTTTCGGAATTCAGAAGAATTCTTATGAGGATTATGGGGAGTAGCCGCCCCCCTATAGGATACGGCTCGCTCTTTTTCAATACTCTCCTTATCTACTACGACACGAGAAGTTTTGTTAGATTTCTTCATTTTGTTTGCTCTTTTATTCTAGTTTAATTTCGAGATTAATTAGCAATGGCTTGTCATGAGAGAGCTTGCGCGGTACTGTCCTGTCTAACTAAAAAATTTATCCACGTCATAGATGGATGAAAGAGAGCCCTTGACTGCAGCAAAGTTTAGGATTTCTCGACTCCAAATCGGGGTGGCTGCATTATATAAAGAAAGGCATGCTTTTTGTGCATCTACGCTTTAAGCGAACGGAAAAGAAATCAAATAACAAAACCGCACCTGTTCCTCCATTTCTTTTGAATCTATCTTCTCTTCCCATTCTTATTTTAATTTCACTGGAAGGAAGCATCACACACACAGATAGAGACTAGGTACTAGCCCCTTCTTCAATAGGAACCTCGCTTTTTAAAGCCGACGTGTAGTTGTTGACATTTCTGAAGACAAAAAAAGAAAAATATCTGTCCAGCCCCTTCCCTCAAAAGACGATCCTGAACCATAAAAACGATCACTATATCCTCGTCAACACGGCTAAGTGCAACCTTTCAACACAATGGAGTCTCTCAATACTACCCCGCGAACTACTCATTTTAGGGATCGAGGTGCATTTTGGGAACGCAGGACGAAGATTGCCTCTAAATACTTGCCAGATAGGCTTCCAAAAAAGCTTTGTCTCCCACTCGTGAGTGAAAGGGGGGAATCTGAATCGCTGTGACCTTAGTACAGCTTTATTTATTCTACCGCGGATTTGAGTTTTGCAAAGGTTTATCTAGAGTCAACAGGCTTGGATATAATGAGACCGGGGACTAGTGTCTTGCGGGGTTGTGGAGGGGTCAAATCGACGGGCAGTTGAAGATCTAAACCTATGGAATCGACCAATTTGGCGAGCCCCGACTTGATCTTGAGCCTCTATCAGCTGCAAGTAGGGGTTCTCGAAACCAAGCACACACATTTTCCAGACGCTAGCGCGGTACAATACGGTCATGATCCGTTTGGTTAGGTCACTAGTGGAATCATTCGCCTTGCTTGTTCCACCATGGCAGCTAGCTACTTGGCCAATAACTCGAAAGGTAGGGAATGCACCGTGGCTGTGTTGCCGAACGTTAATGGGGAGCATGAGTTTACTGCCCAGGTTGACTGCTTAAACGAAGAGAGTGGACTAATTCATGTTCTGCCTCTCCTCAAAGGTAGAACTGGAATGGTGACAGAATGAACGAACGATTCAAGGAATTGTACTGGAGGTCACAGATCTTGAGAAAGGAGAGTTCTCTAGAGTCGGATCATTCAACTTCTTCACAAAGACATCAACTGTCACTTTGGGAGGCGATAAGGTGCAGGCTTATGAGCAGTTCCTACAGGTGTTGGAGGAATATGGATAATGATAATTGAGCAGCGTGCGCTGAGATCATACCAGATCCTCAATACTTTAGTGAACGATCCAGGAGTTGCAAAGGGAGATAATCTATGAAGGATTTGCTGTGGAAAACAAGTGTAGAAAGGAGAGCAGCGAATTTGAGCATTTTTAAGGACATCTCTTTGAGTCTGATTTTACTTTTAAATATCATCTGTTAGTGAATCGCAGGCAGAATTTTAACAGGTTCTGTTAATTGATATGCACACTACCATCTTCGGGGCTATATCTGCCACAACCCAGAAGAATGCAGACCGCGACAATTCGAAAGAAATTATGATTCTTAAATTGTGAGTAATGCAGAGTAACATCAGAGAAGTATCATTCACCTTTGTACTTAACCAAAGTAGATGATGCTCCACGATCGATCGAGTTTAGGTGAACTGGGGACCTTTCAAACCACAAACCACATCGTCGTAAATGGCTTGCAGGTACTTCTACAGGCCTAAACTAACATTTATAGAAACCATCAGCGAGCAGGAGAGTGGGCACCGAATGAAAGTAAGGAGAGACATCCAAGCTTGAAAGAGACTCTGCCATCTCCATTGCGAATCGACTGAGAACCGATGTCTCCGTTGAAGGTCTGGATTTTAACCGAAGCATCCCATTATCTGCAGAATGCAACCCTTGGTTAGCTGTATTCCGTTTGATTTCAAGAGCCGCGAGATCATTATGATCATTCTCAGCATCGCCATCGCTATCGTCTGCATTCTTGAGCATTTTAAATCGATTGGTGGGCGTGGAATGCTATCGAGGAGGAGGAGGAAGGAGGAGGAGAAGAAGAAGAAGAAGAAGAAGAAGAAGAAGAAGTAACGAGAGATGATTGGCATTAGGAATCCTATGTATCTTTTCGGTATAGAACAACTGTTGCTGATTCATGAGTCGACCCCGAAGCTGTCGCGCGGTATGCCCTTTTCGAAACCTTGATTGAGCAAACCAAATTCTTCCTTCACAAGACTAAAGATGTGATAATTAGACAACGACTCACGAAGTTCTCGAAGCAAATCAAGCGACTGTTTCGATAGTTCATCCTCGGTCATCGTGATATCCTCCTTCACACTCCCCAAATCATCCAAATGTCCCCTCAGCCAAGTTCTGCACATCAAACTGTTGAGTTCCTTTTTTTTCTGTTGTAGCCTTTCTCTCGTCTTTCGCTGATAAGTTTCCTAAGATTCATCGGACCACCTTTTCAGCGCCTCAGATTAGGCGTATCGTGCATTTTCAACTGCGCATACTTTTGACAAGCTCAACGGTCTCAACTGAGGTCTGGTAAGTGCGACAAATATGTATATTGCCTATATGCAATCATCCTGGAATAGGTGAGGTTGGAGTGGAATACGATCTGCCATTTCGTATATGCAGAAATCAGGAAATAGGACTAGTGTTGATTGTGCGAGGTTGGAAAAAGGTGAGGCAGTGGAGAATGATGCTTAGCGATTGTAAATCTTTCAGAATTCTTGGATGGTTTGACCTCACTGCGAATATCGAAGTCTCATCCCTGATATCTTCTTCCTCGTCGTTCTCCATCTCCTCCGTTCGGCTTCGTGGAACTCGCCGCAACACTTTTGTATTTAGTGTACGTCTTTCGCTCTATATTTTCGAGGAACGGAAGAAAATGGCAGGAGCCAAGGGAGATGAGTGCGGATAGTTCTATTGTTACATTTTGACTGAAACTTCATTGCTAATCTGGAATACAATTGGACCAAAAGCTTGTCAACTTCAGCCATAGGAACAATATCAACCACAGAACATGAACTGGGCCGCATCCACACGTAGTAGAGAAGAATCATAACCATCTTACCGAGAACTGTGTGCACTAGAACATGCGGCTAGGTTAGTCACGGCGTAAGACATACTTGGTGAGGCTTTTAATAAAGGGACGGGGGGACGAAAAGGGAGATTTTGCTAATAAGCCTTAATGTTATTGCGAGAATGAGTGAGGCTACGTTGATTTCGAGCTAGTCTCAGGAATACTCGGAGTTTCCATTGGAATCCAGTGGACTGCCATCGCAAAATTGGACAACGCAGGGGGATCCACGAGATCAACAACGACCATGTATTTATGCAGGTGTTTTGTGAGGGAAACAATGTCGAAATTCATGGGTGAAGGGGTAAATGACGTTCCAACACAAATGGTGTAATATCAAACTTCAAAAGACGTATCCAAGCATTTGACGCAGCTTTACGAAAATATCTTGAGCCAATAGTCCCAGGAAAGAGAAGAGAACCTACGGATTTGGCCGCTTAAGGACACTGAGAAGAGTTACAAGCCTCTGGGGCCCTGGGCGGCGCGTGAGAGGCCCAGGGAATACCCCAAAACGAAGGATTTTGAAGCCACAAGCAGATGTGGACCATGACTGACTAGTATTCCAAATCATTATCCATGCAATTGAGGGAGAAACGGGATTTGTGACGTACTGGCTTCCATTAATCAATATTCTGGATCCAAGCCACGCAGGGGTTTCTGAGCAAACACCTAGCACAACGACTGAATCATATTCTCGCTTTGGAAGACTCGCAAATCCTACTGGAGGAAACGATGTGCTGTCAGATGCGAAGCTACCTTGCGGAGATGCATTTTGGACGAATACGGTAAAACAACTGGAACAAAATACTTTCTTGAAAACACTGGAGAGGGACAAAAGATGGATTTCTTAAAGTACGAAACGTCGGAAGCTTAGTCCTTGGTGCGAACTGAAGACTAGACAGAAAAGGACGCCATTCCATGCTTCATAAGTTGGTATGACTTGATTTGATTCATCTGACTTGAAAATATTTATTCTCATCATTAAATTAATCCAACGAAGGTAAATCTTGGCTCTACGTCAGTTCAAGAACCCTGGAGCGAGATCAAAAGAGTATGAGGTGCCATCAATGGCAAGGTCAAGGATGGCATCCGCGTCGAAACCAGAAACTTGAAGGCTGTTTGTATCAAAGTCTCGCCCTGTGTAACTACATGGATGATCTGCGTTGTACTTTATCAACTTACCGCAGTCGGGGACTAGCGCCTTATATGCCGAAACATAATTAATTATCAGACCATTCAGAGGCGGCAGTTGTCTTAATACTACTACTATTATGTTACACTTAGCCGGCTATAAAAACAATATCAGAACTACGGATATCCTATGACCTTTCATTCAATATATTCCTATATTGAAGGCTTGATTTGTCAACCCTAACCAGGATATTTCTCGGCATCTATCAGGTTTCGTGCCGGCTGAGTTGTTTGTATGATGAAAATGGAAGGTAGTAGTTGCGTAAATAGACTGAATGTAAAGTCTTTAAGATCCGCCTGCTGCTCTTCAGCAGCGTTCGCCTCTCCATGATATTGATCTCTAAGCATAACTCCTAGAAATCTCGAATCTGTTTTGTCTTCTACATTTCCATCAGCCCAACATGCAGCTACTTTCTATCATCATCCCCGCCGTGCTGGCTGCGTCCAACATGGTGGCCGCAAATACACTGCTTCGCTTCGCTTGCACCCAGCTCGTAACTGAGCGTCTCGATCCGTAAGCTGAATTTGCCTCCTTCTACATGAGACTCGTTCTAATTTAAGTTTAGAATCATCTTCCCAGGCCAGAATCCCTCACCACATGTTCACCAGGTGCGTAATTATACTCTGACTGGATGTTACATTCTAACCTCTATCTTAGGTTATTGGAGGAGTGCGTAATTTCACCACCTGATAAGTTTCTCGTCTGATAGATCCTAGAATACCTTCAACGTTACCATGAACCCGTCGAACGTCATCTCCAACATGGCCACCTGCACTAGTTGCACGTTTAGTCAGGACTTTTCCAACTATTGGACTGCCACCCTATACTTCCGTGCACGCAATGGATCTTTCACACGTGTGGAGCAGATAGGCAATGTAGATTTTGAATCAGCCAACGGTGGCTCAACTGTCTATTACATTCAGCCGTATGATGGGAGCAGTGTCACTGCTTTTAAACCTGTAAGTCGTTTCTAAAATTAAAAATGTGCAAGATCTAATACCAAGCTCAGGGTTTCCGTATGGTTGTTGGAGACCCTTCGTTCCGCAATGCCTCCCAGGCGTCCATATACCGCCAACTCACCTTCACTTGCTTGCAAAACCCCTCTGATAGAACTGATGAGACTGGTTACCTACCCACCCAAGCTTGCCCATCCGGTATAATGTCGAACATACGCTTCCCTACGTGAGTATCAGCCCACCTTCTTTTGTCTGCTGGGCTTACAGAAATCGACTTAGCTGCTGGGACGGTGTGAACCTCGACAGTGCTGATCACCAAAGCCACGTGGCCTACCCATCCAGCGGGACATTCGAGAGCAACGGACCTTGTATGTATAATCTTCCAATTTTTACCCCCAGATAAGGACTTACCGCGATCAACAGGTCCATCTACCCATCCTGTAAAAATCCCCCAGCTCTTCTATGAGACCGTTTGGAACACCGTGCCGTTCAATGATGCGTCTCTTTGGCCTGAAGATGGTTCTCAGCCCTTCGTCTGGAGTTACGGTGATCCGTAAGTATCATTCATCGTGAAAGATTACTCTTCTAATTAGTTCTTAGTACCGGTTATGGAACACATGGAGACTATGTTTTTGGTTGGGAGGGCAACGCCCTTCAAACGGCAATGGATAGTAATTGCGACGTTACCTGCTCGCAACTTACAAGCCAGAGCATCGCCCAGGCGAATCAATGCACCAAGCAGACAGTAGTTAGTGAATCGATTGACGGATGTGAGTTATGTCACTTGCGACGATGAACGAATGTTAACAATTTATTTATAGGGCTAACTGCTCTCCCTGGAAATAATCCTGTTACAGGGACCTCCCCCTCCAGTGGCAGCGGATCAGGGACAGGGACAGGGACAGGGACTGGCACAGGAACAGGAACGGGTACGGGCAGTGGATCGGGGAGTGGTGGAAGTGGCGGCAGTGGTGCAACAGCAGCCCATTGGGACCAGTGCGGTGGACAGAGTTGGACGGGAGCAACTACTTGTGCCGCCCCTTATACTTGCCAGTATTCCAACGCATACTACTCTCAGTGTTTGTAGGTTTGACAGGTATTCGTTATGATGGGAGAGATATGGATTGGAGCTTGCGTTATGATGTTTTAGGGGATGAGGGCTGTTGTTTTTCCTTGGATTCTATGCGTCCATTAAGTTGAAACAGAGGTGTTGCTTTGTCGTGTGATCTTTTTACGGCTGTTGACTATTTATCGCTCTCTTTTGATGGCACGATTATTCCATAATATCATTTTACTGAACTCTCAAATATGAGGCGAAAATGTGCGATTCCCCAAGTTGTAGGCAGGTGCTCATCCAATAGAAAGCTCTTTTCATCACAAACTTTTGTCTTTGAGTCTGCAAGACCTCCCGTTCCCTCCATTTCGATTCTTCTTCCAAATCCTTCCATTCACCCCAGTTCTCTCTTTTCTTGATTCAAACGGCTTCTATCTACCGTCTTTGCCCCTAGTGATCCGCTTTTTCCTCTTTCTTATAATCCTATAGATTGCTTCTAGTGTCTAATATCCCGAGGTCATTTTATCCTGAATCGAAAGACGCTGAATGCAGAAGAAACCCACCAAAATGGAAGTGTAGCCTCCTAGCGCATTTCCTTTTTAGTGTCTCGCCACGTTCTCTCCGTGATTCATGGGTATCCCCCATGGGGATCTATATTAACGGGTAAATGAGTAAGAATGTTGGGGGTAGTATGGTTTTAAGCGGAAAATATCTCCCCACATATGCAATATAAACAAATAGCCTCTTTCGCGAGTTGTGCTTATCCGTCAATCTTATTTGGTGAAAATGCGGGATTAATATTAATGTAAGCTTAATCTTACAGATGATTTAGGATGTATTGAGGCAGTGGGAAAAGCTTACATTAAGGTTTAACAGGCTCATTTACCATGGAAATCTTCACGCCACCGGACCAGAAGTTATCATCCGAATGTAGTAAAAAATCAGCATTCTATAAGGAGAAGATTAAAGGGGATATGAATGTTTCTAGTATTTGTCATATACTTGTGCTTTTATAACCGGGCGAGCGGATTTTACAAGGTCAACAGAACCTTTTGCCGAAGGGTTTACTCGGTGAAGTTTTTAATCATGTGAGAAGGTGGTGCGGCCTAAGACAGCTTGGCACGGTTTAAGAAGGTTTTTAGAGAAGATACGAATTGAAAACAGATTAATAAGTAGTTTTCTTACTATTTAAAGAGATTACACAAGTACATAAGGCTTGGGGGGCCAATAATAAAGTAGAGCGCATGCTAAAGTCGGTTACTTAAGCGAGGCCGACGATTAATTCTTAAAGCTAGGAGAAAAGGAGAAAAGGAGAAAAATAGGCTGCGCAATGGGTTCTAAGTACCTAGCACTACCTATAGGTAACTGTGACAGTCGTATAATACTTGGTCTTGAATACGAAGATCTAAAGCTAAAGAGGAGATGAAGAGGAGCTTTCGAGGAGAGAGAACGGAACTATATAGGGGTCTGCTAGCCCATGTGACGTACTAGCCATAGGCTGAATCGTTATATTTTTATTATTAAATTGTAGTTAGAGCTGCAATTTGAAGTGAATGTCATTTATTAGTAATAATAATATTCTAGCTTTTAGTAGCAATTAGGGCTAGTTCGCATATAATAGCAAACTTAAAGTAATTATCCTCTATAAGAGTCAGAATTATATTATATTTGGTAATAAAATTAATTCTTATTAATGGTTTATTGATATTTTAATAGAGTGAAAACTCTGCAAAATCTCTGACGCTGGGCGCTTAGCGATATAAAAGGGTATAAAGAAGTAGCGGATTTTAGGGCTAGGCCGGGCTTATACAAATACGAGCTTAAAGTGGCATGGCAGCATAGACTAGAAGATCATCTCATTCCGTACCCCTTGGTTATTTTAATTAGGTGGAATTGATTTAGCTCTCTTAGTATTATGGAGCTGTCTGTGTTGTTACTATTCGCAATCTACTTAGCTCTTAATGAACAAATAGAGTGGTAAGTGTTGGTCTCTCATTAGATAGTGGCTGGCTAGGTGAGTATTACAATGTGGCAGAAAGGACGACAAGCTTATTATCCACTTAGCTTAGCTGTTTTCTGCTCTGAAATTGACAACCCACCGCTATCAATTCCGAGCGAAGGGAATTAGAAGATACTAGAGAAGACCAAGAGGGAGGTGGAGGAGAAGTGATGTAGATTACATGTGGCTAGGGAGAAACTTCTCGAAAAGAACTGAGGTTGACCTTGAAGTGTTTAGCTTCGGGGCCAAAGAAGCGCTGGCCTGTCAAAATCAAATGAATATTGAAGATTTAGTAAGGCCTATTCCTTGGATTACAAGTTAGACCATCTCAAAGTTATCTTTCATTATAATACTTGAAATTTTAAACAGATTAAATTGGCAGATAAATAATAAAGTTAATTTGAAGCTACTTCTTTCAAAACCTCAACCCTTTTTTCTTTTACTAAATCGAAGCAATTTATAAAATAGTTATGTTTCATCTTCTTCATACTCAAAGTCCTCATCTCTGACAGAATCGTATTCAGAATGATTGTCTTCCTCCTCTCCTCCTTCTCCTCTCTAGAATAACCATAGTCAGAATAATTCTCTTCATCCTCATCCTTCCCCATTCTGCTCCTCATCTCTAAAACGGGTCATATTCGGAAGGACTATCTTCATCCTCCTCCTCCTCATCATATTCTGAGCTTTCTACACTCTCATCATCCGTGCAACCGTTAAGCTCTAGCTTGCCTAATCCTACTCCCAAGCGTTACCTGCTTCAAGCAGCTACCAACTGGACGGCTTAGAAGCCCCTGATCAGAAGCTCAAATATATCTCCTCAGTAAAGCATATGCTGTTAAGTCTTGGCGGAATTTTCTGTCTTCTCCTCCCCCTTAACGCCTTTCCTTATATTGTCCGCCGAGTATCTCAATCCGCTTGTCTCAAAATATCTCGTTTATCGGAATCTTCTTCATTATCACCGGCTTATTATCCCATAAAGTTGGGCTAGTATCATAGCATAGTGCAACTGATCTATATTATAGGGAATATATTCAACTTTAGTTTTCGAGTTTCTACCGTTTTAGAAGCCGGGCTCCATGCTGGAACCCTCGTACTTATAAAAATAAATTCCACTTTTGGCGGGCCCTCCTCACCTTACCTTGCTGGCCAATCTTCTGGCCTAGGTATAGTCCGGGGAATTCATCAAATCAATAGCTCAATTCCGATATCCCTCGCCCTCTTTCATGTTATAATCATGACTTCTAGGTAATCCTTTGCTCTGAGAGTTTCTCAGAATCTATTTGCAGTTATAGTTAGTCTGCAGCTTTCAAACCTGAAGAAGTCAGATTCGGGTTTCGCACAGCCTAGAGGAATACCCGTCAAAAGGGTAGAGCTTGCCATTTTCTCATTGTCCGATAATATAGCTAATGAGTGAAAGCTAGGCTATTGAGCTCTCGAATCATCTCTAAAGCAAGTACTCTAATGACTATCGCCAAATCTATATCTCAGCTTTTGGCATCATCTTTCTTAGCACACCTCGCACCGGAGCAAATGTGACAAGATAGGGGCAACAATCCAAAGTCTGGTAGGCACTATGGTCCCAAAGCAATTTATACACCTTTAGGATATTCTTGTCAAAATTCTGAAGAGGAACAACGAAACCCTTCAAAATATCAATCTTCACTTCGTTATCATATGGTTCAAGACGTATCTCAAAGGCACGAAAACCTTCATTATCGATTAGATGTCCCCAAATCCACCACTTTTAGATATAATTTATTTCGGTATTAAAGCTACGCATTCTAGGATATGCAAATTTGAGAGCAAAAGGTGGCTGGGCTACCGGAATATCTCAATTACTATCAAATCATAGGTGCTAGAATCTACGAAAGTCATATAATTACGGCGCGAGAATGAGAAAAGGCGTAGAATGTAATATCGATAAGAATAAATTCCGGGGATGTTAATAATGTGGAACATATCAAGCCTTTAATTCCTTCAATTATAATAGTGGCCATCGTTATTTTCTCTCCGTGCGACTCTAGCATCTCACTGAACTTCAACCCCTCTAAATTGTGTGCCAAAAAATACCAGCCCAGTTATAGAGTAGCGTCGAATATACCCAGCCATTCATCATTATCATATCGCGCGTCGAGTAATGCCTATCCAGCTTAGCAATATAGAATACGCAAAAGGAGGTCTTGCTAAAAGCTAACCTTTAAAACGACCAGCCCGCCAAAATATTGAGCGATGAATATTAAAGGGCGAAAGGAAAACTCCTAGAGAAAGCCCCTATTAGCAATAGAAATTTCGCTAGCATCAAGGCGGTTGCTTACCTGCTGGTTCGCTTGGCGGTCGATGAAAGCTTCGGATATGGTTTTAGATAATCGTATTGAAGCAAAGGTGAAATAGATGAATTTTGAGAAGATGCCGAACTACTATAGCAGGCAGCTGCAAACAAAGGTGCTGCGAATCCTCGAGACGGGAAACGAATTCCTTCAAGATCTAATCGACAATGTTGGCAAAACATGACCAGGGCCAAACCAAGCTCAGGTTATCTTCTTTTATGGGCTAAAATCGAGCAATGTTGAGGCAGTTGTAGGAGGTCAAGCAAGGAAGGTATAAGTATTGCTAATCATTATCGCAGATATTTGTGGTGAGTGAGAGCTCCGGATAGCTGGATCTTTCGGACTCAACAAAAAGTAAAAAGCGAAGGAAATCAACGCAAAAAAGTCCTGCTTCTTCTTCCCGATGGGATGGAAATAGGACCCAGGAAACCCTTAGCTACTCCCCAGAATTCCACAAACACAACTGATTGAAAGCCGGCTCCTGTGCATTTGATTGAGAAGGACTTTTGCGCGGAGAGAAAGATTGAATCTATATCCTGCCCACATGAAGTAGTCTATTTCTGCATGTCTATGCTTTCCGTCGAGACACTTTCGTCGGTTGGATCGATGCCTGCCTAATCTTCTCTTGATATTTCTGGCTCTGCGATGCCATTCTCCTTGTCAGCACCCTTCTCCAAATCCTTTGCGCTTGCAAACTCCTCTTTATAAACATCTCTGCTTTGTGTATATGACCCTGCGTATAAAGTTCTCTGCCGGGTCTATTTAAAGGAAGCGCGCAGACTGTATTTCCTATTTCCTGCTTCGGAGGTTGAAGCTCATTGGCTGTGGAAGTAGATTGTCGTAAAGTATTGATGCGCTTTGGGAGAGGTAAAGGGAACTGTGGTGTAGAGGTAGAAGTAGGGCATATTTTTGATTTCGTGGTCTTGTGTTTCCTCTGGCGCGTTTCGTTCTCTAAAGGATGAATAATATTAAATATACATTGTCTTTGCTGTGGGTTGCGAATATCGAAACGATTGATTCGAGGTTTAGTTTTCCGGTCCACAGGCTGAGATATAATAATCCACTCGTAATTAACGGTTTGTATAGTACGCAGAATATCGATACCAGGAGGTAGATTTGAAGGAGACGGTTTCTAGGGGGAATTAGCGTTATCCATTTCAAGGCAAGAGCAGGACAAGAGAAAGAAAAAATATACATTTAATGACCATAAAACACGGAATTTTTTATTAACAACCTCTCCTTTTAGACAGCGAAACAAAAAAGGCAGAAACGAGCTACTAATATATGCGAAGTCCCCAGGGGTATTGTCAGGATAGTAGCATCGCACTATAATTCGTTGGCGGTTCCGAGACAAGAGCGAAGCATTGCGCGTTTCTCGCGGTGTATTGCGATGAGATGATTCATTCCATAAGGAAGGAGGCTGTAAGGAAGTACATCTTGGTAAGATCCATTTAGAGGAGGAAGTAGTAAAGACGTCGTTAATAGAACTGAGTTACTTAACTCTACTGCGGCATTTGGATTTCATCCAGCATCCACTTTAAACACATACAATAGAAAGATACAAACGCAGCTGGACAAACGTCGCTCTTAAAATTATATACATCGAAGTGAGACTTTTCCAAGCCTATCTATATCTACTCCATAAACCCCATTACACGCTTCCCTAAAACTCCCTTTCCACGCTCTCCATAACAAACCCCAACTCATCACCCAACCAAAAAAGCCGCCACAATATCCGTCTGCTGCATCACCAAACTATTCTCACTACATTTCGTCTTTAAAAAACAATTTCCCCCTAACTCAGTCACATTCCCTAGATCGCTCCTGAAGTTGACCCCCTGACATGTCATATTCGTCTGCTTACTCGTAAAGCTATAGGTCATTGAAACACAAGCTTCCAAACACATTTCCAGAGAATAGGACCAGATGGTAAACAAGCTGTTGCTGCCGCAGTCTTGGTTACAGTGTAAAGAGAAGACGGAAGGGTTTGAGGGATTGGCTGGAAAAGTGATGTTGAGGGTGGTGTTGTCGATGGCGGGACAGGAGGTGAGGAGTGTTATGGATGAGAAGGAGGAAGAGTTCCTGAGGAGGAGTGAGGCGTAGGGCGTGCCGGTTGCTAGGGATAGGGGAGTGCTGGAGGGCGGAATTAGCCTTGAACATATATTAGGGGAATCAGATTAATCTACGAGTTTGATGAACGAGCACTATGTAAAGCCTTTGAAAAAAGGACAGAGCTCAAAATAAGGGCAACAATTGCAACTAGCAAGGCCAAAAAGAGGCCTAATGTCGTTCTTCGTAATTCTAAGATTCTTTTCTTTGCAAGTTCGTCATGCGTCTCGTTCCTCTCTCTTTGGGTGCTTGCGTTATGAACAACGACTGGGAAGGTTCCAGCGCGAGCTCGAGGTTTCTTGGGGTCAATCAACGTTTCGCTGGAAGCTCGAGAGGGTGGTATTTTCGTAGTGTCTCTGGGCTCGGGGCTATTAGGAAGAAAACGTTGACGCTGTGGATCTGAAGAAACAGATTCAGATAAATCGTCTTGCTCAACTCGTTGAAGTCCACTAGGATGCACTAGGCGATGAAGCAGGCCCTTGACCTTAGTTGTCGCCATTGAAATCTGGAATTTGCTGTGAAGGTACAGTTTTGAGAGCCGAACACTACCCATAGATTTGAAAATAGGGGCAGATATCTAGTTTCTGGTAGACCGTTCTTACATAATTCACTATTCAATAGTCATCGTCGATGAAAATTCATTCCAAACGTTCATGTACAAAGAGACGCAGGGAAAACAACTGGGGTTAAAGCAAAATAAGAATGGGTGCCTCCCGCCTAGGTCCGCAAAGCTTGGCCATGTTTCTGGCCTGATATAAATGGGCATTCCCCCATAGTCATCCTGAATCCCTCGGTATATATTTGGTGCTTGATGGGGAGGTGTGGTGTGGTAGTCATTCCTTCAACATACACTAGAACCGCTATTTGGAGTGGGAACCGGCGTCTCAGCAAGAATATTAGGCAGATGGTTACTTGCAAACGCCTTACTATACCCATCTTCGACGGAGGTGAAGAGCCTCCATGATCAACCTGCACCGGATGAAACAGAAACAGATCTTGCCCTAGGGGCAGGTGGCTGAATCTAAGGTCTGTGAGCAATGACGATTTAGGCCGCAGTGCGACTAAGATCATTTTCCAAAAGATGAGGAACAAGAGTCAGAATGGGGCTTCGCTGAAAGCTTCCCAATTGTTGAGACGTGTACAAAAATGGGGGACGAAACGAAGGCTCTTGTGCTGAGCCACCAATACACGCCAATGAAGATTCTTTCCACTTGAATTATTTTTTCAGCTTATAGATGGGACTAGGTAGACCATCTCAAGAGAATGGCACGAAGCAATTGGGACGTCTCAATGTACAACTCTGCAGAGTTGTTCTTCCTGTCAGCAACCTGGAAGATTTAAGACAATTCTCTGGCCGCTCGGAAACTAAGATTGAGTTGGATTTATGCATATATGGACATCAGTTCAAATATCTTTAATCATCCCATCATCTTAGCTAAGAGTTGCGATGCGATGCAAAGATGTTTTAGACGATAAAAGTGGAAGTGAAGGAGAATAGAAGTTGCCATCTGAGCTTTTCAGCCTCGTTAACCTTAAAAGGCTGAGATGAAAAGCCACTCCGAAGTCAGCCTTGTCCGCACAAAAACCGCGACATCAATCCTCCAAGTAAACAAGCTCTCAACAGCACAAGTCCATCCTATCTCTCCACTTCCCACTCCCCACTCCCTACTCACCACCCACCAAGACAAACCCATAATGCCATCCGCATCCAAATCGCCCTCTCCCTCTCCTCCCCCCTCCCGACCTACAGCGTCGACACCCGGTCCACGCGCACAAACATTCACAACCCTGTACAACACCACCCTCTCAGCGACCCTGCGAACAATCTCTTACTCCTCATTCGCGACGTGTTTCCCAACCATCGCGGCTAACGCGCCTGAAAACCTGCAATTAATGCACAAGACGATGCTGGAGCGCCTGGAGAAATTCGCAAAAGATGAATTCGAGCAGATTGTCAGGGAGAGGAATGTAGTAGAGCAGTTGAATTCGCTAGAGGATTTGATTGCGGATGCGAAGAGAAGGAAGGCCCGGGGTGTGGATGGGGAGAGGGAAGGAGGGGATGAGATTACTCCGTGAGTTTTTCTTCTTTCTTTCTGCTGTTTACTTCTATGATTTGGTTTTGGGATGGGTGGTATAGCTGATATATTTGAATGAAAGGCCGCATCTCCTCCCAGCACCCGAAATTGTTAAAGCGCACCTAGCTCCTTTATATGCATCACAACAATCACAGTTAAACGCGAAATTACAAACGACACAATCGCAAAATGCGACTTTGGCAGAGACAATCAAGAAACAGAGAGAGATGATTGAGCTTTTGTTGAGAGAGGTAGAGACTGTTGTTAAGGATTTGGAGGGCGCAAATGAGCTATTGGAGAAGGGGATGAATGATTTGGTTAGAGAGGCAATGAGTGCTGAGGTTGAGATGAAGGGATATTGAGGGGTCGTTTGGTATTTTTTTCGGGTATTTTTTTTTTAAGGATAATGGGCGATATATGGCGTTCTCTGGTTTGGTTTGGGGAAAGGAGATACCTAAGGAATAGCACGGAGGTTTTAATTATAGAACTTAATGACGTGAGGTGTATAGGAATGTTAGGATATAGCGATGTAAGAAAACTACGACACCAGACTCCACGCTCCCATTTTAAGTCTCTGGACTTTCCATGCATAAAATCGACGCCGAATCCCATTGGGTGGTTCTGCCGAACCCAAGGGATATCTCACCCGTCATAGGACATTTTAACTCCTGAAAGGACATTTCCCGAAAGCCATGTGAACACCGTCCCATTATATCCTGACCATCTTCCCGAAAGGACCGAGAATGAAGGTTCCAACATCCTTCTCACCATACTCAGGTGGTCCGCATCCCCTCAATATACCCGTTGACCAGTCTATAACCCATTTCTTTCCCTTCAAGATCATGTAATTTGATTTCCGAGGTGAGTACTGGAGTAAGACAGCCATACACTTCCTTGCATAGAGATTATCATACACCGATGACCACTCGTGCTGAGGATGCCATTTTCCATCCTCGGAACAATCAGGAGTTGGTTTAGGACGCTGAGGAATGAGTGTTGACAAACGATTCCGTTGAGCACTCTGCCTTCTATCACGATGGCGCCGGAATCTGGATTCTGATGGAAGAATAAGTCCCATCTCCTGGAGAGATATCACGGAGTCTTGACTAGCTTGAGCCTGTGCATTAGCAGCCTCAGCTTGTACTCTAGCAGCCTCAGCAGCCCGGGCTGATAGTACTTGGAGAGCAGGAGTCGGATCAGGGCCTGCCGTAATTGTTGTAGTTACTGTTCCTGTGATGGAGAGTCAGTATTTCCGAAGACATGGAGCTTGGGGAGAATATCTCGGGAGTCTCTAAACATGAATGTTCCGAAACTCAAGACATTGGATCTTGCACATACCTTCTATGTTCCCTGCTAGTCTAGGATATTGTGTCCGTATGATCTCTTCTTGTTCCCTGATGAACCCTTCGCTAATTGTAACCGTACGATGGCGCCGTCTTCGCGATCGGGGAATGCTTTGGTCTCGGGGGATCTCTCGATCGTCGAGAGGGAGTGCTAAGTCGATAGCTGCAAATAGGGATTGGAGCCACATAACAAACGTATCAATTTTCTCGCAGGAAAGCAGGAATTGATCTGCTTCAGCTCGAACTCGAATGACATACTTTTTCCTGTGATTGTCAGTACTGGATCTTCCTGAAGTCTCTATGTCCACTTACTTCTGATAATCTGCAGCAATTCCCACGTCCGCAAGTTGTAAATTATAAGCCTTCAAGAACGAGCCTCTCTTCGAGCCAACAGGGAAATCTGGGGAAGATTTCCTGGTGGGGTCTGGCTTCGAGAAAACACTCTGGCGAGCCTTATGGAAAGTCAAGGCTGTTCCTTGCAGCGTTGCGTACACTCGGTACCAATTCCGATCTTGTGCCCGATGTATTGCCCCATCCACTTCCATCTTCTTCAGAAAGAGTGTCTCGAGGCTGATAGCACTCGAGTATCCCGGAAGCTTCTCTCGCCCTTCATCTTCTCTCGGTTGGACGTCGAATCGATGACGCAGATGCGCCGGATGCATCAAAGCGTCGTATCCAGGAGGGGCTTCGAGAGTATCAACTTGGTCGTCTTTCGGATATGCCACCTCGGCCCCAATTTGGGAGTTGTCGTCTATTGTTGTTGGTTCGTCCTGCTGATCGTAGTACTTTTCCATCGAGACTACCGAGGGACAACTCAGAGCCATTGGGGAGATGGTGGATATCTCGTCCATATTTGCGTGACTGCTGAACATTTCGCGGATGCTTAAGTGCTGTTGGGGGGCGAGGGGGGATTTCGATTTTAACGGATCTGGCCCAGTAAGGAGGAATGCTGACGTCGCATGTTTATTTCTTTTATTTGCCCTTCCTTCCCTTTTTTTTTTCTTTTTTTTTTTCGCGAGCGGCGGTGTAGACAACCTAGGACAGGAAAGGATTCTAGGGCTGTACAGTGTAAGATGTCACAAAATCAAGGTTGGGGGAGGGGGGGAGGAATAGCAAAAATGGGCGGCAGCGGGAGAGAGTATCAAAAGTAGATTAAGTTATCTGAAGTATCAAACGAAAGTAAAGAACGATGAAGTAAGGTCGGCCGGCAAAAGGAACGTGGAAAGTACAAGGATCTCTCCGATCCCGTACAAATAGCTTCCTCAAGAAGCCCATGCATCTGATCATCCGGAAGACACGCCGCGAATAATGATATGATTGTATGATTGTTGTTGTGTTTAGACGACGCGCATAAGCGGCTACCGTAGGGGACAGGAGAAAGGGGGATTTCTATTCGTTACATTGAACGAAGTACAGCCCGATTTACCCCTGCGTTTCACGTGATTCCGGCGGCAAACTGAGGCTCCAATACTCGTGCCTTGCAGGAATGGGGGAACCGGGGGGATGCTATTTCAGGATCTTTTCAGAACTGATTGGTTAGAAGTATTTGGAGGCCTAAAAGTCTGCTTGGCCCCTTGCACCTTGCTCCACGGACTTTACCCCATTTTAGTGAGGAGAAATCAGCCTCACCATGCATCTTGATATTGATTTTGATGGAGAATCTTTTAGCTTGCAGCTAGTGCAGCAGCATATCTTGGAATATCAAGTCAGCAGCAGCTAGTCCAGGCCAGGCTATTATGCAATGCCAAGATCCAGATCCAGATCCAGACACCTTCCCATCAATAGTTGTGACTCTAGCCAGCATTGGCCCCAACCTTTCGGCTGAACACTGTACCAGAAGTTAAACCACTCCCCCCGGGTTAGTTTTCTATTGGACTGAGGGGTTCAGTATCTGCTGACCAGAACGCAAAGGGAGAAATATCCCGGGATGAGACTTTGAAGCAAGAAAAAGGAGGGGGAAGTACTCGCCAAAGAACATACCACCCCGCCATTTCGCCAGTGCACAAGCCGCTAGGAATCACCTTTCGATATCACTTCTGCAGTTTTTGGATTAACAGCAAGCCCTCTAATTGTGAAAGTAACGCCACAGCTTTCCTTCACCGCCATGAAAGGACCTTTGTCGATTGCTAGAGCCCAATTCGACTTTGGGGACTTCCAATTTCTTCTGGAACGATTGTATCGCAAGTCCATTGAGAGGGGCTGGATCCCATTTCAGATGCATATCCCCCTTTCTATACTAGCGAACAGCCTCTTTGTTGTACTCCTTCAAAGCTTGGATAAATTCAGTTGGATTCTCCAGGCCTTAAGAAGGAAGTTTCTCTGCACGTTCTCTTTTCGGTTGATCAAGAATAGCGCGCCTGAATTTAGCATAAGTATAAGTTCTCAGATCACTTCCTTCGTCGAGGAACCTTTCACTATAGATATTGATCGTCACACTAAGAGGATATCTCGACTTGGTGAACTCATTTGAGATCTTTCGGTCGCCACTACCTGTTGGTGATTTGGTCCAGATTTTCTTGCTGAAAGATCCCGGATTGCCATCTCCAGACATTCTCCTGCGTTGTATAGAGTTTCTCGGACATGTATGAATTCTCAACCTAGATCGATCGTATTTTCGGGTTAGAATCAAATCTTCTGGCAGCCAAGACAGCTCATGCATTGATTATGAGCCATCTGTCATTTCTGTTCGATAGGAGAAAAGTAAAAGCTCCCGTTTTTAGAGAAACATTTAGTTTCTTTACAGCGGTCGAATAAAGGATCTTTATCTTGAACTTTTCTGCTGCTCTCACAAGCCATTCCCCACCATCCCTGTGCTGTTTTTAAGTACGAGTCAACGCTACCCTTCTAAAGAGAGTTTTGAACGAGCTTCGAGGTATCAATGATAAAACCTTCAATCAATCAAATCACAATTCCACTCTACCACACCTCCAAACGCAAGAACCTGCATATCTGACGCATTATCGAACTAGATATTCCAACTGTGGCATGTGACAAAGTCCACCAGAATAACACTACCAAAGTACGAGGAAAGTATATCAAGATTGAAATCGAGCAATATATTGCTGGACGACTTGCTTTTAATACATTCTGTGCATTCAATCCCCCCAATAAAACCAAGACCAGTAAGGTGTTCGCGAGATCTTTGAGAGGAAGGAACACGACACGTCCTGTGAGGGAGTTCTTGGGGTTTTATTTGGAGAAGATTGAGGTTAGTGAAGGAGAAAGGGGGTGGGGGTTGGAATGGGACCTGTTGAGATTTGGCAATAGCAATAGCAAGCTGAGCCGAGAAAGAGACTTGAGAGACGAGCTGTAAGTTCATTATTCTAGTAGATAATAGATAGATGAATGCGTATATGATATAGGGATGGGGAGTAGTGAAGTTCTTCCCTGGAAATGATCCCAGTTATTTGGTTTTGAATGGAAAAGAGCTTATTCCCGAAGAAGGAACAGCAATGGAGAATTAGATAGGGTCAGGAACAGGAGATACTGATGATGAGTGATGTGACGAAACGAGTTTTTCAAATAATCCTTAGAATCTCAAGCTAAAGAGAAAGAGAAAAAGAAAAGGTAGCACAATACTAAATACATAATCGGTCCACGTCCACGTAGCACACGCTAGCCAAGCGAGCTTACTAATCATTAACCTAGTCTAGTGACGGTAGGCTTGTATCTAATCTTCTCTAGTCACCTAACCGGCCAAACCATCACAAGTGGTGAAGATTTCAAGAAGGGATTTATGGAGAAGATGGGTATTGTCAGTTTTATGGTGATGGAAATTAAATAAACTAGGTTAGCTAGTAAATGGCAAAAAAGACCTATTCGCCTTTGGGAACTTGAGGCGAAGGGAGCATGCCTTCATAATTTCAGTGGTTAATAATTGGAATTGAAGTGACGAAAATGCATTTTAGTTGGGTGCTAAGCTAGACGATGTTAGAATGTTTATCATGGAATTAGATATTGGAGTTTTCATTTTATGATGAAATCTTTTATCGGTTTTCCAGCCAGCAGGAACCTCAGATGAGAAGAGAATCTTCTCTCTCAATGATTGAATAGTAGAATGGCCTACTTTTTCTCTGCACTGCCATTCCTTTTAATTTTCGTCTCCCTTTGTATCATCAATTGCATTATCAAGACTAACATTGTCTTCAAATTATTAATACCTCGATAAAACACCCCACCAACAAAAGAAAATTCCTTTCTAATTAATGATAACCTTTCTATTCCCTTACCTTAATTCCCATTTTCCTTCCTCTCCCTTTTTAATTTCCTTGTTAACGCATCCTTCTCAGCTCTTTCTGCCCTCCACCCTATCCCCCTTTTCATAACGACCCAAAGCGCCGGACTATACACCAAAAACACTATTGCCCAAAGTGTAAAAGCCCAACCGCTTCCCATCTTCTCAACCATCGGAATGATAGCTGCTGAAGAAATAGCGCCCAGCTCACATCTGACTAGATTATTGGCTGCTGTACACGTAGCTGGTTCCTTGGGGTAGATATCGACCATCAAGACATTAAGAACTTGGAAGCCGAAAGTGATGGCGAAGCCATTTAGAAACAAGATAATGATAGGACCTGCTAAACCGACTTTGACAGTCATGATCCAGCCATAGGCTAGAACAGTGAGAGCAACAAGCACCAGAGCGGGAGCGCCAAATTCGATGCGGGCTCTCTCAATGGGGAAATGAGACAAGTCTTGATCTCTGTTTTTATAGACCGGGATACCGAGTTTGCGGGCGTGGCGGCGGTAGTTCCAGTCTAGTAGCGGGCCGATTACGAATGCTGCAACAATGCTTCCAGCTCCATTAGCTACAAAGAGTAGAGCGATACTGAATTGGTTGAGTCCATAGATTTCTGAGAATTGTTGGGATGCGGCGGTGGCGATGGTGAAGAAACACATCAAGGCGAGTCCGGCAGCGAAGAGAATGAGTCCTGCTTCCTTGTCGGCAATGATAGCGAGCGTTGACAGTGGATTTGGGACTCTGAGTTTGTAGTTTTGGCGAAGCTCTCGCATTTTAGCTACATCAACTTGGAGTCCTGCAGCTCTCCTGTTTCTGTGTCGTATCCAATCGGTGATGTTCATACTCAGGAAGGGTGGGGGTATTGAGCCATTGTCGACAACATTGCGGCATGTCTCTGGTAAGAAGAGGAGAAGCGGGATGAAGACGGCAACAGAGAAGATAAATAAGAACCAGAAGATCCAGTGCCATCCAGCATATTGACCCAAGACGCCTCCGATGATTGGAGCAATGGCAGGCCCAAGGGCAGAGTCCAAAGAAGCGAAGGCAATGTAGGTACCCCTCTCAGCTGGAGTTATTATATCACCGACCAGGCCGTTCGCCAAGGCCACGGTAGCACTGCTGCCCATACTCTGCAGACATCGAAGGGTCATGAGCGCGGGATAGCTGTTCTGTATGGACAATCCAAGAGTGACGCAGATGTATATCGTGAAACAAATGATGTAGGCTGGTCGTCTGCCAGCTCTGTCAGAGAAACCCGCAATCAACATCGGTGAGAATCCTTGGATGACCTGTGCAAAAGCGTGAGTCATGCTTCTACCCTTCCACGTTCAAATGCTTACCAAGAATAGGGTGATCGTCAGACTGATCTGCGAATCCGAGACGTGGAGATCTTGGGCGATGGATGAGAGCGAGGGGTAATAAATGCTTGATGAAATAGGGGAGAAGATTGCGGCCATGGATCCCGCGAGGACCATCATCTTTCGTTGATTAACGGTGAAAACACTAAACGGCACATCGGTCACATCGTGGATAGCATTCTCAGATGAGGGCTCGAGGGGATCGTTGTTGCTTGAGGCCAGCGGCACCTCAGTGACGATGACTGCCTTCTCTTTATCTTTGACGGAGGAGGTAGAGATGGGACGAGATCCGGCAATGTTAAGGGCAGACGCGTAGTCTTTCTCCTCACAGAAACGAGTACTTGAAGACATTTTGAACTTTGGAGAAGAATCATTCAGGTTACAGCAAACTTTGATGCATTTATTGATATTGTGATTGGCACCGAAAGGAGAGCCTACCAGTATTTATACCAGCTCCCTTTTGACCCTTTCGTTGCAAAAGGCCCTCTCTGCGCGCCAGCATTTGACGGTGAGAGGGAGCTTTGCGGTCTCGCATTCACGGCTATCTGAATCGGAGATGAAGCAACGCTAAGCCAGTGAGAATGGTCATCGCCGCCGATATATTTGGACTGCAGACGACCATGAGCGGGGCATACCCGACGGATGCCCAAGGCCCACATAAGCAGTGCAATTAATTTCTCCTTCATCTTCTCTTTCCTTAGTAACCAGGAGTACAGGAGGCCTCCACTTGGCAGCCGGCTGGGTGTTTGGCGAGAAAGTGGAGAAGAGATGTAGGATTTGAATATGCTGGGCAAAGAGCACAACAAAAGAAGGACACCAAAGCTGCGAGGGAAAGATGTAAATTAACACTCTCAGACGAGTTGCAAATCAAGCAAAGACGGCATCATTTGACAGGTATCACCCTAGATGATCGAGCTCCGAAGATCGGCTGTCAAAACGCGACATCGCAATTCTCACGACGAAGTTCAGTCAAAAGCGTCATGAAGGATAGTCCACCGTATTAAAAGCTGCACTTGCAGGGTTTTTGGACAGATGCTTGAGTGCCGGTGTGCGAAAGCGGATCTCTTTCAATGCTTGAAAAGCAGCACGTCCTGAAGGGGCTATTGCAACAAATAAGAAGCTGTCGAACCATCATGATGTGCAATAGCTGTCTGAACTTGCAGGCTTTTCATGGCCCAGTAGGTATTGTGCATTGCCATGCCCGTATTCCGAGTCCGGGTAGGCCTGGTACAGCACCCGGATGTCTGGGAGGGACCTCTCGTTCAATGCTGTGCGGAGATCAAGCCGTCGATGGCAATGCCGAATTCCGCTGTGAGGAAGTGATGGGACGAAGAGACTGATTGATTTTGGATTTGGAGGTTTGGGGAGAGACAGATCCAAGGCGGGTCGTCGAAAGGTCCACACTTGGGTGGCGATTTAGGGACAATTGAGATGTGCGCATTCTATTCTCAGAATGAAAATTTGAGGCTTCCACGAGATGGATGAAAATTGCCGAGAGAGCCGGGACCCTAATCAAGGGGCAGCGGATCAGTGGATCGAAGGAAGCAAGCTATTGTTTTCCAGAAAGGCAGCATGTGTCGCCGGAAGTGACGAAATAGTGGATTGCAGCGGAAAGCCCCACTGAACCGGCCTTGGGAAACATTCCCGATGTTGGTAGATTCCATTCCCAACTCTTGACGATGTGACAATGGACCTTCAAAGGACTTTTTTTCCTTGGCTGCGAGTGGGGGTCAGTAGCTTGAAGTGTGGCGACTTTGCTTGGAAAATACGTGTTGCGAGCAACTGGCAACTTCAACTTCCTGCGTGCAGAGGGAAAAGCGGTTTCTGAAATGCGGTCAGTATGTGTTGTCCTCTGATTCCATATATTGGACATGTGAATCCATAAATCATTGGTGGGAATTCGATGTTCTTCGACGTGCAAGTGCTAAAACACTTCCTTCCTCTTGAAGCTGCTCACAGCTTCTAAGGGGGTGGGATTGAAAGTAGAGAAAGTAGAGAAAGATTTCACAGAACTTTGAAAGACCAGGAAGCTAAATCTATAAGATGTTGGTTGTGGGCAAACAAGATTATGAATATCCTCTCCCAAGAAGGATTCTGAGGGAACGGGTTCCGTATCAGGCCATCCGCATATCCCGTATTGCCAAGGGAAGAAAGCATGACAGAAAGGAAATGAAACTTGGATTGCCATCTTGAGAATCCTGCAAGACGATGAAGACATGAAGACATGAAGACATCGAGAGAGCTCAAGCTCCACACTTCAATAGTTGGGACGGAAAGAACTTAGCCCCCACAATAGAAAACTCTAGAAAATATATCTTCAAAATTTAGGAATGATTTCATGCTGCTTTTTGAAAGAGAAATACGTAGGTTTTCTCTCACCATACAACTTTATACTATTGATATTGTGTTGAGATTCTTGTCCAATAAAAAGCGGATAGAGAAGGAACTTCCCACTCTATTGCCAGAAGCCAAAAAAATTCCAAAGAAATTGACTCGTCAGAGGCTCGAACTCTGGACCTCGTCCGTATATTTAAACAATGTTAAGGACGCGTGATAACCAACTACACCAACAAGCCCTATTCGCTGTTTTGGGAGGGATTTGCCTATTGAAGTTCATATGGCAGATGCCAAAGTGGATACTCCTTCGTGTGGACTCGTCTTCTCGTAGCGACGGCGGGGACGATGTGAAAAAAGAGGACTTGGCTGAAGTGAAGAAAGACATCTTTGACAAAAATACTTGAGAGCTGTTGCGGAGATGATTTGGAAGGGTAGCTGGTGGTTCTAACGGCCTCCCTGGTTGGCTTGCCCTCTAGATGTGGAACTGGTCGGTTTGCTTCAAGAAAGATGCTAGATGCGAAACCGTATAAGGGAAGCACTTATGATAATATGGCGAGTCAAAAGTACAAGTGTTGAAATTCGGGAGTGCAGGTCAAGAGATCGACTGAATCAATCAGCTACCTCGAGATATTCTACATTATGTGGAACGAGATCATCACATGGGTTAGGGTATCGACAATCGTAAGGCATACTGCATATTTCCAAGACAAACAACCATTCAGATTAGCTAAGGGTTGAGCTGGTCTACGAGGGCTGAAAGGAGGCCTTGCTCGGTTTGCTGCTTCCAGAGCAGACTGATACTGAGCACAGCTATCCCGGACCTTTGAATCCAGCGCTACGAGATTCATGTGCTATCATCAAGCGTTCATAAGTCAAGAAGATAAAATATATATATATATCATATATCTTTGGGTTTGCAAACGGAATACAAGGCGGGCGAGGGGGGAATATTGTAAGCGAATGGTTGGTTGTCTGGACACTCGATTTGTTGTCATGGTGAGAACGGCTACTGCAGCTTGTCCTGCAAAGCCAGCTAGCTCCGCTCTCAACTCTCGTCACCCCGCGAACGAGGAGCTGACATCTTTCTACATACGACCCCCTTCTGATCTTATTCTTTGGCCGGATTATATGGGAAAAGGTGAATTATCAACAGCTTCATTAGTCAAACTTGACTTCGTTTCCCTGCGAACCCTTATCGCTGTTTACAATCCGATAAGCTGCATTTTCTCGACAACTGATCGTTCGACTTCTTCAACACCAAACCTCCCGACGTCCCGCATTCCAGGACGGATCCATCCGCATCTTTTCAAATCCGACATCTTCATCGATAGCCATTCCTACAATCCCCAGCTGCCGTCTGGCGGCGTGATTGCCGTCATGACAGATAATCTCTCCCCCGCTGGGAGCAGCACATATTCTTCCAGCACAATGTACGTGGGAGACGGAACTTGGGATGCCACGAAGAACGACTTTCTACTGCCGAATCTGATGGGATTGAACTTTGCTACCATGCGATACAATGGTAGGCTCCAAATATGCGGCGTCGGAAATTCTGCTGACCACAAGTAGGCATGGGGAATCGATTCTCGAGTTTACCACAATATCACTCGCTCATCAAAGGACATGGCATTATTGCTGCCGTTACATTCCTTTTCCTTGTTCCAATTGCGATTATGATGGCTCGATTCTACAGAAGAAACCCGAGATGGGCTTTACGATGGCACATATACCTACAAATTCTCACATTACTCCTTTCAACGGTTGTATTTGTATTGGGATGGCTTGCGGTTGGTCCGTCACGCAGTCTGACGAACCCACACCATGGAATTGGCCTGGCAATATACGTCTTGGTCCTGGTACAATTTTTAGGGGGGTGGTGGGTGCACAATAGAGAAAGGAGAAGAGTGGTCAGAAAACCGCTTAAGGTGGTGCTGCATCATTGGCTCGGTCGAGCAATTGCTCTTCTCGGAATAGCTCAGGTTCCTTTGGGTTTGACATTATATGGATCACCGAAGTTTACATTCGTCTTGTATGCATTGTGGATGGCCTTCTTATTGTTCCTCTACTTCATCCTTTCCTACCGCCTCCAGGAAGTTCCAGCGTTGGCTCGCGATTCGAGTCGAGGTGGGACTATAATTCCCGAAAGAAAGGGGAGTCGAAGTCGATTCGGATGGCTGGCTCCTATAGTTGCCGGTGCTGGCGCAGCTGCATTGTTGGGAAGAAACCGCAATCGAAGTCGGAGTCGAAGTAGGGTTCGGGAGGAAGAAGTTATAGGATCTCGACGCGGATCTTTTATTGAAGAGGAGAAATATGAGAGTAGGCGAAAGCCTAGCGGCGGTACATTTGATACGATTCTGAAAGGTGCAGCTGCCGTGGGTGCTGGAGCACTCATAGCAAGCTTGTTCAGTCGTCGAAAGAACACACAGGAAGAGACCTACACTTCTGTTTCTCAAGATACTCCTAGCAGACGACGCGGCAGCCGAAGACGTCCTGACAGCTTTAGCGATGTCACCACAGAAGAAATACGTCGGGTCGATCAGGCTCGGCGCAGTCGTTCAATTTTACCAGGGCCAGGGGATCCAAGCTTAGCGGCAGCAGCATTGAGCTCTGCAGCACCTCGTCCTCAGACTCCAAGACCAGCTCGAAGTCATGGAAGAGTACAAAGCTTTGATTCTGCAAGTCCTTCGTATGACTCGGTTGTCAGTCCTCCAAGACAACACCAAGAAGAACGACACCAAGAAGGAAGTCATAAAGTGCGAAATGGAATACTTGGTGCAATTGGTGTTGGATGGCTTGCAAAGATAATGAAGGATCGCAGAGATAGAAAGGAGCAAGAAAGACTAGATAGAGTTCGCGCGAGAGTAGAAGAGGAACGAATTGCGAGACAAGGTGCTGGTCGTGGACCGAGGTACACTGCGGATGGAGCTCCACGTCGTCATCGACCAGCATCTCTTACTGAAACCGCGGATACATCCGATCTATCATCTATCATAGACCCCCCCCCTCGTCCCGGCGGATCATCAATACCGCCGGCAGTAATGAGTGCAGCGGCGGGAGCAGCACTCGCTCGTCCCACATCTCGATCTAGACATGATGCGGTGGATGCGCCGGTAGCTGATCCTGCTCGCCAAAGTACAACACTCCATGAGTCTGAAAGCGAGGCGTATGTTTCCGGTGGAGGAGGAAGTCATCGTCGACATTCATCGCAACGAAGACGAAAAGGCGAGGCAGCAGCAGCTCTCGCCGTTGCTGAAGCAGCCGATTTAGCCGCTGAAGAAGAAGCACGACGGAAACAATCCCGATCTCGAGATCATTCGCAAGGAGTGGGCAGTGAGCCGGTGAGCGTGAAAGTCCGAATGCATGGCGACAAAGACCGCAATGTCACTCTACGAAGATTGACAGAAGAAGAAGCTGCTGCGGAACGAGCGGCGAGAAGACGGCCAAGACGAGATTCGATGAGTAGTCTAAGTGGAGCAGATAGTAGTCCGAGTAGGAGACGGTATCGACGGGAGGCGAAAACAGCGGAAAGTGCTGTAGAAGACAAAGGGGACGAGGCTGGTTTATCGACGCCGTTAGCACCTCCCAACCCAGCTTTTGCAGCAGGTAGACGGCCGAAAGACTCAACGTACTACTCTGGGGGCCCCGCAGGTTCAGGTCCGGCTGAAAGTGTTGGTGGCAGTCAAGCGAGCCGTGCGACATGGAGTGCGATTACTGATGAAGGGCCTAGTGAGAGTGCAGCGGACAGGAGCCGAAGAAGGAGAGCGGAGAGGCGAAGAGCGCAGACTGGGACCGTTACGGAGTTTACTTGAGAAGTAATTAATGAGTAATGCCTCACTTATTTGGGATCCTATTAAGCGGGAGTTTGGAATTTTGTCGAGTTTGTACGATTTGGGAGCATTTGGCGGGATAAAATCTCTTGTGCATATGACGAATGGAATGGAAGGACGAGATGAGATGACATGACACGATACCACTGAATACTAAAGATTAATCTTTTACTCTTTTTGTTAAATGATTGTATTGAAAATATTGTGTAGAACAAGGCAATTGCTCTGTGTGAAGATGAACGAGGGATTCTCGTTTCAGAATAGGGGTAAAGCTACTTTAATCTCTCTCACCTTTGACATTACATTCACCTCTTGCCTCTTTCTAAAAAGTTTTGTTGCACATCGTCAATTGAATTAATTACTTGCGACTTGCGACTTTGCGACTTTGCGACCGCGATCGCAAGCTTCTCCTTTTTCTGCTTGAACATCGTGAAATCCATTTCCACTCCAGCCTCTTATTACAACCACAATCAGCTCCTTCGATCGGCTTATATTCAAGCAAATAAACTCTCTAATCTTTACTAGGTTGATTGTGAGAGAAAGAGATTAAACCGCGGTTGGAGGGATGCGACGACTCAACACCTGTACGCGGTGCATCTACGAACCTGTAGTACTTGATTAGGTATCTACGGAGCCAAGATTGAGTCAGTGGCCGAGGCTACAAAACAGAGGCAACCACCTCGACAAAGCACAGAATCAGTTCGGGATCGGCTCGTGGGGAAACAGGACCATGCCTGAGTGCATCTAGCGGAACCTTACTGCAAAGGCAGGCCTACTACGGGATATAATGGGCAAAAGAGACTGTCCAACTTCTTAAGACAGGTACCTGCTTTTTTAACAGCAGTTTCGGAATACACGATTATACCTACTCTAATATAATATATACTTGGCACACGTGAATGAAGGTTAGAAATAGAAAAAATTCGCACAGTGGGAAGGCCGAATGGAGGCAGAGGAAAGCTATCTGTGTTAGGGGTTTCTGGCAGATTTACGGTATATAAAAGGAAGTGGCAGAGGGAAAGAAGAAGAAGGGTGCTTTAGGAAACAGAGGCAATACCTTGGTTACGCAGTAGGAGGAAGAGCCTGTCAGAGACTTGATCTCCAGTCGTCAGAAGGAGCAGGGAGGCCTGCGGTCTTGGCCTGATAAGAAATCCCTGCTCTAGTAATATGTATAGGGAAAAATTGGTAGGCCCTAGGGTGGAATAGCCTAGTCTAGCTTACTTTAGAAGAAATTTTGGGCTGGGATAGTTCCTTGGAATGCAGTGAGTTCGGCAACTATTTTATCTATTTTGCAAAAAGGATAATAGAGGGAGAAAAATAGAAAGTAAAGTCTCTAAATTCCACGGAAGCTTTGAGTTGATTGAGATCTCTTCTCCAATACTATTCCATGACTATTTTTCCTCGCAAGTACATCCAAATACTCATAGACAGCTTGCCCATCAACCAATCTTCAACAATAACATTTGACATACTCACCGCTGATTTATCTCCTCACATCTAATGTCACTGTGAACTTTTACTCCAGAGCTTTTATTTAGAAGAGAAGCGGGAATATCCAAAAGCAAAGAAGCTAGCAAATGTATATATACAGAATTTTCCGTTTTCCAAACCGTGATTTTTCTCTACCAATTTCTACCTAAACCTTGAGCAGCAATATTAAATGACGCCTTTTTCTTTCTTTGGACCCCAAGTCAACCGCCCCAGCAGCCTTGATAACATGTTATTCCATTCAGAAACAAGCTCCTACCCTCATGAAATGATTTGTACCGTGAGAAAACTCCCAATTCAGAATCGCCCTCCACTGAGCAATCCAACTCCTCCTCACACCAAAACTCCCCCCTTCTATTACCATCTCCTCCTCCTCAACCCATAATATCCCTCCCTCCAGAACGCCACATATCAACTTTCAATCAGCCCCATCACATAATCGACATACCACACGCCAAAATATCCAGGCTCAACACCATATCCTAAATCCAAATACGAGACGGGGTGTGATTCCACTGATACTGATAAGACGGAGGCATATCAATAGCCGGTTGATTAATCGTGTCATTCAACGAATAAGAATAAGAATAAGAATACGGTGTATACGGAGGAGGTTGTTGCTGCTGCTGCTGCTGCGGAGAAGTTGGAGATTGCGAATCTCCAGAGGATTGCAATTGAGATATTGCTAAGCTGGTCTTCTTCGAATCCACATTCTTTCGCTGATGTGATCGAGCAGCCCAGCAAACCTTGCACATTTCGTATTGGTTGAAGAGGAGGGGGAGGATATATTTTAAGCAGTAGAGGGTGGGGAGTGTGAAATGGGTGAGTTAGCTTTATGAGTGAGATGTTGTGCAAATGCGTGTTGTTGCATTTTTTGTGCGTACACTTTTTTTTTTTTCTCTCACACATACACTGACAAGGAGGGAAAAGAAGGGAAGGAGGATTAGATTTCTTTCATATATACAGAAAAATTCAAACTTGTGCAACGCGGGAAATAGCGGTATCCTTTAAAAAGGAGATGACTGAAAAAGCCTTTTCTTCTTCTCTCTTGATAAATCAGAGTAGTGTGGTAGGGTTAAATTTGATAGTCCGGAGTACGAATTAGGGAATTTATTCTATTGATCTATCATATCTGGCGAGGAAATTCGGAGTTTTCGGAAGGGGGGGCGAGCAGTCAATCCCGCCCGTGTTACGCGAGGAACCTATAGGGGCATTACCGTCTAAAAACTTTTTTTTGAGAACGCCATGTAATGATTAGAAAATTGGTGGCTGCTCTCAGGTGTCAGAAGTTAGCTTATTAGGGTGTTTGCCCATGAATGACGAATCGTTGTTGCTCCTGAATACGTGTCTTTAAAAAGTGTAGTACCTTTGGCTGAGAGGGCTACATTTTGAGCACTATACAGGGTATTGACGAGGCTTCCATGAATCCTCTTGCAAGGAATTAGTTTAGCTATGAGAATTAGAAAACATTAGAACTCTAAATACCTTTAATAATTCAATATTTCTTTGCTAACTAACAGAACTCCTCTGCAGTCATCTCCCTCACGAGTGCTTTCTCGGGGATCTAATGCTCAACCAAGAGGTGTTTCCCGTTGTCGTATTTCAGCTGGCTGATAATACTAAACTCCTTTCTAAGCTTATTACTCGGAGTAATTCGGATGCTAAGATGTCCAATCATTCTCTGGCTGAAACCAATCACCACAAGACCACTATGGCCGAAACTTGCGTACGGGTCGCTCTTTAGCACATAAATTAGCCTGCTAAAACTCTGCATAAAGAAATGAATGGCGTTCTAGCTTCGTCGACGGTATTATATTCCATATGATCCTCCAAGTCGTTAGATTCGGGGGGAGTAAAAGGATATGTAGTTCGCTACTATAAAAATATTTAGCTCCGTGCATGTTTGAGCCTATAGAGATCATTTGGGTCCTGACCGGTTCATGTCCAAATGATCGCTGAATTCACTCATGGTAATCGGTTGAAGATATCCCGCCTTTGAGTAAAATGTCCTATTCTTTTCAATCTAGGGCAATTAAGCTATTGAAGTCGACATCTGTGCTAACGGATGGCAGGAAAGCAGCGCTGATTTTTGTTTCTTTCTCAAGAAAACTAGCACTTCATTTCGAAAAAAAAAATTGCACTCTGATTCTGGTCTAAATGAATGTTAACTTCATCGATGCTGCCCTTGCGAGCTAAGAAAGTATCTAGAAAGAGACTAGCTGCGGGAGCTATTCCACGAAGCTGTGATAACAGAAGTTGGAAAAGGAGACCTTTGTCCCGGAGGTCTCAGAGAATCGAAATATGAATTCCGGGCACTAATAACAGACCGCAGGTCCTGCTCCACTTTCCCGGATGTCAATTATGAAGCTGTGTACGCTCTTCATCGCGCTCTCCCACTAATCATTTTTTTCTCCATAATCGTTAAAACCTCTCCTCGTTCATATTGAAAATCATAATGATCGCGAGAATATTGCTGTTATTATATCATGATGGAGGAGGTATATATGAGAGTAATCTTAAAATAAAAGTTAACGGTTAACCTATTTATATTAAGTTTATATTAAGCTCAACGTTAAATTGGTTAAGGTATTGCTTAAAGATTAATAAGTTCGCTAGTTAGCGTATTACACGAGCTTATGATATATTTAATAGCGTAGGTTATCTTATATTTAATTTATTTCTTTCTTTCTTTCTTCTTCCTCTTGAAATTTGAGGATTTATTAGAGCTAGTTCATTATTATAGATATTACTAGGTATACACACGCAAGTAAAAAGAAAGAAATAGTTGATTTCATTAATCATTATTAATTTCGATAGACTAAGGCGGGACAAAATAAGGGGCTCGCTTAAGGTGTCAGCTGGGAGCCTACGGCCATCCTTGACGAGAACTTGACGACGCCCCAAGCGCTCGCTCAACCAAGACTTCACGACTAGTTCGTTCCCAATCAAGTGGACTTTGAGTACACTTTCGACAACACAGTGGCGTTTATGAAAGACCTCGGGCATATTGTGACACGGGTGGCTTCAGTAATAAGTGATGTTCTTGCGCTCAGACTCCTGCCAAATGGCACGTTCGAAGCCACAGCAGAGCCAAGTCAAGTAAACTCGGATAGATTTGCTATTTAGATGAGCTGAAGACTGGGATGAGTTGAGAGAGTGGGTTTTATAGAGGTATTATCCTTAGGTTCTTCTGATTTGGTGTGAAATCGTTGACGTAAAGTCTTCAACTCCTAAGCAAGTTTATAAGTACTAATTCAACTATCTACAGCCTCAGGGAAAAATACTTTGCATCCGACTCTAGCGAAGGAGTACTCATCTAATTTTCGGTCTTCGTCATGTATAGCACGTCCCACTTTTTGTCTAGATTGCTATGGTCAGTTCGGTCTGATGAACTTTGGTTGTGTGTAGGAGAATCGGCAAAAATCCAGTAGAAAATTCGGCTACCAGCGAAGTCATGAGTCAATAAATACCCTAAACTCTTGCCTTATTCTTGATATATTAATCTAGACTGAAGTGGCTACATTATGGCTTCGACTTCTGTAAAGTGGGACTAAGAGATATTAAAAGTAGAGTTTATATGTGCAGGAGCAATTGGTTTGTATATCTTCCTAGGATCTTCTAGCTGAAAAAGCTCAGTTTTGTCGGTCGACTCAGGGAATTTCGTTTTTGCGTCTATTAGGAGAATTCTCATGAAAATAAACTATGCACAAAACTTAAGGATTGAATGTCAGCTAGTGTCAGACTTGAAATTTGGGCGTAGGAGAATTCCATTTAGGCGGCATATCAACACCGTCTGCCACTGCCACTTAACCTAGTCTTTTTCTATGTAGCCTGCGGGAAACTGTTCTATTAGCTTCCTCATCTCATTTATTAGCCTGTCTCGTTATTTATATGTTAGCAAAAGAAGCCAATCACGAATTCGAGGGTTGGAGAGATGTGTTTACCTTTCCCTGAAATGTGAGACCTGTGGATACAGGGCGGAATCGTGGATGATAACGCGGCTAGATGGAATAAGTTAGAATTGCTAAAAGCTTGTGAAAGGGCAATATGAAAAGTTCACGGACGTTGCATAAAGTGCGTTTCGGGCATCCCGGTCTCCTTTCGGCTCAGATTTCGGAATGTACTGGTGGTAGCTGTCCATGCACTCCTTCGCCCAGTCATTTTCTAAAGGACGCATAGTAGAGAGTTCATCTGAGTTACTACCATTAGCTCCAGCATACTGACAGAGAGGAGGGCTACTGCGAAACTTACACTCATTGTGACCCCAGAATGCTGACGAATCGAACATCAACGGGTCCTCAAAACCATCCTCGGTGGAGATATTTCTGATCCACAAATCACCATGGATAAGAACTGGTTCGACATGCCTTCCATATATCTCCATGGGCCGAAGTAGTCTAGGGATAACCTTGCTGAAAAATGGTACTGAGAGCCGCTCTAATTCATCACTGGGTCCTCTCGCCTCTTTTTCTAGTCTTAGCATCTGCCGCATGCCTCTAGCATAGAACTCCTCTCACGTATCTGTCCAGGTATTGTCCTGCGGAAGAGTCCCGCTTTATGTCGTAATGTAGAAGCCAAACTTGTGATTCGGATTTCTGCCAATACTAAGGATGTGAAGCTGTGCCACGGCATAAGGGAAACGAGGGATAGACGGCAAGCCTTTTTGAAGAACATGAAATTTAAACAGCATAAAGTGACAGTCTGAATTCTTGCATTTTCCCCATGTCAGAGGTTTTGGTGAGAACGCTGGGACGATGTCATTTATCATCCTCATTGACTCGTACTCGCCATGGAGCATTGGTCCAGCAATGGAACCATCGGTCAGCTGTGTTTGCGCTCAGTATACTGGCTACATTGCATTTCGTAGTGGACTTCACCACATGCCTTGAGAAAGTATGGCCTTTCTTCTCCATCAGTTTTGTTCCAGTTGCTTGCACCATAGCCTCGGCAAGCCTTGATGTTCGATTCTGGTGGGAGTTCTAAAGAGATCGTTAAAGAAAGAATAGGCATCAATGGCGGCGAAGTGAGCCTTACGTGCAACGATGTTCTCGTCGAGCTCCACGTCGCCATCGTGGACCTTGGGGCTAGATTGGAATTCCTAGTAAGGCTGCATCATGACAGATTAGATTGTATTGGCAAATGAGTGAAACGACGCGTGAGCAGGAATTATGTCAAAATGTCGAGCGACAGATGGACCTCAAGATTGAAAAAGCATTTGAGGAACCTTAACAAGCATGGCAGTGAGTAATTAGCTCCTTTCATTCGGATGACGTACTCTTTCCAGGGCAGAATACCGTTTTATTTTTTATAGACCTAAATTCGAATAAATCTAAATATATTTAAATCTGTTAACGAATATTATCTACTTATGTCTTTAGTAATTATTTATTGCCTAGCCAATAGTATTTGCGGGAGCCTGTAATATGGCAGTCGTATATGTATTATCCTACATATACAAAGTGGAAAAAATCAAAAAGAAGAGGGAAGGAACGAGGAAGAAAGAAAGTAACGAAAGAAAGTAACGGGAAAGAAGAAGAAAGGATATTACTAAATACATTTCAAAATTGATATTTTATCATAGAAGAAATAATACTAGTTAAGGAAAAGTAGAAGAGAACCTTATCATTTATGTGAGTTTTTAGCCGTACCGCTAGTATAGTCTAGATACTACCACTGATCTCTTTATTCCTTGTTTACCTTCGTTCTTATTTCATGTGTTATAGAGCTTATATCTGGGGAAAAGTTTCTTTTTTGGGCATAGCCACTAAATCATCCTTTTTGATGGAATGGGAAACTAAGACGCCCCAGCCATGGCGCAAGCTTCATCTAACATAATTCGATACATTCTTTCGCTACTCTAGCCGCTGTTCTCTAGAAATCCACGTTCACTGTTATGAGTCCATTCAGTCTGGCCTATGGGTACCCACTAACCCACTAGGTACCCGTGGGTTAGATCCTCCTCTTAAGAAACCGACCCGTGGGGCCCCAGTGCGCAGCCTAGCTAATTAAGCAAGCAAGTAAGCAAGTAAGTAAGCAAGTAATTAATTAAGCAAGCAAGTAAGCAAGCAAGTAAGCAATTAAGTAAGCAACCAATTAAGCAAAAGCAAAAAGTAAGTAAAAGCATTTTAATATTTGCCAAAATAATTCTATATTATGCAATATTTAGGGTAAACCTCGGGCCAACTTCACCTAACTCCCATAAATCACCTCCTCACTTAAATGCTTATTCCTTTACATCGGCACCATCTCTCCCAACCCCAGAAATATTACAATAGCCGTCCAAAACTTCTTGAAATCAAGGCCTCTCGTTCGAATTGTAGTATTTGATCCGAACCTCATCCAGAACCCGCCATGTCAGAAGTGGATGAGCCTGGTATGGAGAACGAGCGGCTATTGCTCCATCATGATAACTCCATTGATGAGGACATGCTGGTCGATCCATCCAGCCCTCCATCCAAAGCGGTAACGGACGTCCAGTGGACAAGCATTGCCAGCCTGACTCTAATTGTTATCTCCTATGTCTTCTCCAATTATTTATTAGTGATCCCGACGCTGCGACTTTATGAAGATGGAGCCTGCCGTGCATATTATGGCGATGACAGGAACGGCTCGCCAGATATTGACGAAGAACTTTGCAAACTCCCAGCGATACAATCCCGTCTCGCGATTTTAATGGGGTGGAAGATAGCTTTCGATGCGGTTCCTGGTGAGCGTATTTACCACTGTGTGCGAGCGCCCGCACTGAAAACCGAATAGGTCTCTTAACAGCAGTATGGTTTGGTTCCCTTGCAGATCGTTATGGGAGAAAGCCAATCCTCCTTCTCGCTATGGCAGGAGAGTTTCTTTCTTGGGCATGGATACTCTTGGTTTGTAGGGTGTGAGGCTTCTGTTTATTAACGCATGTTCCTTACGAGTCCCTAGGCTATTCGAGTCGAATCTTCCCCATTGAAGCCGTCTGGCTTTCTTCGGCATTTTTATTCCTAGGAGGTGGCCCAAGAGTTACGGTCTCCGTCTTGTATGCAAGCATTATGGATAGCGTTCCTGCTGATAGACGGTAGGTATTCATCTACACATCTTTGATGGCTGCTAACGAGTACAAGGACGTTCTTCCTCTATCTTCGTGCTACTATTTCACATCTTGCATCACTTTCTGCGCCGCTACTTGCAGCTTGGCTTATGCAACGGTCTCTCAAAATCTTGTTTGGCATAGTGTTTGTTATGTGGATTCTGACTTTTACTGCAACTTCATTTTTACGGGAAACAATCAAAGCCCGAAGCAACTCTTCCCTGGCTGCTATTTTGAGAAGACCGGAAGCACCAGAGATCAGCGTTCAGCCTTCACATGAGAACCAGACCTCATTGCCTTTGTTGAACGCGTCCTCAACTGTCAAGCAGGCTATAAGATCATTCATATCGAAAATTCGGGCTTTTCTTCATGAGTTATTCGGAGAGTTTATCACGCGAAACATCTTGATTTGTTTCGGCATATTCTTCTTCAAAAGGCTCGCTTTCACCAGCGAGAGTTTTGTCTTCCCATACGCATCCAAAGTCTTGCATTGGAAACTAGGCGAGACAGCCTGGCTACAATTCACCCACTCCTTGGCAGCCATCACTATCACCGGCCTGGTTCTTCCTATATTGAACGCACAGCTTCGGAAACGAAGGCATGTTAATGGTACGACGCTTGATATCATGGTTACCCGGGGTAGTCTCCTCATCGCTGTGCTGGGCTGTCTGCTACTGTGGAGGGCCAGAAATCCCGCGACTATGATATCCGGTATTTATTTCCTTCACCTCGACACTGCAGCGCTAACAATTAGAAGGGATCTTCGTGCTCGGGCTGGCCGAAGGGCTGGAGCCTACTATCCAAGGACTATCTGTCGCTTTTGTGGGCCCGCACTCGACGGGGAGGCTATTCACCACGATAGCAGCGCTTGATATGGTTGCCACGCTCTTCTCTGGCCCTCTAATGGGTGGCATTTTTTCCCATTCACAGGACCTCAGTTCTATGTGGTATGGTCTAATATATGTTGTTGCAGCGGTAAGACCCTACTTCTTCCCATAGACATACCTTTTCTGATAACATAGATTCTCTTCATGTTCATGTTTACCACTGCTCTTTTCATGCGGCGCGGGATCGCGTAATATATTTTCTAGTTCCTAATCGCTCGTGGGATATACGCAGGCAAAGGCAAACACATTCAGCGTCTGACTTTCTTTCCTTGATACTTTTGTGCATATTTGAGTTCAGTCAAGATGATGGCCGTGTCAATGGCACTGTTGCGCCTCAAGTTATGGGCAAACAGTAATTAGCTACTAGGGAAATGGTTTCTCCATCACGACCTAGCTCATATATTTGATGATTTATGAATAAGATCTAGGGTTTGGTTTTTGGCCATATGGCAGACAAAATAATTGAATTCGGAATGCCCATTTCTTTGCATAGCCTCTGTCTTTCATCCATTTAAACATAGCCAAAATAGCTAGGAGAAGAGCAATACTTCATTTACAATAGCTTTCCATTGACTTTAGATTTTTGGGAGACCCAACAACTCAACAACTTCAATACGCCAAAAGACAATAGTACTGCTGGGACCGATACTGCGACCCACAACCAAAGAGGAAGCTGCCCTTTGCCAACAATACCAAGGTTCATTCCAAAGAATGAAGTAGTAAAGCCTAAAGGTATGTAGAAAAATGCCAGCACCGTCAGCTGCTCGACCTTTTTAGCTTGCATGATGGCTTGCTTTGACTCTGCAATCATAGCTTGATTCATGACAGTATCCATTCCGCTCGCACAACGTTTAGCAAGCAGCTCTGTTCGCTCTAGCAGCTCCTGGAAATCAACCAACAATGACCTGCTACTAGTTTCTGCGGTAGACCTTCTCTTTTCGTTCAAGCTCCCAGCTACAGATGAGCTGGAGATTGTCAAATTCTTCTGAGTCCTGATGCCACGGATGATATCTCGGAGGAATCGTGCTTGCTGCCTCAAAAGATCTTGGTGATAAAGTAGATTTGAATGACTGAAGTGGCGATCTTCTAAGGATTGATAGCCTGTTTCCGACATAACTATCGAATCAATCAAGTTGATATATTGGGAAATGGAATTAGCAGAGAACGAATATAACTCAGCTAGAGCATAGAAGGGGTCAAGTGCCATTAGTTCCTTGTCAAGAGATTGTCCATAATTTCGGTGCAAAAGAGATGCACTCTGATTGAATTGCCCAGCCAAGTGATGTTGTGAATGGAGTGCCATTGTCTGCCAATTCAAAGCGATATTAGGAAGATACTGAATGACTGGAAGAAATGTTGACTTCCATGTGTTGGTGTAATCTTTCGTCTCGAGCCATGGTCCGTCTGGCCCCACGGAAAGATCACTGCCGCAGTCAAGCCAAACAAGACCTGCTGAAGTCAGAAAAGTAATTTTATAGTAGTTGATTCCCAAGATCAGGCAAGGTGTTCTGTGGGAGCTTACTGGAGTTACCGTTGGCGGTCTTCAAGGTATAGATAGAAATATCTTGCTGCACAGAAAAGTACTGCCCATCATGGACATGGTAGGCCCGCACAATTGGATCACCGGGCTTTGCGAATCTTCCCTTAGACGCCAGGTTGTAGTGATACTGCTCCATGTCCTTTTGTGCTTCCCGTCTCAATCTATCCGTCTCTTCCTGATTTGTCTTGGTGTTCCTGGACGACCTTACTCCAATTGAAATTATACGGAGTCGAATAGTCTCGCCGGCGGCAGAGGGGAGGGAAGGTTGGGAGAATGTTGGTTGCCGTTTGTATCTAGACGGAAACTCCATGTGTCTCTGAAAGAAAGATGGATCAACCCGAAACATTGCACCTATGGTAGCAATCCATTCAGGGGAAGGAAATCCAGAGAAAATTAGTATTGCTGACCACTTCTCATTCTGGGTCTCTGAGTCATCGACCTTGACGATATCTTCAAGCTCCCTCACGGATGCTAATGGTTTGATCAATCGTGCACCCCGGGAAGAGAACCGACATAGAGTTGCAAAACTCGGGCCTGATGCCGCCACTTCGCGACCAGAGCGAAGTAGCTGATCGAGATTCCTAAAATCGTCTCCGGGAAAAAGCGAAGTGCAAATGTTTTGATTTGAATAGCCGCGTATGGATCCACAATACTCTTCGGCAGTCACTATCGTTCTCTATCAGCTTTTATTAGAGAATACCAAAGAAAGACCCTCACATTTAGTTTTTGGAATGTCCATTTCGTATGCTCCAGTGCTTTCACCTTGCTCTGGTCTAATATCCGCCATATAGCCGACTGCGGGTGCAGATTATCAGTGTCGCCAGTAGTGTACTGATATCTGAAATACTACTCGTACCGTATTAGTAATACTAATACTAACTATACTAAGTGGTATTAATACCCTTGATCTTTCACATTGCCTTTTCCAGTGATATAAAGGCAATACGGATACCACCACCCATATACTGAAATACTCCCAAAATAGCCCTAAACGCCACCAATACTATGCTAGTAATATAAAAATACATGTTTATTGGAGCAAGCTATATTTAAAATTTTGGGGAGACGAATTCTGCGTAGTAGCCTCTTGGTTGAGTTGGGCGCCATGCATGACAGAAATGAGGGGGCAACTGGGGTAGGAATCTTCAATAACCAGAAACAATATGTGACTACCTTAGGATCCACTACAGCCCTGTGTGATGTGATGATGTGATGGTGCTGCAAGCACATCTTTACGAGTGGGTGTGATGCATAACTAGTATTATAAACAACTCGCTGTCTCAGTTTCCCGAACTTCTCTCAAACCAGTCCCTCAAATTCCCTCAAACAAATCCCTCAAATCATCAACATTTATCTTGCACTTCCTAGCAAAGACCAATCATGGCAGACGTTCCCATCGCATCCTCGAAGAGTGAGTTGAGATCGCTTGAGCTGAAGGAACATCCATTAATAATGAACACTTGCAGGTCTCGAACCGATCCTGGCGCATGCCCAGCCAATCCAGCCTTGGAAGCTCATTGTGGCTGAGCTCGCGAATAGCAAGAACGAAGTCAAGGCTATCGCAGACACCGACACTTTCAAGAAGGGCGAAGCCATTGTCATCGGCGGCCAATCTAGATGGGGCAAAAAGCACGACGGCGCCCCGACTCCTTTAGCGAAGGGATTGTGGTACGACACCCAGGGAGGTGACGAGTAAGATTGAGGCAGAAATACAGTGGCATACATGATGTGGAAGCTTAACGCTAGGAGTCTTTGGAAATATTCGTGGTTGTCGTTACTATGAGTTAATACTTAGTTAAATCGTCCAAGCGACTGAAATATTAAGTCAATTGGACATCATTCTCTTGCTATGCATCTGCATTTTTTGTGATGAAAAGAAAATGGTTCTGTATCTAATGCACTTAGCATCGCGCCACCTAGGCAGTCGGAGGGTTCCTCAATAGTATACTAGTGCCCGAACCTCCACGCTTTCACGCCCCTTCATATCGCCTTTGGTCGGGTTGGTTGGAAATGCCGTATGAGGAGCCCCTACAGTTGGTGATCAGCCTATATAGTGTCAGCAGTAGGGCGACGATCTTACCCTTCAATCCTCCTGAATCCGACTGAAGCATGATCCAAGCTTCGTGTGGCTGCTGTTCGGACAAGTAATAAAACTTGTGAGCAGGAGAGAAATGTACCCAGAATGACTCGACTTCACCTTCTGGATAAACGATATCACGGGCTCGTAGGTCTTGTTCTGCGTCGACTGTTGAATTATCGCATATTGCCAATGGCCAGCTCTTCACCGGGCCTTTCAACGGCTTCCAAACGCTTCATGGCATAAGTTTGAGCTCGCGATATATTTAAGTTTTCATGACTTACTTGACATACTGATGTCGCCGATTCAAAAGCTCCGGTTTGTTGGGATTGAACTGTGCAACAAGCTTTTTCGTCAACTCGGGCGTCGTATCTAAGTTCCATTAAGCTTAAGATGAGTGCAGCAGTTTAGGGAAGAGGCTGACCGATATGAAGTATCGTGGAGGGCTGTTGGAACTCATAAGGTTCCCCAGTCGAAATAGGAAATCCTTCGTGGCTTTTTCGAACCTGAATTTGTGTCAAACATGCTCTTATCAAAACCAGTATCAAGCACGAATCACCTGGAAATCAAATATCTGGACTCTTTCTGCCCCGAGAAATGATTTCAAAGCGTCAGCGACAGGCTTGAAATAAAGTGTCGCGAGGTCTTCAGTTTCTCCCTTTTGGAGGTCGTGCAAGGTCACTGGGCTATCTAGGTTAATCAGAGCAAAGCCGTTGGCATCGATTGAGAACTCGTGTTCTCTTCCACGGATATCTTCTACCATTATTCCATCGCACTTGCGGGGCTCAGCGTTGCTTTTAGGAAATCCTTCTGGTGCTTGAAACTTCAATTCGTAAGGTTTCACTGAATTCCATAGTGGATCCTTATCTAAGAGGTACATGGATGTGGTAACATCATGAGGCATGATTATTGAAGTGGTTCAAGTTTTGAGAGTGATAGTTGGATGGATGTCTTCCGTTTATATATTTCAGTCTTGAATGAAAGAGCAGTCACGTGTGGCTCGCTTAACGAAGTAAGCCTTGTGCTACGCCTTTTTACCTAGAACTGTTCCCTCAAACTCAGACTCCTTCCCAAACTTCTCAAGTTCAAGACGCCGCAGACGACCTGGCAACGTCAAAGCATACCTAGGTTGAAATAATATGCAACTGATGCTCGACTTCTTTGTGAACGCGTTGCGACTCAGTTATCAGGCGCTCGCGAAACCCATGGTAGCAGCGGAGCAACGATTCTTTCATAACGCAACTTTCGTCATCGAGGACAGCAACTATATCATTCGGTCTACTAGTAATGTACTATAATCCGGACTACATTACATAGACCCATTACTAAGTCAAAGCAGTTTCTCGCGGGAGATCTAAATCGCACTTCCCTTGCGACCGTGTTTGCTGTCAATCCTGGGGACGATATCAATATTACATCGTTGCGAGACAAGATCTCGCTTTATACTGCGAACGATGATGTTTTTCGGACTGAGTTTCTGACAGGCATAATTCTCCAAGGCGCCGAAAAGGCACAACTGAACTTCAACCTCGACCTAACGGTGCTTTCCCAAGAACTGGGGAGCAAGTGGATTAACATCCGGCCCATTTCAGAACAATCGCCTAAATTATTTCCTGGTCCTTATGCCGTACAGAATGGAGAACTGTTCCAAGTATGGAGGCTTTATAGTGACAACAATTTGGCCTTCCTACAATCCGTCTGGCCGGCAAACGAAACTTTGGGGTAAGGTGCACCTGTCCATTAGAGTATAATATTCCTAACCCCAAAGCAGCGAATATACCGAAGTTCCATACACAGGAAAAGGTTATCGCACCTTAAGCATCGCTGTACCTTCCAAATTGTATTCGTCTCATCCAAAGCCTTTGCCACTAGATGGAACACGAGTCGCGATAAAGGATCTTTACTCCCTAAAAGGCCTCCGTACCTCGGTCTGCAATAGAGCATACAACGCCTTATACCCACCACAGCAAACAACTTCTGAAACAATTGCGAATCTGATTTCGTTGGGCGTAAACATCGTTGGCAAAAACCACCTTAGTTCGTTTGCGTTGCAAGAACATCCGACTCAGAGTGTCGATTACGAGTCCCCTTTCAATCCTCGCGCAGACGGATATCAAATACCAGGGGGCAGTAGTAGCGGAAGTGCATCTGCTATTGCTTCCTATGATTGGTTGGACTTTGCAATTGGCACTGACTGTGAGTTCATTTCCCGCTCCGGGTTCAAATCATCATAGCTCATAAGTATAGCTACTGGGAGTATAAGGATTCCGGCTCTCGCAAATGGATGTTTCGGCCTGCGACCTTCCACCGGAGCTGTCTCGACTGAGGGCGTAGTTTCGGTATATCCCGGATTTGATACTCCAGGGTTGCTTGGACGAGATTTGGGACGCTTTCACAACTTCGTCTCACATTGGTATGGCCCGAATGCTGTGAAAAAGCCTATTTCCTCCCCCAAGCTACTATTCCCACCGGATTTCATGACATCTATCAATCCATCTCAGACAAACTTGATCGAAGGTTACGTGAAAGACCTCGAAAAGAGTCTGGATACAGTGGTAGAACGCAAATCGATTGCTGAGACGTGGTCGTATTCATCACCTGTTGAGGAAAAAGATCTTAATGTCTATCTCCAAAACGTTAGTCACGTATGATGCCTGAACACTCTAAGCCATACTAATAATGCCTTCCAGGCCACACTTGACAGCTTCTATTATGAGGCATTCCATGCATTTGGAGAATTTCGAAAATCTTACGAAAGCAAGTTTGGCCGAAAGCCGTTTGTGACTGAAGTGGTTAGATCGATTTGGTAGGACACTAATCCGCCCCTTCAAGCTGAAGCTAATGCTTGAACCAAGGCAGTCTGGCTCACAGGTTTTAGAAGAGCAGTATCAGGAAACGAGCGAGCGACTATCAATCTTTAAGGATTGGTTTTTAAAGGAGTACATGGGAGATGGAGAGCGAAGCTCGATACTAGTTCTCCCTATATCGAACGTAACACCAAACTATCGTGACGTCTACCCCGGCGCTCCAAGCCCTGCAGCAACGGGCCTCCGTACGACTTATCTCAGTCCATATCTGGGAGCTCCGGAGCTTGCCATTCCCAGTATGTTCTCCTACATTTTACATGTCTATGTATCCGCCCGTTGACTTTATTACAGTTGGAGATATCGAATACGAATCCAGAATCTCTGGTAACCTCGAATATCTACCAGTAGCCGTTTCATTGATGGGTCCTCCTGGGAGTGATTTGGCCCTCATTCAATTAGCGGTTGACTCTCTGCAAAAGTGTGGAAGACCGACGAAGGTGCAAGCGGGGACAGCCAGAATGTGGGACTACAGGAGCAAGAACATTGTCCCGCACCATGAAAACTAGAGATGGAGGGCCATCCCAATCTTGTCACTGTGAGCCTCGAGCGAGCCTCTTACAAAGCATTAGAGTGAGCTTTAATTGTGTTAGGCATTAGAGGGTCTGTTGCTAGGTAAGAAACATTTAGACCTTAGCAAAATCTCATTTCAAGAAAATTTTCGGATTTTGGCCAGATCACAGCCAATTGAAGATCTATTGTCGTACAATCTTTCTGAAGTTCTTCATTCTCGAGTCTTGCGTTCTCTACAGCGAATAGAATGGGTGAGCCTTCACAACAATCAGTTGTTGCCTTGAGAGCTTGATCAAGTGCCGCACTCATGTCCATACTAATCAATTAACAATGGCAAACACGGAAGGAAAAACACCTGTTCCCCTTGATGTCTTGCACGGAAAGGTGAGGATAGCCTGGATTCAATGGTGGAAATCTCGTCACTACTGAAAGATCCCAATGGAGAAGCAGCAGAACCACTTAGGTAGAGGAGGGCAGGGACTTACTCTTCGAAACCCGACAGATGTTCTGTCTAGTTGAGGTAATAATCAGCCATCTAGCTAGCTATTACCACCGAATGACCTGACTCTTTAATCGCAGCACAATATTTCAATATGCAGATCATCGGTATCACATGGATTACTAGAGGTTTCAATTTGCTCACTTCCACATGTAAGGTGTGTTAGTAATACAGCTGCAGAAGCCACCCAATAATTTGCAAGTCCAATCATACTTAGTTTGCTGGGATCGGGCAATGCAGATTGCCAGCCTCATCGATAATCGTGAGGCTACACAGCGTGCGGGGGGATCCGCGTGTCACAAAATAATAGAAAATTAGGAAAATAGCAGGGCATTGAAAATCTGCTTGGAACATAATGTGCCACGATTGGTGTCTTGAGGCTCTACCCCCAACTTTCAGGGTCAACTGCGTGCCCACATTCTCACAATCCCAACCGCAACAGCGCAGGGGCGATTCCTCGAATTGCTTAATAACTGCTCGCAGGCACGCAGTTTGATACAAAAATCCTGTTGAGGGCTTTCACTGGGGCGTTTGCAAGGCACTAGCACAAAATTGCAGTGAATATATAAATTTAGCTTAAGGCTTCATCACCGCATTCACAGCTACTTCAAGCGCTTGCTCTCCCAAGTAGCAAATTACATGCCATCTCTCTCAGAGAGAGGGGTGAAATTTCATAGTGATGGATTCTCTGTCTTTGAGAAGAACGGGTGACTTTGTATTGCGTCAAATGAGGGGCGGGAACCAGCATCGTAAATCATGATCTTCCTGAGCAGATCATATAAGTTGCAGAGAGCTTCGGGAAGTGGATCTTCAACTGTGGAAAGCCCATAGCCCCGTTCGCGCAAGGGCTTACCAATGTTCCGTACACGTTGCTCCAGAGGGTACGATTCAACTTTTATACGTCGACCTTCAGCATCTTTCGGAGAGCCGTCGGGATGAAAGTACTTATCCCTTCCCTTCCAATTTTGCCACATGGTGTCTGGTGGCTTCCCCAGCATAGATACCTGGTCTTTGAGCGTGTCGTTGAACCATCCGAATATCATCTTGAAAAGGCTGTGGTCGGCGCAGATTTCGTAGAGAATACAGCCAAATGCCCATTTATCGATAGCGGGCGTGAGATCGATACCGAAAACAATCTCTGGCGATGCGAAGGGAGCTGGCGTTGTGATTTCCTGCGGTGGTTCGTGATGATAGAATGATTCTCCGAAATCGATGAGAAGAATACGGTCTGTAGAAAGCCGAGCTTCCATGGCTCCCACGTCGCCGGGCTTGGTGGTATATTGAGGAGCATTCTCCCCCCTAGGCTTCCCATCTAAACGGCGCACTTCATGCTTAATGGGTTGCCCCATACATGCGTAAATGTCTTCTTCGGACCAGTCGTCAAAATTGGCGAGCTGGAAGAGAATGTTGGACGGGTAACAGTCTATACAAACTTTAGAGCTTTTCCCACATACGTACTTTGCAAGCGAAACTCACCTCCATGTGCAATACCCAACGAATGTAGAAATCCCAAAGCCTGTGCAAGCTGAAGGCCGATAGTGCGAGAGAAGTCCAGCGAGTTGAGATCCAAGCCAGGCTTTGTCGACAACCGGGGGCCAGCTACTTCGGTCACGAAGCACCCGTGCTTGCCATTTGGACCATGGACGACAAAATAGTCGAGTAAGTGAGCAACGTAATGGCGCCCGTCATGGACGACAGTAGACAAGGCAATATCCTGCAAGATGCGAAGCTCTTTACTCTCAAGAGGAGTGTCCGCAGATAAGACTTTCAGAGAGACATACTTGTCCTCGGCGGTGTCTCTGCAAAGCCAGACGGTAGAAAAGCTTCCAGAACCCAGTTTATGCACGATTCGGTATCTGCCATCTTTCAAAGCATCACCAATGACAAGGGGGTGAAGACCATGTTCAAGGTATCGATCTGGGTCTTCCGTGATCGAGGAGGGAAGGTAGACACGGTCAGACATGTTGGGCGGTTTTGGTCAGTGGTCTGAAATCAGGAGTCGCACGATGTCGAATGCTCGATAAATCAAGGTATTCCCATATGCATGAAGCTGGGTACGTAGGTAGTTAAGCTCGCTCACACCTGACTTACGATGAAGGATGGATTGTTGAAGGTTGAAGGTTGCAAGAAAATCATGAGAGAATAATGGTGCATGCGTCTTCAAGAAATGAGTTTCTTATCTAATCGATATTTACATGCGCATTCTGGGTGCAATCGCATCGCCCTCGACGCCTCGATCGATTCTCATGCATGAAATGTCCCGGAAATCTTCATTCTCATGCATCCTCTGATGCGGCTTTGCCCTGACTAGATTGTCTTGTCTTGTCCACTTCCACTTCCACTTCCACTTCCACTTCGTCAAAGATCTCCGGCTTCTTAGACAGGTCCGCATCCTCGTTGAACCACAATCTTGCAGGCACGTATTTCTCAACCCCATCCTGAACCCATTGGCCACGCTTGAAGTGCACATCGACCCACGGCCCTTGACCTCTGTATCGATGTTTGATGAGCATGTCCCTATGTTACATTAGCATCGAGAGCCCTTGATGCCTTGAGGACACTGACTGGACACAAGCGTATGCGAATCCGTTACTGTGGGCTATATTCTCGACGTGCTCTGTGATGCGTCGTTTCTCTTCAGCGTAGCGAAAATCGTCCTCCCATCCGATGTAATCGATCATGATTGCTTTTGCCGTCATCGTTGTAGAGTGTTGTTTTCTGGTAACGAAGTCAATGTTTGCCAACACAGAGTTGCGGCCAGAAGAAACATCGATCAATCGGCTGCTGCTACTACATCACCAGCCTATCACCCGTGGCTTATATGTAACCGACACCATACATGCTTGCTTTTTTCTTTCTTTCTTTCTTTCTTGTCCCCAACAACACAAACACTGCCTTCAATCTTTTCCCCTGCTACTAACCAAGTTATGAATATTCATTACTCACTTGAGCTGCTTTATCGCAGAACTAAACCCCAAAGCCTGTAAGTAACATGCCATTTGCTTCCAGATCCGCTCTCTAATTTACTTGTATCAGGATGATCGCCATTCCAGGAATCGATACCAAGCCGCCTCAGTCATGGTGCCAGCCTCCATCCCAGTCGTGGCTGCAACTTATCTCTCCTCTGTACATGCCCGATCCCGCAATATATGCCTTCAAGCATGGTATTGAGGGGGATAGCACAAGGACATGGGAAAACATCTTCAAACAAGGCGGCGAATTACTAGAAGCAGTTCTGCAACTCAAAGACCGTGACGACGAAGTGAGGGGTCTCAAACATGTGATTGTGAGCATCCACTAAATGAAACAGCTACGTTCATGTCCCATTTTGTTTGTAGCGCACAGCTTGGGTGGCATTATTGTTAAAGAGGTACGTTACCAGAAGTGTCGAAAGCATATTTAACGCCATCGATATCAGGCCCTGTGTGCAGCGTTTGCCCAAGCCGCTCGAGTGGAATCATTTCGCATCTCAGTTGCTGGTGCAATATTTATGGGCACCCCACACTCCCGTTCGGAAGAAGAGAACACATGGAGTAGTGCACAAATGTTACTCGCACCGGGAGGTCGTCTGAAGAAAGGTAAGGGGATTAAACGGGAAAACGCAAAGAGTCTCGCACAATTGTCAACTCAGTTTGAAGGGACTGCCGAAATCATACCAGTCCTCTCCCTTTACGAGACAGAGGTGACTCATGTCAAGAAACGATATAGCCTGTCCAAAATGATGGTGAGACGAATTTGCTCTAGTGTTGGGTAATGTTCTAATATGAGTGCAGCTAGTTGGGCACCAGTTCGCAAAGGTAGGTGCTGCGGACGAGGTAATGCTTGCGATCACAACTACTCATTACAACCTTTGCAATATCGACACACAAGGAAAAGCATTTCTGATCATCGAGAGGTTTATCGGGGAAAGCTTCTCGAAAGCACGAAGAACCATTGAAATTCATGCTGAACATTGTGAGAACATCAACTGCTGGAGACGTACCTTGTCTGACCGTCGACAGTCGTTGCTCGGCCGATGCTGGATTATTCTACCGTAGATCTCAAATTGAGTTCTGATATCGCAGAGCTCAGTCTGCATAGCAAGTTATCCCCAGTTCAATTATGCGTCCAAATCTAACAGCAACGCAAGATGCGGAAGCATTGACCACCAATAGGCCAACCAAGGGTTCAAGTCAAAATCCCCAGTTGTGGACCCCAGAGCCTGGTGATGCTCCCGTAGATTTCAAAAAGGATCCCAAATTGCCATCCTTTTTAATGCCAGTCGCCAAGAATCAGGAATTCTGTGGGCGAAATGAAATACTCAACGAATTGGAGGCTACACTTTGTCCACCGGAGTTCGCTGCATCCCCTACGGAACCTCGCGATCTCAGAACTTTTACCATTTGTGGTGCTGGGGGTATGGGGAAAACTCAGATTGCTGCGGAATTTGTTTACAATCATAAAGAGGACTTCGATGCTATCTTTTGGCTCCACGCTGAAGAGCCATCAATACTTGCAAGCGAATTTGCATACATTGCCGTTGAACTTGGACTCGTTCAAGAAGCATCTCAGGAGGCTAGTAATGACTCTGTCGCTCGAGAGATGGTCAAAGGATGGCTTGCGAAGCCTCTGAAATCCTACAACAACCCAGGTCGCACTTCGATTCAAGAAGCATCTTGGCTGCTCGTATTTGACAACGTTCCGGATCAAGACGCTTTATTAGACTATTGGCCAGCCGCAGGGAGCTTTGGTTCGATTTTACTTACTAGCCGTGATCCTCTGGCTATGAGACCGATGTATAACATTAGCAGAGGAATGATCTTGAAAGAGTTCAGTGTTGAAGAAGCGTCATCGCTTCTCTTACAGAGAACTTGGCGAACAGATGATAAAGCCAAGGCCCTGGCTCCTTCTATTGTCAATATTCTAGGGTGTGTACCTCTGGCAATCGTTCAGATGGCCTCGGTCATAGTTCGTGAACAACTATCATTTAACGACTTTAAAAAAAGATATGAGGAAGAAGCAGAACACAGCCAATTGTTCACGCAGAATTTCACGGCCAAGCAACGACAACAAGGCTACTTTCACACGATAGCAACGGTCTGGCTCTTCGATAGCTTAAAATTTGGATCGGGCTTACTGAACGCTTTGTCACTATTTAGTCCAGATGGGATCTCAGAGGATATGTTGGAAGCATCCATTGGGCGGACAGATTTTGTTAGCTACCCTGGGACAATCACTGCCTACCAAAAAGCTCGAGGAGAACTGTTGAATGCTTCGCTGATTTCAAGGGATGGTGCAAACAAGAAGTTGATTATTCATCGTCTAATACAAGATGCCGCCTGGGCAAGAATTGCTGGTCCAAATGGATATTCCAGCGAGGCTTTGTCAAGTTTCAAAGCAGCCGTGTCTATGGTACTGCAATCTTGGCCGAGAGCCGGATATGGAGAAAGGCACCGATCGCAGCGGTGGAAAATGTGTGCTGAGTATTCACCTCATGTACTCCGCTTAAAAAGCCGCTTTGCTCGATCTTCCGTGCAGATGAGGGAGATACTAAAATTTGACCTGCAGCTTGCCGATCTTTTAAATGAAACTGGCTGGTTTGTGCACCCTGCATCATATGATACAGAACCAGAACTGACCAGTGTAAAAGGTATTTCCAGGAGCGTGCAAGGACGGTGGAGGCAAAAGAGTGCTTTGAAGCAACTCAAATAAACTTGAAATCAATAATCGCAAAACTTCAGACTTCTACCTTGCCCAATACCCCATCATCGGCTGGTGAGCTGGATACCGCACAGTTTTTACTTGGTGAGACATACAGGAACTTGGGCTGCTCTGCTGCCGAGCAGGTGAGACCGGTCGAAGCGGAGCTCAATTTCACCGAATGGAATAAGATGATGTTGGAGGCCTGTCAACGTGCTCCCTCTGATGACGACGCACAAAGAGCCCTCGCAATATCGTATTTTGAGCTAGCGACATCCAAAATCATGCTAGAGAAATGGGACGAAGCAGAGAAATGCAGCCTCTTAGCCCTTGAGGCGGCTAGAAACATTCGTGATCCTGTCAAGGGCAAGACAACCCGCTCGCTGCCGCAGATAAATCTTGCGTGCATGTACCTTTTGACGGACCGCACTGAAAAGGCTGAGCCGCTGCTCATTAGTGTGCTGAAGGATCGGGAAGAATTGTTTGGGCCTAACGATCGTACGTCCATGATGTGAGTCTAGGCATCTAATGGGAATACGTGCTCGACTAATCAATTGATACAGCACCGGGAGGGCTCTCCACGCTACAGGATTGCTCAAGGAGGCCCAGGGCAAGCTGGAAGAAAGTTTTGATTACCAGAAAAGAGCTCTCGATCACATGAAGGGCACCGCAGGATTGTATCACCACCGCACTGCTGATATGTATTTCAAAGTAGCTCAACATCTTGTTCGACTAGACGAACTAGACAGAATGGGTGGCGCAATGTAAGTTGTTCCCTGTCTGTTTTGTGTACTCATTGCTGATATTGTCTAGGAAACATCTTAATTTATCTATAGAGGCATATAAAAATGAAGAATGTTATTGTGCCGAACGGGGGCGGGTGCTTTATTGGAAGGGCAAGCTGTTGAGTCGACAGCAAAATTATTTAGAAGCAGACAAGTGCTTTGCAAAAGCGCTCGAGCTTTACAGAAAGGTTACCAATTCAGATGATATGCGTCCTATTGAGAGCTTCGAGGAAAGAGATTTTGATCAGGCTGTGATTTTCTGGTCAAGATGATAATAAGGCCGGGAATAAAGGTCTTTGGGTTTATATCTTACAGTACTATAGTAGCTACCTGATATATACTTTAAATATATTATGAAAATTTAAGAAATGAGATCTTCAGCTCTATATTTTGCTAGAAAGTACCATTCTCCTAAATCTGAGCCCTCATGTCAGGAACTGCTACCAACAGTTAGCATTCTTACAAATATCAACCTATGAGCATTTGCAGCTTATCCGCTTGATTGCTGATGGCACCTTATAACCGAACCCTATTGTGACGAACTGCCTTTAATTAATCCTTAGAATCTAAAGCTAAGGAAGGAGAGAAGAGGAACTACAAAGCGGTGTTAAGCCTCGCGACTAAATACATATCCGACTTGCTTAATTACTAGCGTATTAGCCTATCTGCCTAAGGCAGCAATTATATAATAGATTGCCTAAGGCTAATATCTTGCTTTTAAGCCTTTAACCATGCTTCTAACTTTGCTAGAGAACTATTCTATTTAGGATGCTCGAGGTAGAAGTTTTTAACCTTATAAGGGATATATATTATATTTATAACGATTTGGCTCCTTATAGCATAGGCCAAGCGTCACTATAGCGGGTTATTAACTGAGTTCAATAAAGGGGTAAAGAGATGTTGGATTCAACTCAGCTACTAATATTCTAGCATGCTTTATCCTTATAAGCCACATGTATACCCCCCCTTTTATGAATATTATTGGTTATGGTTTGATTAACTACTACTATAATCTATAATCAGGGCTACCTTATGCCAGTTTATGTATATAGTCCCCTAGGAAGCTGCTCTCCGCCTTCTCTTCTTCCCTCTTTAGTTTAGAATTCTAAGGTTTAATTAATTGAAGGCAGTTCGTCACATCACATATACTAGACCAATCCCTTCTGCCTTATATCGATCGATCGAGCCAATTTCACTTCCGTCCGATACGATCTCAGAACAGGATTTACTAATTCTTCAATTAGTTAAACAATTCGATCTAATTATGCCTTCCTAAATAGAGTTATTCGCAGAAAGTCGAGTTGTGATGATGATGTGATCAAAACCCCAACTTGACTTTTAAAGTAAATCTGCCTCCGATTATAAATAGATCTTTTCCAATTCTGTCGCCCCGGTTCAAGTTTTCTCTACTTCGCTTTCGGTCTCGCATCTAATTAGATTTCGGCTCGATTCCAGTAGTGCTTCAAGCCATTTTTATAATTCAATCCAGTTGTTGGACCAATACCTCACCGCACGGCCATTTAAAATATATAATATAAAAATAAAATATAAAGAGAAGGGGAAACAGAAATAAATTAGCTAGAAACGAAGGATAGGATATATAGTTAGGCAATATAGCTTTCATGAAAATAAAGGAACTGATAGATAGCCTCCATCATAAATCACAAAAACACTAGCAGACTCAAAGTCATTAATTTATTGATAATTTAATTATTCATGCACCTATCTTCTCCTTCGCACAACCTCCCCCAAAGAGAATTTTCCTTCACTCCTTCCTTTTTTTTCTTTGCCTCTCCCACACATACTTATGCCTCATACTAATTCTCCACTCCACCAAAGCCATTCATAGCACCCAAACCATCCAACCAAGCTACCTAATAAATAACGCTTCCAAGCCAAAGGGCTTAGACATATCCTTCCTTCCTTCCTCCCATCACATTCATCCATCACCAAAATCCACTACCTTCAAACAAACATGCTTCGAGTGCAATACTTGAATTGATAGAAGGGGGGGAAAGTGGTGAATTAGAAACGAAGCACACAAACGAGAAATTAAAAACGAATTTAGAGTTTTTTTTAAAGGTGATTTTGAGGGTGAGGGTGATGAGTAGGCGAATTTCGTTAAGATCATAGCAATTCCTATTCTTTTCCCGGATTTGAAAATGCAGAGGCGTAAAGACATGATACCAGGCGAATCCCAGAAGAAACCTGCACAAGTAGGGTTGAGGAAAGATAGTAATTGCCGAAAACTTTTGAGCACACCAAAAGAAGAAAAGGTTGCGCTGGGAATTGTTGAGATCAAGTAGAGTACAAGGTGCAAGGGAGGTTTTTGGGTTGGTTTTGGTCTCATGAATAACCGTAGTCCAAGAACGAGCGAAGTAGGTATGGTACAATGTCGAAGGTTCCATTTTGCGGAAAAGAAGGATGAAGTCGACGTCTTGGCAAGAGAGTTGAGGGTTAAATCATGCGGTAGTTTGGGCGGTGCCACGACCTCGAGGAGCACCTCCTGCACCAGCACCTCCACGACCTCCTCGGCTTTGTCCAAAACTCCCACGATTATCTTGGGTACCTGGTCGACCTTGTTGGAAACCCCCACGACTGCGATTGTTCATTCCTCCACGAGTATAACCATTGCCGCCATAAGCGTTAGCTTTTGGGCGACGCTGTTCAACATAGATTGTTTCGCCTCCGATTTGATGTGGGTTAGCAGCCGCAGCAGCTTGATATCCGGCGGGGGTGGCGTATTCAACAAATGCACAATTCTAGATGAGATTAGCATGAAATTTGCAATGCAATCAAGGAACCCTTGCCTTTCCACGGTTGATATCAAAGTAGATCATTTCGCCAAAAACGCCCAAGGCAGCACGGAGATCATTTTCTTGTACTTTCTCAGTAACATTTCTTACATAACCCATAGTACCTTCCTTCTCAGGAGGACCAGAGATTGATTGTGGTCGGTTTTGTCTCTTAGTATGATCACTTCCAACGGATTGCCATCCAGCTCCGATAGGACTGACGTTCTCCTTGGTGTCGAGTGTAGCCGGAGCAACAGCAGTTTGGGCGGGTTTAGAAGGCTGAACAGCAGTTGGAGGAGCAGTTGGAGGAGCAGCACGAGATTGGGCAGGAGGGGTTGCGGTTTTGGCTGGAACTGCGGGGACAACAGGTTTTGGGCCAGAACTAACGGCAGCTGCAGCACGGCTAGCCCAGCTCAAAGGCTTGGCTGGTTGTACAGGCTTGACGATGGAAGGTTGGCGGGTGAGGGCCGGAGTTGGCTCAGGCTCCTTTGGTGCTTCTGGCTCCTTGGCTTCCTCCTCCACAGCTTTCTCAGCAACTTCTGGTGTGGGGACCTCTTCGACCTTGGTCTCATCAACTGGAGCCTCAACCTCGGGTGTAGTTTCAGCAGGAGTACCATTGGTAGCAGGAACTGCAGCTTCCTCTACCTCAATAGTCTCCTCCAATCTTTCGTCAATAACCTCGGTATCTAGAGGAGCAGGTTCTTCAATGACTGGTTGTGGCTTGGGCATCTCGACATCTTCGACTAATGGGCCAGCAGGGGTGGACTCCTCTTGCGCCACAGTCGCATCAACTGGTTCCTCCTCACCTTCCTCATCGATGTATCGGAAGATGTCATTGAGAACGAAGTAACCGGTAGGTTGTTGAGCAAGGACGAAGGTTTGAACGAACTTTTTGAGCTCGGCAGACTTGTTTGATGTTTCACCAATAACTTGAATGACAATGTTTTCGAAGGAGGCTTGGGAGTCGACATTTGTAACACGAACCTTGCAGTCTTGGAAATCGAGTTCGCGGATACGTTCTTGGATAGCCTGTATATGTTAGATACGAGTATTGGAGGAAGATCAATAGATAGCTTACACTACGACCGACAGAGACAGGAGAAATTCCACCTTCAAGACCAGAGACGAATTGAGAACGTTTTCCGTAGAAGAGCTATGTGATGTCAGTGTAGAACTTTGCAGGAGGACGATTGCAACATACATGAAGTTTCTCTGGAGACTTGCTCAGGGTAGTATAGTACTGCTCAACAAAGTACCATCCAACCTCATCCTTGGACAAGTCTCCATTACCGGTCGCGCTGCCAGTGGTAGAATCAGTTGGACCCGAGGTAGCTGGGTATTGCTCGGCTGCGCCTTTGTACTGATCTTGCTGAGAGAAGCTACCATTGGTGGCCATTTTTGTTTGGGGTGGAAGAAGTGAGGCAGATTTGTCGACCTCACGAATTAATGGATTGTAGGGATTACAGAACGCGACGTCAACAGCTGCGGGAAATGCCTGTTGTTTGTGGATGGAGGCGGATGGTTGGTTCGGAGTTCTGGAGAGCTCGGAAGCTTTTCGAGTCCTGTCACGGATATCGAACGCGTTTCTAGGTTGGATGCGGGAGGTATTTGGGTGAGGGTGAGGGTAAATGGTGAGATGATGAATAATCTAGGAGAACAAGATCAAGACCACTTGCAAAGAGGAAATACAATAAGATTATGGAAAAGGAAGTATTCGAGACGAAGAATTGAATGAAGATTGTTCTAGAGGAGGGTATGGGATTGGAAGGTCGAGGGGATGAAGCAATTTGAAAGTGTTTTTGCCAGAAAGTTGGAGATAGAATTCTAGCGAACGGCGGCGGTCTTTGGTGCACGGTGCAGCAATAGTCACGGGTTCTGAGGTGTGTGTTAGATTTATATTAATTCCAAGTTCATAGTCACCCTCCAAGATTCAATCGTATCTATCTATATGAGGGCTACCGTTCCATTAGGAGATTTGGACATGGAAATAGAAATAGAAATAGAGATAGATAGACATGAGAAGGAGGAACCTAGCAAAACGCTAGACCACAATTTCCTTGTCCGTACACGTGACCCCATTGGGAACTTTACTGCTGCCCTAAAAGATGAATTACGCAATGCCCATGGAGGCCAGTATTTCAAAAGTGACCAAACCATCATCCACAGCATCTTCCAATACTCCCCTCGAAGCCTCTGTTTCCGTCTTCGCCACTTCCTTGATCTTCTGTTCATCACCACCCAAACGTGCAGCCATTGCCTCTTTCACAACAGCTTCAGCAGTCTGCTTCCTTGATCCCTCGTTCCGTGCCAAATTCCCCGCTCCCCGATAGAACTTTTCTGCATTCTTAACCAAAACCCCGGAATTCTTCATAGCAATATCATAATTTGTGGGTGGTTGTCCAAGCCGAAAGCGCAACAGTTCGACGTCTCCGCGTAGAAGATGGATCGCAGGAAGATTATCCACTGATGGTAACTTTGATGCCTTTGTGAGACTATCAAGTGCTCGGGTGAGAGCTTTCCATCTTGAGACAGAAATCTCATCGGAATTTAGGTTGGAATTGAGTCGCAGAGAGGTGTTGTATGCAATCAACGCCTCCGCTCTGTTACAGAGTCCTTCTGGATTGTCGTCGAGATTTAACGCAAAGGTTTCGTCGAGAGCCCGTTCGTATGTGCTCGCATCGATTCGCTGGCTGCGGAAATTGGCATCGGCAAGGGCTGCGATGAAATTTGCCTTGGTAAGAGCTGTCTCTGCTTGGCGATCGGTTGTGTCTTGAAGATAGTTTTGGAGTTTTGTAGTTATCAGAGGAGTGGAATATTCTTCGATCCATGCAAGGCCCCTACCGGCTTCAACATTGATCAATCCACAGAGCGTGGTGAGAGTCTGAAGTTGTGCAAGGAGGGTGTCTAGTAGAGTCTCGTTTGTGACTGGTTCCACGATGGTAGCCCAGCGATCGTCTTGTGGCGGTTGGGAGCTTGATTCTGAAGGAGAAGCTCCATCTTCTTCTATATCTGATATCTGGTCTGGGTCTGGAATTGCTTCGGATTGAGCACGGAATTCAGTGTATTGGTACTCCTGCAACGCAAGACATCTTTGGAAGAGTTCAACAGCTTCCTCAAGAAGGGGCAATCCATCGTCACTTGAGAACTTGTTCTCGCTGAATGCCTCTCCCAGACTGGTAAGGACTTGGGCCGTGTTACTGGAACAAATCAGTGGAGGTTACACTCAAGCTGGTCAACACGCACAATAAAACATCAGCATTATCTTGGCGTAATTTCAATGCATATTGACTCGAGTCCAAAGCAGTCGTCAAGAGCTTCACTAAATTATCAGGCAATTGAGCAGCCAGCTTTGGATGTTGAGTGAGTTCATACTGAACCCGGGCTCTATGAACTGTCAGCCAGAACCTCCCAGGGTTGGGTGAAGCATTATACTTATTATATGCTAAATCAAATGATGTAGGGAATTTCTTCAAAGCCTCTTCATAGGTATCAATTGCTCGAAGGAAGAATCTCGCAGACTGATCATGTCAGCATGATCCACGTGATGGATGGAGCTACCATCACTTTTGCAGCATCCCCTCCCCTCCATTTTTCCCCGGCTTCCTCGCAGTCAACCCCAGCTGCATTTAGGTCAGTCTTGAAGATGTCCGACCTGCATGAATGAAACTCGCCAGCCAAATACTCATCTGCTGTTTCCGGAACCTAAAGACTTGTTAGCATCATGGCACAAGGCGGAAAAGGCAAGGCGATATTTGGTCCGTACCGGGCGAGAATGTTTGGGTTTTTTCTGATTCTCCTTCAAGAGCTGCTTCGGCTTTACCATTTTGAGGGACTCATATGTAATTTCAATATGTGCAGTGTGACGATGCTCTGGTGGAACGCAGATACGGCGGGCATGAGATGATGATTTTTGTGGGAAAGAATTTCGCCCGGGGGGTTTTGGCGGTTGAGACAACACGGCGCGGGAAAGACTTGAATGGATGAAAGTCATCCATATAACACATACACATCGACTTACGTTTGATAGGAAAGCAAGCAAGCAAGCAAGCAAGCAAATGACCATCAGCCTTTTACCATGTAAATTTAGATGAAATGCAATTGCTTCAGTCTCTCATGCTGTCTGTGTTCTGTGCCACGACTTTCCGGTGTGGCTGCTTTACTACAGTATGTACAATAGTGCACTCTCAAGAGGAGGAGATGGAGCTTCTGTGGGACATTCCATCTGACAACAATGGAGCTGTGTCTGCAGGTGTGGTGATACGATATGACGGAAAACATGAGAGAGATGGGCCGGAGCCTTGCAATAAATGGCTCACCCCCTTTTCCTCATGTGCTTCCTCCCTTGCTCCCTACGATCCGATGCGTGCTTGAGGACTGGCGCAGGAGAATACAATGCTTCTCCCGGGTCGCTCAATCCAGTCATGCCCGCCCGCAACATGTTTCATTGTTTCATTGTTTCATTGGTTCTGGAAGAGGAAAAGGACCCCCACTGCGAAGGGCTCGCATCTCACGCATATCGTGGTTGCCACGTTTTTTCCCACTCTAATCGAACCCCAGTCTTCATTCGATTTGGGTCCGTCTTTCAACCCCGAGCTGAAGGGCAGATCCACACGACGCCAAAGTCTGCCCAAACCAACCCATCAGGTACCAATCATTAGATTGACCATTGATACATACCAATTCCTCCTGCCTACCTTGAAACGGTTGCCACCACACAAGGACAAGATCAAGGACAAGATCAAGGACAAGATCCAGATCGAGGACAAGACCAAGGTCAAAGACAAGGCCAAGGACAGAACTTCCCCCGTCTCCACCGGCTTGGAAGGAAGAACCAAATCCGATCTCTCCACCCGACGGATGCGTGCCGCGAATAGAGCAATTGTTCCGCTACTCCTCCTCTGCAGCTCTGGTCAACGTTGTTTCAAAAGACTCCGATGCGTCCGTAAACAACCGAGTCGTCTAGATCAGGTAGGTCCTTCTAAATCCCTTCACCTTACCAATCCTCCACCAATGACCTACAGAAAGCTGACCGCATACTCTTCTCTTCTCCCCCTTCCACAGCCCACTTCGAAAAGTTCATCTCTTGTCCGCCCTGTCCATCCTCTTGTCCGTGCCCGTTGAGCCATTTCAAAACAAGAACCTTCGACCCACCCTTCTAGAAGGCGCTTCCGTTTGAGATTGTCCTTCAACCTCGTGGCCCCCTTCCGACCTCGATCCGTTCCAAAATTAGAGAAGATCGGCCAAAGTCTCCTTTTCTTTTAAGTACCTCAGATACCACCAGACCAACTCAGACATAAACAAACAAGTCAAGGCCTGGCGAAGAAAAACCAACAGCCACAACCACACAATCACTCTTGCGACACTCCGAAACACCAACATGGTTGCATCATTAGAATCTGCTCGTCCGATTATGGCGCCTAGTGTAAGTCTCCTCTTGCTCTTTCATTCTCTCTATCCTCCTTACATCACTCCCCCGTCTCCCAATCCCAGCCTCGCCACCGATCAACCTCGCTCACAACATCCAAACAGATTGCCGATTCGAAGCATGCCTCGATGGCTTTCTCCAACTACCGAATGAGCACCTACAGCGAGGCCCCTACCGTCCAGACAAACTACAGCACCGAATCGGCTCACGAGGAACTCAAGAACATCACCACTGGCTTTGTCAGGTTGGAGAACCACAAACTAGCCAACCAACGCTACGTTCCGACGCAAGAGAAGGTCGAGACTTTGGACGCGAATCGCATGGGTGCGAAGTTGGAGAAGGCTTTGGAGCGACGATTGCAAGGACAAGATGCTGTTATGCGACCAAGGAAGAAGACCATCGCACAAGCGCCCAACGAGAAGGACTCCGAGAAAGTTCTGGTTGGCTGATGGAAGACTTTGTGGTGCGACATATTAGATTTGGGAGGGCCTTTGATCTGACGCTGCTTTCGCTGTCTTTGGGCTGGGGAAGGGATGAGATTTGGAATGAGGGACCAGGAAGATGCTTAGGATGGACATGTCACCTGGATTATACGGGCGTTTGAATTGATTGGACTTGGTGGCCTTCGTACCTACGATGTACCATTGCCTACGAGGAAGGCCTGCACTGATTCCCCTTGCTGTTTTCAATACCAAACACGACCGCTTCAGCCTTTTTGTTTGTCTTTGCTCATTGTCGTCGAAGCGTTTGGAGATGGTTTTACTGGGAGATACATAATACCTTAGGATGAATGGGAAATTCCACTTATCCTATCCATTTTACTCTTTCTCTCACTTAAATATTACTAGGACTGGACGTCTAGCTGGTGATGCTAACTTTGGGACTCTCAGATCTCTATTCTGCGATGGGATTACCGCCGTATAAACCTTCTCCGCGTCGTGGTATACCAAGACTGGCTGAAGAAGCACCTTAGCATATCGAAACATAGCGTTTGTCATGCAGCAGTAATGATTGCGAAATGCAACCTTAAAGGGGTCGAGTCCAGCTTCACTTCAATCACGTGCCATTAAAACTATAATTTGCACGGGCAGCGCGTTGCCATTTGCGACTCTACGCGACTTCCCTTTTTCTATCTACAGTCTCAGTAGCAGCTTCCCTCACAAATTTGGCAACATCATCTAACAAAGAATCTAATCCCCTCAAACTTAATCTTGAAGGATGGCTATGTAAGCTACCATCATCCCTTCACCCTTCGACTCAAACGTCATACGCAACTCGCCACGATGGAAAATGAGGAGCCTATTCAGTTCCTTCTACGATCGGGTCTTGCTAACCGTAATAAATCATCCAGGGAAAGCTTCGATAATATCTACCTCGATCTCTCGAAAGAGTCGGGCAAATGCAGATTTGCAGAGACGGGATTTGGATGGAAACCATCGGGCGGAGGAGATACCTTTACTCTTGATCACAGCAATATTGGAGGCGCACAATGGAGTAGAGCATCGAAAGGGTACGAGGTGAAGATCCTGCTACGAAATTCTGGAGTCGTTCAACTGGATGGGTTTCAACAAGAGGTGAGACAGCCCCGCCAGCCAGACTGACATCATCTAATCAGGACGCAGGACTTCGATCGTATTGGCAAAGTCTTCAAGAATTGGTACAGCACAAATTTGGAACACAAGGAACATGCACTACGAGGTTGGAACTGGGGCAAAGGCGAGTTTGGAAAAGCAGAATTGGCATTCAATGTCCAAAACAGACCGGCTTTCGAAATTCCTTACTCTGAAATCTCCAATACCAATTTGGCTGGAAAGAATGAAGTCGCCGTCGAATTTTCCCTTCCCCTGAACGGCGACGATACTGGAACAAATGGGTCTTTGGGGGGAGCCCGTGGCAAGGGAAAGAAAGCGGGTGCTGGAAAGGATCAGCTTGTGGAAATGAGATTCTACATTCCGGGGGTTGCCACTAAAAAAGAGACCTTGGAGGGCAAGGATAAGGATACGGGAAGTGAGGCCGATGGGGAGGACGAAGAGCAGAATGCAGCCAATCTTTTCTACGATACACTGATGGAGAAGGCAGAGATTGGCGAAGTTGCTGGAGATACATTTGCGACGTTCCTTGATGTCTTACATCTTACACCAAGGCATGCTTTTCCCCACGTATTCCTTTCCTTTTTGCTAACAGATTGCAGAGGACGTTTCGATATCGACATGTACGAGAACTCGTTCCGACTGCGAGGCAAAACCTACGACTACAAGATCCAGTATGACAACATCAAGAAATTTATCCTCCTCCCAAAGCCAGACGATTTGCATTGCATGATCGTCATTGGTCTAGATCCACCTCTACGACAAGGTCAAACAAGATACCCTTTCCTGGTAATGCAGTTCAAGAAGGATGAGGAGGTGACTATCGATCTAAACATGACAGAGGAGATGCTGAAGGATCCAAAATACGAGAAGCTTCTGCCACGTTATGAGCAGCCTTTACATAATGTTGTTGCCCAAGTATTCCGAGGTCTTGCTCAGAAGAAGATCCATCAACCATCTAAGGACTTTGACAGTCATCACCACCAGAAGGGTATTAAATGTTCCATCAAAGCTAGTGAAGGTTTCTTATACTGTCTCGAAAAGGCATTCATCTTCGTTCCCAAACCCGCCACATATATTGCGTACGACCAGATTGCAAGCATAACCTTCTCTCGAGTCGGTGGAGCTGTCTCCGCAAGCCGAACATTTGATATCACTGTACACATGAAAGGCGGAGCCGAAAATCAATTCAGTAACATCAACCGAGAGGAACAAAAGCCCTTGGAATCGTTCTTCAAACAGAGAGCCATCCGAGTCAAGAACGAAATGGACGAAGATAATACTGCTCTGTTGCAAGCTGCTCTCAGAGATCCGGATATGGCGTCCTCAGATGAAGAGGTTGTGGCTGCTAGAGCGGATAGAGGTTCAGCTGATGAAGATGATGAGAGTGTAGACGAGGATTTCAAGACGGATAGTGAGAGTGATGTGGCGGAGGAGTATGATTCAGCGCATGAGAGTAGTGGAAGTAGTGATGATGAAGAGGGTGGAAGTGATGCCGAGGAGGAGAGACCGAAGAAAAAGGTTAAGACTGGTTGACTTGACTAGTTTCGTTGGTTTGATGGAGTGATGAGAGGCAAGGAAAAAATGAAATTATTATCTGGCGTTCGGGATAGGCTATGTCGTTTTGTACAATGAATATCTACTTTAATGAAACACGTGGACCTCATGAGATAGTTTCTCATTTTCATTCAAGTTCATTGCTTTAGAAATGGTCTATCTGAAGAAAGCTTCTCAAAGTACAGTACAGTATTTTGACCTGCCTCTTCAAGTTATCGGGTTCATCAATCACACTTGCATTACATCCCATACAAGAAGGATAAAGCATACGTTCCTTTCGTCTCTTATCCATCGACTCGTCCCTTATCCAGCAACCTTTCCTTGTGTCACCCGTCCCATCCTCCCCTTCCTTGGGTTGCAACTCAGGGGCAGAGTTAAATCGAAGGTTTGAAAGGAAAACTGGGCTTGGGGAATTACATACCAGTAACAATCAGGGTTGGTTGTAATACAAGATTAGGGATGGGAGGAGAGGAGTGCTCATTATGTTACGGCTGAGGCAGTGTATTTTCTTTGCCTCTTTGCTTCTTTGCTTCTTTAGAAGCGTACAAGAAATTACAAAAGTGGTCTAGTTTCCCCAGACGTAGCATGAAAACTAGCGCTAGGTGTATTTTACTTTTCATAAATGGTTTAACTTTAGGCAAGACATAGGCATGACAGCGAGTTAGCAGATTTCTTATTCTAAGAAGTCCATTCGCCAAGCTTCCAAGTCGTTGCATTGTTCTATTAGAAGATGTTGATGCTGTTAGCTCAAAGCGAACTAGAGATTCTAAACATCGCCGAATGTCCCCTGGATGCAGTGCCAGAATTACAGTTCTCTATATACATCAGTTATTACCTCAGTAGTTCCACCTAGTGTTCCACGAGTCTAAGGCAAGCTCGGACTTCTGTATATATTTGATGGAATTGGACTTGATTCGTCTACTTTATGAAAGAAGCTCAGCTCAACTCGGGAGTCTGAGTCGGATTCGAATCCATAGCAATAATATACTAATAATAGCATCATGCCATTAGAAGTAGTATATAAATAGCTGGTCATATACAGGAGGGAGGTCAACCACTTTAGGAGTATGGCGGGGTAAAGAGGGGTACTACAACTTCTTATATATATAAAAAAGATATGTGTGATTCAATTGAAGAAAATAAGAAGAGAGATATTAACAGGTACTATTGGATATTTTTTGGGGGGGGGAAGTAGCAAAATATTAATTTTACATGCCATTAGTTAGCGTCCTCAGCAACCCCCAAAATAAATACTCGAATTATCACAAGGGGCAGAGTGAACTAGTGTTCCAGAAGTCCGAGTTAGACTTGAGATAATTTTAGACTCTGACTTCAACCCACCTTGTATAAGTCTATTAGACCTTTGACGAGTCGGATCTGCAAGTTTAAATTAAATTCAAAACCCCTTAATGCATCGACTACTATCTTAGTTTCATCCCCTCATGCGCTAAACCCAATTCCAAACACCATAAAATGCCTATCCTTTTTTTTCTTCCCTTCTAGATAAGAATGCTTGTTAATTTTGACCGGGGACGTGTGTGTGTGTGTGTGTGTGTAATCCTTTTATTGTGCTGTGTAAGTTAAGAACTATAGTAGCACGAGTAGGTCCTCTCTGCCTATAGCCAGGAGCCACACTGACCTCAGGCAGTGTGTCCTCCTTCTATAATCCAAATATTCTATTTATATTAACGGCACAGAGCCCTATAGATATCTATTTAGCATAGTATTAAGGAGAGATTATGCCCTGTTATTTTTACCCCTAATAGCTAGCCAAATATATAGCTTTTAATATTATTGCCCTGCTAGGGAAACGCCTCCAAAAACCAGCACGCAAGGACCAGGCGAGGCTATACTATCCTCCTGCTCAGGGGCAGGTATCTATATTATGTCTTTATAATTAAACTTTTTAGCTATCCTCCTTATACCTCCTTCCTATACTTAGTTAAGACCTAATATAATGCCACAATAGCTATAATTATCTAAAAATATCATATTTAAATTCCTCTAGCCTAATTCCCTAGTATTATATAGGGCCTAGGAAGCCGTAAGCTTATTAAAAGGGGTTCCCTTTATGGCTAGTAAAAGTATAGTATTATAGAAAAGAATAATACTTAGTTTATTCGGCAAAAATAAGAAAAAGAACCCTAATAGCATTAATAGACCTATATCTGCCAAAGGCGCGTTTATATTACTATATTCTTTCTTTTCAAAATCATTTCATATTATAAAAGAAGGGCAGATATAGATCGCCAGAAATATTAAAATAGCTATAAAAATACCCTAAAGACTAGCTAGATTAAGGAGTTAGTAATTCTATATTATAAAGTTAACTTTATTTGAAAATTAACATATTATAATATAGGCGTAAAAGCGGCGGTAAGGGTAAAGGGCTCGCTGCTACTATAATGCGTTCTCTTCTTAGCTCAGATAAATACCAAAGGTATTATCAGTTCGTAGCCAGCACCACGTACAGGTGAAGAGATCCGGCTTCGCTGGCCTGACCGGGGACGTATCTGATTTACTTTTCTACTAGAAATTATCTCTGTCTCTTGTCAGCCCCTTCCCATATGTTGAACTAGGCCTCTTATTTTACGCGCGCCTTTTATCGTCTGTGGCCTGATCTAGCACGTTTCTGTCTAGTTCTCTCTCTCTCTCTCTCTCTCTCTCTCTCTCTCTCGGCTCTCTCTCTCTCTCTCTCGGCTCTCTCGGCTCTCTCGGCTCTCTCTWTCTCGGCTCTCTCGGCTCTCTCTATCTCGGCTCTCTCGGCTCTCTCTATCTCGGCTCTCTCTCTAGCTCTCTTTTTCATTCTCCCAGACTCTAAATTGTCATAATGGTCCTCGTTAACTGTTTGAAAGGACTTAGGGGCGAAATCTTCCATAAATTGAAAGCCATCGGATTTTCGACTCATTTTTGATTTATTGATATAGAAGGTAGATGAAAATGGAATAAGGGGAACTCGTATAAGAGAGATTGTTCGTTTGGTTTGTTTACTATTGCTGTTGGATAGAGAAGAGAAAATTATAAGACTGAAGAGCGATGACCTTATATATGCTATCTTAAACGATATTCATCGTCATGGTAGCAGTTACCTCAATCTAAATTTGTTCTGTTTATCTAGGCTAGGGTAGTCGTCGGCCTCGCTTAGTGATCAAAAGCAAATGCAGTCGTTTAAACGCACCACAAAAAAATGCCACTATATTTAGGAAACTGTTTTATTTTCTATTATTATCTTTATTTGCATCTTATTAAAGATCTTATTTAGTTCTTCTTGCAGGCTAGTAGAGGTTCTATTTTAAGCTTAAATCTGATAAACCGCTCTTTTAAAGGTACTTTCATTATGATAAAAAATTCTAGCCATAGTACATCCTTTTACAAGCCATTAAAATGCTTTCTAAGTATATGCATTTGCTTTCACCGACTTAGAGCGCATGCCATAGAGTCGGTCACTAAGCAAGGCCGACGATTATTGGGGCTAATGATTGTCCTAACGACCTGACCTGTTTATTCCTGTATTAAATTTTTCTTGAGATCTTTCTTTATAGAGTCTTAATCGCTCATTCCTTAGGGCCTCTTGGCGTCATTCAGTGGGTCATAGTGACAAGGCTCTAAACTACAGTGATATCTAGCTAGGTCTATATATAGACTTCTACAGGAGGCCTAAACCTCTCGTATCCCAGATGTCTAACTAGCCTGAAATCCTGCACAGTTTGAATGCTTTCCTTCTGAGATAACCACATTAGTCCCATCACTCATCTATCCAGCGCCGGAACTGATACGGTGCCGCCGAAGAATTGCTCCAAATGCTATATGCCAAAATACAAAATAACCTTATCCACCGAAAATTATGACTGCCGTTTCTTCAATAAAAACAACTAATTCATCCACGACTTTGTTTAAAGATTTCGAGAAGAGTTACGGAAGCCAGGATGAAGAAAGAAGTAACGTCTCGACTTGCGATAGGCTTGTTAAAGGAAGACTTCAAGTCAATCAAACCTTAGCTCGCTTACCTGGACAAATATCTCACGTTGTGATCATACATCGACGGTTATACCCTCAATCGTGCTGATTCGACACTTTGAATTGCTATTGGGGCACTAAGGTTGCGTACGCCTTCGTAAAGAAGCAAGTCTGGTGAATCTGAGTTGCTGGTTTACATTTGTTGAGCAGTCACATCTAGAATTCCAGAAAGAGTTCATTGCGAAGGACGACGTCGCAAGGGCGAAGAGGGCTGCTCAATGCAATCTGGTGCCAGCTACAATATCGCTCTCCAAGATTTCGAGATGGGAAAGGCTGTCACCAGACTCCCTCCAGAACCATCGTAAGTCTCCTTATTCATTACCTGACTCTCAGCCATTGCTGATGCTACACAGTGGATACCTTCACATCGGGCACGCGAAGCTGCCTTGCTAAACGATTTCTTCGCTCACGACGTATATAAAGGTGCTCTCCTTTTTTGATGACGAAAGAGAAACAAGAACTCAGGATTCAATCACTAAGAACCTAGCTCTTGTAGGCATCAAACCGGATAAGACGAGCCATACGAGCGACCACTTCCACATCCTCTACGAGTACTGCGTACGAATAATTAAAGAAGGCCACGTCTACGCAGACAATACCAATTAGAAGACCATGAGAGACGAGAGGATGACTGGCAAGGCTCGCGCACGGCGTAATAGGACCGTTGAAGAATATGGCCATTTTTGAAGGAATGATTGCCGGAATAGAGGTACAGAATTGTATTCGCGCAAAAATGTCTGTAGATGATTCAGACAAGGCGATGGGGGATCCAGTCATTTACCGCTGCTATCATACACCTACATCACCGCACTGGTACTTTGTAAGGCATATCCAACTATCATTTTGCATGTGCTCTCGTCGAAGGCGTGACACATGCTCTCAGAAGTACTGAACTTTACGGATCATAATCTACAATATCAAGTAGTTTCTTGATTGTTTCAACCTTCGCAAGGGTACACATATGGGATTTCCCTCGCTTGAATCTCAAGCGAACTATCTTACCGAAGCAGAAATTGGCCAAGCTGATAGATGTCGATGGGGGTGTGGGCTTGGGACGACCCTCATATGCCGACAGTTCTTAGTATTCAAAGAAGAGGGATGCCAATCTCAGCATTACGAGAATTCAATCTCAAGCAAGGATCTATCCGAAAACATCACTCTCATAGACTAGACAACTTGCTAGAATATCAACAAGAAGGAAATCGACCAATTGCTCCTCGACATACTGCTGTTGACTGTTAAAGCTACAATCATGAAACGAGGTCCGGCGAAAGCAGACACAAAAGACAAATCAAGACACAAGACACAACCAGAACTTTACTTTAGGAACGAAGAAAGTAGTCTATAGCCGGCATCTAATTCCTGACTAAGAGGACGCTAAGCTAGTCAAGTAGGATAAAGAGATCACTCTCATAGCTTAGGGTACTGCAACCGTTCGGGAGATGAATCGCTCCTCACTAAACTATCATGTCTCGATTGTCGACACTAAGCTAGAACTTCATCTCAAAAGTAGAGTGAAGAAGACTGAGAAAAGATCTCATAGCTCTCAAAGTTTCATCCCGGTCGAGTTAGTTGATTTCGATTATCCCCTGACAAAAGACAAGCTCGAAGAAGATGAGAACTGGGAAGACTTCTTTGATGCTAACTTGGACAGGTGGAATTATCCAGGTGGAGCGGAAGGGTTATTTTAGAGTTGACACGCCGTATGAGCGGTAGTGCTATTTAGCATTCCTGCTGGAAAGACTAGGTGACTAACTAGTCCTTGCAACTACGGTAAGATCAGTTTACGATTTCATCACATAGCGAGATTAGAGAGGTAAATTATTAGTCTAGATTGCAATTCAACGATTTCTTCATAGAGAAAAATTAGATCTTATATCCATGCACGTAATTTTAAGTTTCACTCAATGGGCTGATGGGTTATCCAAATGGATTCGAGGGTAAATTAAGTGACACCTAGTTAAACTAGCCCATTTTAAGCCCAACTTCTAACATATTCTACAGCTTTAATTCCACCCTCTTGCAATAGGTTTCGAGGAGGGATTATTGACTCCCCATTGAAAGAGTTTTTCTACTTCAGCAAATATCCCTAGAATGCCTAAGATATTCCTAGCTAGCATATCCCGGCCTAATTAGAAAATTGAATACATGGTCCCTAAACCATTGCTTTAGAATTAGGGGAACATGTTACTGGGGTATTTTGCAGTACCGCTCCCGCTCATCCTCCCCAAACGGTCAAGGCAGGAGGTCAAAAACGAGGCGAGTCGGACCTATCAATCTCTCTGTTATGAGGGCATCTGCCTCTGGATAGCGAAGAACCCGAAGCAGGAGGAGCTCGACCTCCTGGTGATAGAGGTCCACTTGGCGAAGGGTAGATAACAAACGCAACCCGTACACAACCATTACTAGCATTTAAGACGCTGGCTAAGCTCTCCTTGTCGGACAAATTTTCTCTTCAGGGAAGAACCCTCTCCATACCTACCCCTTGCCGGAAGTCTGGCTTGACCCTCAATAGTTGGGTGAAGTCGCAGGACCTACTTCCCGAACTTGTCGAGCTCGGCCGTTGTCCTCTGTCGAGTGACATCCGTCTCTTCAGTTCCTAGGTGATAGAAGCAGGTCATCTCGTCAGGCCACTGACTTGGGTTTGGCCGTAATATCCAGGCTATAGTCTTTCTTCAGTCGGTGTTAAAACTTTCACCCTCATTTAAATCATTCGCATTCCTGGCGATAGAGCATCTTAAATTCCCGCTAGAATTAATAAGAGACTTTCCCAAGGAGGTCTCACAAAGCTAACGGAGGACGACATGATTCTCCCCTTACCCGCAACCCTACATGAGGATAGCAGGGTGCCAATTGCCTTTACTAGAATTGAGACATTCCTCTACAGTGTCCCCCAAAAGCGAACACATCTAGCCAATCGCCACGAAGAGAACCAAACCCCAAAGACACTAATCAGTCAACAGCAACAAGAACGCCCACCACCAAGAGCGTAACAAGGAGGGAAGAGTAGGTGACAAGATCTTTCAAAGATAAATATCCAAGGAGGTAGCAGCAGCAGCATAAAACATGAATAATATCATTATGGAATCAACATCATCAGACTCAACACTATCCGCAATCCATCCTATCCCAACTTCTGCATTTCTATAACCTTCTGCCCAGAACGACTTTGACCCCCACCACTTCGCTGCTTGGAGATTAAGGGTACTACTGAATAGAATTAATATCTTCTTACACGTGACCTCTACTCCTTCCGGGCAGAAGGACAAGAATATTTCAAAAGTTACAAATATCTTCTTCTCTTAACTTACAAGGACCTCTTTTCTCTCTTTTCTCCCCCTCTTTCCCTTCTTATATCTTCTTTTTCACTAGTTAGGACTTGCGAAAAACGAAATGATATATTCACAGGAGTACTAAACCCTCTTTTCTGTAGCTAACTTACCGTGGTAAAATGAGAAAACAAAATGAAAAAGGAAAAACAATTACCCCGACGAAAATCTCCTTATTTTATTTGCAAGAGATATTATCAAACAGTCACTCAAATCTAATGAAATCAACTCAACTCGACGAATAAAGATGATGAATAGTGACAAAATTTCAAGTTAATAGAATCAGAATCAGTCCATCCTCTATCTATTAACCTTATCTCTCAATCTCCTCTTCTACTATTTCAACTCCCTACTACCCACCACCCAGTCCATTCATAATCCCTCAAAAAAAGTTCGACGTTAAAAACCCACTGCATGCAAATCCCACGTTCCATAAACCACCACCACCACTTATTTATTCGTGCTCAAGCCCACCATCCATTCATCACCCCTCACAAAGCAAGCCAAATGCATGCGGGCGAGCGAGCGAATGACAAGCGAGTACAGAATGGAAAAGGGTGTAGTTGTGTGGAATATGCAAGTAAGAAAAGGGAAGTCTTCGTTATGTTATCAAATCCATCATTCATTGTTCGTTTCGTTACTGTTATCAGAAAAGGTGGTGCATGGTGCATGTATTGTTCCGTGCTGGAGATTGTTGGTTTCATCATGGTACAAGAAGCAAATGTATGTCAAGTAATGTTGTTGTAATGCAAGCTTCTCAACCGCTGCAATGTGCAGTACGAGAAGGAGAGAGTAGTGTAGTCAAGTCCCGCAAATGGGAAAAAGAGAAATCAAAAACACCATGCGCCTGCCGAGAAGAGGAAATGTACGTGCTTAGGAGGGAAGGGGAGAGATCAGGTGTAAATGGCTTCTGCTCGACGGGATGTGTATGTTGGATAATCCGTTGCTGCTCGGTGATCGCTTCCACGACGTTCGGGCGTGGTATATGGTGGTTTGCTGGCCGCGTATGGGACGCTTCCATATACGACGTCTGCAGGGGTGAACGACTGAGCATAATGAATCTCTTTGAAATAAGGCGATCGACTCGTTCCTCGAGAAGCATCTCGGGTCTTCGGTCGTACATCGCGGACAATAGGAATCGGCATGGCTTCGGGTACTTCGGGGGCTGTATAGTATGCAGTTGCGGGTGAAGATCGCGTGGGAGTTTGACGAGCAGATTGGGTTGTTCGTATCGCGGGACGGGAATGATCCTCGCTGCGCTCTCTAGGCAGATACGATTCGGGCTCGACTTCACGGAGTTCAACCCGATGTTTAGTTGCGCGTCCATCAGCAACCTTGTAATGTGTGGTATGCTCTCGCATCGGACTGCGGTTTTGAGAGGGTATGATAATGGGTTGTTCAATATCTGACTCGCCAGAATAATACTCCTGCTTTAACCTACTGGCCCGACCGCGATCCCGCTCGCCAGATGCACGCTCGACGTACACTCCCTGTGTGAACGTGGCCGCTCGCGAGATGGAAGGGGGCATCTTTTCTTCCCTCGGATACTGGTCCGTCTTGGATCGACTGGGCGCTCTTCGCGAAGATGGGGGTGGTTCCGAGGCCTGTTTTTGAAGGGATGGAGGAGAGGATGACTCGACGATTTTGATGTATTCGGGGCTGCGAGTTGTGGGAGATCTCCGACTACTGCCGTCCTTCGCCTTGGGCACATCTCTGGATTTGGACGGCGTTTCCGACGACTTGCGTGTACGCGCCGAGGACCTGCGTGGGGTCTCATCGTCGCTGAGATGGCTATACGTAGGTGCTGCCTCGTACCGGACGTACGATGCGGGATACGATGTCTCTGCTCTTCGCAACGGTGGGGGCGTAAAAGGTTCACCCTTCTCCGCTCCGGTCCCGCGGGAAGCTTGCAGGTACTGTGTCGCGTAGGAGACCTTCTGCTCGTACTTGTCGGGAAGCTGGATCGGCCGAATCTTCTCTTGGGCTCGGGCGGCTTCCGCTCTCGCTAATTCCGCCTTCTCCTGAGCGATGATGGCCTCTCGTTGTGCCCTCTCCTGAAATCGCGCCGCATCTTCCGCGGCTCTAATGTGCTCTTCCATCGTCTTGCGATTAGCACTCGCACTGGCCTTCTTCTCCACGCGTGGATGATCCCGATAATCATCAGAATCATCTTCGACGTAGGTCCGATGCACCTTCTCTTCCGTCCCTCTCCTCTTATCCTTATCTCTGGACTTCTTTGACTCTCTCGAGCTCCGCTTGTCCTGCTCCCTTCGCTCGTGTCTCCTCTTCTCATCCTCCGCCGCCTTTCTGTCCCGCTCACTCTCGCGTGTGGTGGTGGTGGTGGTTCGTTTGCGTTCCGACTCGTAGCTCGCTGTCTTCCTAGGTGTCGTTCGACTCGGCTCTTCGTACATATCATCGAAGGAAGTGGATCGTGGGTGGGGGTACACCGGACTCGACTTGGATTGCTTCGGTCTTGCGGTGGTCGTGTATGTGGTTGTGGTCGTCTTTCCGGGTTCGGCCGTTCGAATCTCGAACTCGAAGACGGTCGGCTGGCCTGGGGATCGTCCCATTTCTTCCCTCAACTCATCCCGTTTCCGAAGCAGTTTCACTCTCTCGTCGTACTGTATTCTCCGCTTCTCGTCGATGAGCAGCTCATAGGCCTCTTGCACTTTCTGGAACTCATCCTGCTTGATGAGTTTCTCGGCGGCGTCCTGCACCTTATCCGGGTGGCATTTGAGGACCAGCTTCCGATGCGCAGACCGAATGGTCGGTAATTGTGCGTCTGTTGGTACATCAAGAATCTTGTATGGATCAGGAGGTAAGGGTAGATTCATCTTTGGAGGAGAGGATGATGTGAAAAGGGAAGTGAAGAGTGAAGAGTGGAAGGGTGTAAAGTGTAGAGTGGTCGAGAGGCGGTGATTGGGGGTCGTGTGGCGATTTGTTTATGTGATGGGCGGTTCGTCTCGTTCTGCGAGAGATCGGAGCGGTCTATTGCATTGTCGCCGACAAAAAAGGAGGGAAATCGAGCAGTGAAGCTGATTCAACACAAGTTGCGAGAGGGTGAAGTGGGTGTATTAAAATAAAGAATCAAGAACTTATTTGCAAGTAAACAGAGGAAGGAAGTGCAGTGTAGCGTAGTTGTAGTAGCAAAGGAGGAGATCGGGGTAAAGGGGGGGGGAGGAGGGGGGATGGGAGAGGTTGTGGTGGTTGATGAGATGGTTTGTTGATATGGATGGGGATGAAGAGCGAGGAGAAGGGGGACAAGGCCTTGATGCAGGGGTCCGAGGGGATTGGTGGATGAGTACGGTGGCCCGGACAGCGCAAGGTGGAAGTGGGCGAAATGGGGGTGAAAAGGGATTAGGGAGAACAGGAACGTCACGGCCGGCCAAATCTCTCGCTACGTTGCTGACAGGGGATGGACAGAAAAAAAGAAGGCTAAGACGAAAGAGGGAGGGTCCGACTATTGTTGTCAACGATTGGTCATCGATTTTTCGCGGTCCGACGAGTGCTCAATGGGCAGCGAATGTGACTCAGCAGGCCAGGATGGCAATGGATGCAATGAGGGAATGAGGGAATGAGGGAGATTTCGTGGTATTTTCGGAATGTATAGACAAGGCTAGAAGGGAAGGGCAAAGCGGCCGGAGATGTGGATGGGATTCCAATTGAAGTGTAAAGGCGAAGGCGAAAAGAAGAGTCGAATGGAATGGCTGGAGGGGAAAGAAGAAATAATAGCATGGAATGGGGAGAATGGAATGGATTGGATCATGACGATGGATATTGCCCCAGACCGGTTTTGCGTAGCTACACATGAAAAGTCCCCCCGTGGACGAGGCGGTGAGGCGGTGAGGTCAGTGGGAGGAGGGTTTGGCCAGAGATACTTCCCGCCGTTGGTCTCCAGCCGACTCCCAGGGCAACGACAAGCAGACAGCCTCGAAGGGCGGTGATTGGGTTGGATGGAGCTGCTGGTGTCAGAACGAGGGAGTATCCGTGAGCTCTTCTGAGCCGAGCAAAGCAGGGCGAGTCTGCTGAACCATGGTGAAGCGTTTGATGCGCCAGATGCTCAGATCCATCGATCCAACACCAAGCCAATCGTCCCCCCCGTTCCACCAGTCGGCCTCATGCCTGCGCCAATCCGATTCGGTGGACGGTGCATCTGAAGTTGTTCTGGCTGTCTCATTGTCTGATGGTCTATGTTTCTCACCCGAGCCTGGCTGTGCCTCCCCAGTTCCCAATAGAGCCTAATTGCCAAAAAGCCAACAAACGGCGACGGCTACGGGCTGCAAAGTGTCTCAGCAAATCGCCCCGCCTGAGCTGCAGCGGCGTCCTGAGTAAGAGGGTAAGAAGTCACCGCACTGCGGTAGGGCTAACGTGGGATTAACAGGAGAAGGAGGATGAATACGATGAATAGGGCAGCTGAGCGTGAGCCCCCCCGGAGTTGCTGAGCTGGCTGGATCAAGAATGCGATGTCCTTGGAATGGGGAGACCGATGCCTGCGCTGCCTTTGCCTGGTCTCCGCACTCCGGCCGGCCAGGTGATGGACTAACTATAAGGGTCTTTCTCGCTGTCTCCCTCTCACTCCCTCTCTCTCTCTTCACAGCACCAGCCCACAATCATTGCGACGACCCCTTCCCCTCTATTTGGCGCGGAAGGGGCCAATAGAAGGGTCCTTGGTCTGCATGAAGACATCCACGTTTCCTGCACCCGGAGGACGCCTGATTGCATCTCCAGAGTATCCTTACCCTCAAACCGACCAAGTCGAACCAGATCGAGAGGGGCTCCAACAACCATCCAACCTGTCATCACGGGCTCCTTTGCCGCCTGTGCGACGGTGATGGAAAGATATCTGTCTAGGTAGCCGCAAGGAATCTCCAGCTTTTACCCAAACAGCAGTGTCAGCTTGGGGGCAGGAACAAGAAAAATGGCAGGGAGTCGGTATCCTATTACGTGCCGTCATCGCCCCCTCCAATGCCCCAGTGGGTTGGCAGGATCGGGGCCTGCATGCACGCCCAACTTTATAGCACACCCAAATCGGCATGGCAAGGGGGTTCGACGCTCTGTATGGCCCAGGGAAGCCACTCGCCAGTGGCTAGAAGAAGACGCAGCGTTTAGAGATCTGTGGGCCAATGAGGGCGGAAATGCAGGATAGAAAGCACGGCGGTGTCACTCCTCCCCAGCTGCTTCTGGAAGTGTATGCAGTGTCAGTCCTTCGTAAGGGGACGCACAAGGGACAACCTCATGACAACCATGAAGCTATACCCAGAGCAGCTTCGCCAGCAAGGAACGTGTCTCGCTCGCACCTTTCGTGTTCCCGCCTTTGGCGACAGATCTCCCGCTCCAGGGACGTACGTACATGTATCCCCGTACATCAACCATCTGCATATCACGCAGCAGAAATCACATTGTCGAGGTACATGGCTTGAGTCACGGAGAATGGGGTTCGCAGGCTCATGACCTTTCTCCCGGTCCACTACGTATCAACGGCAATTCTCCATTCGATGGGCCAAGTCAAAAGACCTGTTCAATTCGGCCGCCGCCATCCCATTGCAATGCACCCGTTCCTCCTTTCAACCCACTCTCCTATCGCTATCGTGACTTGACTCGTCGACCGTTCGCTTTGATGTGCATCCCCCCCGTAGAGATATCCGGCTCAAAGAGCGTGTGCTGGAGGAGAGGATGACATGAACATGATATGAGGACAATGCATTGATTTGAAACGCCGAAAGATCCCTATGCAAATATCCTTCTCTCCCGACGCTCCCTTGCGCCTCCTTACATGTGCAGCTATTGAAACCGACGATCACCAGGAAGCGGGGAAGCATCTCCAGATCAAGATCAGCAGGGTCAAGCCGCGTTCAAAAGAAAACTTCATCATTCCACTCCACTCGCAACGACGCATTTCTCTCATCCGCAATAGTATCATCATCATAAATAACAATGGGGCCCAACTCAGTCAATTCCTCCTCATCTATTCCCCTCCCTCCCTTTACGGCAATAGCTCTCGCAATGCCATCCTTTGTTATCAACCCTCCCCAGCAAACGCCTATCAATCCTCGTACTCGCCCCAGATCTTCATCAATCCCTCAACACCACGTATTCTCCCCCCATTTAGTAGGGCGTACTTCCCTCTCCACAATGGCACAATTAAAAACAATGTTTCCACGGAACGAAAAATCATGCCAAATACATCCGCTCTGCTGTACAGATAGATAGCTCTGATCTCGACTTTCTTTTCTCTTCAAATCATACCCAAACAACAAATCACTCCGTATTTTCCTCCTTGACCTCATTCCCGACCAAGCCTCGGCCCAATACTTCAGCTCGGCTCGGTATCACCGTCTTTTCTTTGCTTCATCGTCAACCACATCGTATCACACCGTCATTGATATTCCTGCATTACGCAAGGTGAAGAGAAGAGGATTTTCTTGACGATAATCAGATGTCCCGCCCGCGGCGTTGAGACCGACTCAGCGACCCTGAATGTACGTGATGATCTGATGTCTTTGTACCTGATCATACATCATCCCATTTTTCTTTTTTTCTTTTTTTACAATTGATCCATCGTTACACATCATTACACCTCGTCAAACCACTGCTCCGTCTCCCTCCCCGCCGCCTCCAAGAAAAGGCCAAAGGGTGTCACGCCGGTAGTTGAAAATAGCTTCGCTCTTCCTTCTTTCCAATTTCATCCCGCGTGCCTCCTCAGCCTCTGCGGCGCTTTCTTTCTACCGTTGATGTGTCGCATCTGTCAATCCATCCTTCCGGAATCCTTCCCTCAACTATTCACGCATCGATGAATCCTTCCGTCATACATACATTACACACATTACCGAAATCCTCCTGATCCTGTACCTCGTTCGGTAGGTACTCCTCGCAATGATTCGCCAAACAAAAATCGGATGCATTACGCCTTTCAATAGTCTGAGTAAGCTGTGCTATTTCTTTCGTCAAGCTGATAAGGGGGAACGGAATCAGGCAAGTATGCACTCTTTTCCTTCCGAAGAGCTGGGTCGGGATATTCTTCGGCGGTCTTACTCATGGTTGTAGTACATACACATTAATATGTGACATACATTACATACATTGCACCGAATCAAATGCTTACTATGCCTCTTGTACATTTCAGCGGTGTAATTCAAATTTCTCACTTCCACATACATCTACATACATCTGCAATACAGCGTCCAAATGTAACAACATCCAGCTCCACAAAGGCTCAACTTCAAAAACCATTTGATCAAATCAGACATCTATGAAATCCCATCCCGCAACACCCCTCACACATGCGGCTCTGCCCAACCCCTCTTTTGGTTTATATTCCACACCACAACCTCGTCTCTTTCACGGACCCCTTTTCCCAAGTTGAGCATGTGAGCTAGAAAGCGGCTCTGCCCAATTTTCTCTTCTCTTTTCTTCTCTTCTTATTGCACCATTCCTATAGATTTTTCATTTCCCCTCTTTCCTACCTTTTTCTTTATCCTTTTCGTACCTATTTCCTTGGCTTTTCTGCACCTTTTTGTCAGCTTTTTCGCACCTTTTTCTTACCTTTTTTCTCACCCCCCTTCTTCAACTACACCTCCTCCCCCACTTCCCACCTCTTCTCCCCTTCTCTCCCTCTTCTCTCCTTTTTTTTCCCCTTTTCCTTTCGTTCCTTTCCTTCCTTTCCCTTCCCCCCACCCTCCCTCCTCCTCCTCCTTCCCCTCCATCACCTACCCACCACTCCCACCATCAAACCATATCCCATCCCAGCCAAGCAATCTCACCCTCACCCTCACCTCACCTAAAATAAATTCCACAACCACAACCACAGCCTCACCACACACCCCTCCCACCACATCTGTAATGTAACCCATAAGGTAACCCACACTAACCATCCATGTCTTATCTATCTATCTACCTATCTACCTCTCTATCTATCTTTCTTCAGCCCAAGCCAAACCCAACCAGCCAGCCAACCAGCCAGTCATTAATTAGAGCCTCTTTTCAGGCACCGGCCAAGGGTACAATACATTATTTCCCGCTGTGTATGTCTCTGAGAAATCGGGCGTTAGGTAAGATGTCTAATCCTGGGGGAAGCGGGAATGCGGTTTTATTTTTTTTTGGAGGTAATCCATTTTTGGAGGAAGGGGGCGAAGGGCGGCCTGGTGGTTTGGTTTGGTGAGGCTGTGGGGGGGATTGGGTTGAATGAGTGATTATTGAGTAATTATTGAGTAATTATTGAGTGATTAATTAATTATTTCTTTAATAATGACTAAGTAGTAGGAGAAAAACAGAAAGTTCAGAAATAAATTTTTTAGACAACTAGGGTTATGAACCTTTAGATGACGAGGCTATAATAATGAGATAGAGGGAAGATTAAAAAAAAGGTTATAATTAATAGATTGCCTTGCAATATAATCTCGGTTTAATAAATATTTTAGAAAGAAAGTAGAATGCTTCCAGACAAATCTATTTTTTTCCTTTTCGTTTTCCTTTATTCTATGCTATGGGATGGGTTATTCTGTTAGAGATTATATACCACCTACCTACCTACCCATCATTTTATCCTCATACATTTCTTTCTTTCTTTCTCTTTGCATTCGTGGGAAGAACCATAGATATAATATCTTTTTCTTTAGTTTATAATTAGTTTTAAAATATCCTTTGGATTATCCACTATTCTTAAGATATTCCTTCTTCTTCTTTATATCTCGGTTGTTATATTACTTACTTACTTTACTTATTGTGAATATTTCTTACTATATATATAAGATATTCCTTCTTCTTCTTTATATCTCGGTTGTTATATTACTTACTTACTTTACTTATTGTGAATATTTCTTACTATATATATATCTAAACCTAATTACAGCGACTCACTATTTACACTTTCAGGATGTACTTGTACCTTGTACTATAGCTTTTATTTTTCCTTCTCCTTATCCCTCCTCCTCCAATCTATACCTTACCATTCATACACCACACCACCTTCTCCAACAACAGTTTAAATTTAAAACTTAAACCAAACATTGTCAAAAAGACATTATATCCCATAAAGCCTCTGCTAGACTCAAGGATAACGGTTACCCCTTCTTTCAGTGTCTTTTTTACATTACTCATAAAGCAAAATATCAACAAAACAAAGATCTCAGTTACCTACACAATGAGGAATACCCCCAGCGAACGGCTATGATAGGAAACCCGTGGACCCGTGGACCAAGTGGACTAAATGACCCGAGTTCAATATTCTGCTAGAGGGAAATTTTGATCAGGAGTGTTAAACATTGAGTAGATGATCATGGCCAGTGCAGCAGCATAGCTTGGATAACCTCCTTTTTTGGCTAGACTGTGCTTCTACCAAGGCTCTTGCGTGGAGCTCGGAAACGATATGGAGTTGGAACCATTCTGAAAGGAAGTTGGGCGGAGGTTCTTGCGAAGAAATTAAATTAGGATTTAGTAATCCTAAACAACAGGCAGGCAAAAGACGGTTGAGCAGGACGACGCCACGCTAGACATGCCTATCTCTCTCTTCTTAACAAGACGATCTTATGGAAAGGACTTGATATATATAGGGATAGCATTCCTTAGTATTTACTCCCTATCAATCAAACACGGCAGAGATCAATGCTTCAAGACTTTCTTCTCACTCCTCTCAGGCAAACCAGACGACAAGAACTGCGCCTGAGAGGGAAGTAAAACAGCGTTTAAAACTTGATTTCTTTTTCCTTTTTCCTTTTTCAATTTATTTATTCCCTCTTAATGAATCGAATGTGGGTTTTTCTCTATCTATTTCCATTATAGTGCCAATCCCTCATTTTAACTACTGGGGTGAGTGGTTGTTTGCCGGAGCTAGATATAATTTAGATGGAGTAATTTTTCAAAAGTGAAGTTGATATTTCCGTATTTTCCGATGGGACCATGAAATCCTTCGATCAGTGCCGTATTTGAGGAAGTAAATAAGTAAATACCAGGGAATATTACGGAGGTAAGGTAAGTAAGAGAAGGGTTCACAAAGGAAGTAAAGTAAGTCAATCGAATCATAGTAGAAGGAAGTGGAGAATTTTATTGTTTCTAGAGAAAAAAAAAAGACCGCTTTTGTTAGAATATCATCGTTTCTTCCTCCCATGGCATGTCGCGCCAGAACAGTTGTATTTGATTCCATCGTATGCGTTCGTTCCATCAGTTAATAACACTCCATTCCACCCATTCCATCCATGCCATCCTATCGCGCACACCAACCTAACGACCAGCGATGAGAATTCTCCCCCAGCGATATCGAGGAAAAACGTATCTATACATGAAGCAGTAATGCAGAGTGAAGACGAGGAAGCCGAGGAGGGCGCCGAAGCAGCAAGCGAGGAATTTGATGAAAGGACTGTGGTCTGCAACGTAGAGGAAGCTTGGGGAAGGGAGGGAGGAGTCCAGAGGGAGCATGGTGATAGAGGAGGTTGCGGAGGGGGACATTTGGAAGGCTAGAGAGAAGGGGAAGTGGTTAGTGAGGTGAGGGGAGGGGAGAGATGGAGAGGGGAGGCTTACTAGGTGTTGGTGATGTGAGGGTGTTTGAAGACTTGAGTGGTTTCGATCAGGAGCGAGAGACTTGAGAGGTATGTATGTGTTGTGTATGCGATTGCTGCGAGAAGCTTGTTAGATGGTGAGTATGCTAATGTTGAAGTTGAAGGAGAGCTTACTTGAGAAGGAAACGCAGCAGAGTGAATGTGAATAGTTGGAAGAAGAAAACAAACTGAGTGGTTATTAGAACGGGAATGTTTGTGCTTTGGCTCTGTTTGTTGTTGAGATGATATAGAAATAGAGGAGGGGAGGGGAGGTCGGCATGGCGATGGGCTGAGAAAGGAAATCTCGGTGGCTGAGTGAAAGAGGGGTGTTATAGATGGATGACAGCGATGAGAGGAAATAGACAGTGGGGGTATAGTGACGGATGATGATATGGTGATTTAGAGAGGAAACAGGAGGTGGAGGCTATATGAAGTGTGAGAATGCTTCAACATCTGTACAACATCCAACTCTGAATGATCCTGATCTTATGGGTCATTCAGTCAGCCATTGGAGGGTAAATGCTTCAATGGCCGTGGAACATTCAGCCCTGAATGTTCCAGCTTTTCTAGAGCATTTAACTAGGAGAGGTGGTGATGGGGGAGAATGCTTCAACATCTGTAGAACATCCCACTCTGAATGTTCCAGTCTTTTTGGTGCATTCTGCCAGACAGGATAGAAGATGAAGGAGGAAGGTCAATTGTTGAGATAAAAGACAGTACAAGGAGACTCTTTAAACAACTGTAGCTATAGCCACAGCAAAGACAATACATGTCGGAGTCCAAATAGGAATAGTATGCTTACTTACAAACAAGACCTATTCTTCAAAAGGCCCATATATGGGCGGGAGGGCAGGAAAGACTCTTGGCCGAAGCCAATGGTCAAAGATCCTCAATGTTATGAGGCCCACAATAAGGCCAGCAATGCCTCCGCCGACGAGGCAGAGGAAGGTGGAGAAGTTAAAGACAACTATATAGCCGAAGAGAATCATAGTTGCGGTTTACGACAAGGCGAGGCGGTGCTTTGGGGGGAGGCTGGTTTTGATGGAGCTGAAGTTGGTTGTTGGTTGTAGATCGAGCGTAGTTTCAGAGCAGAGCTGACAGATCGATCTTAATAACAGCCGAAGCGAGGTTTACAAGACATGTTGAGAAGACTATGGTTGATTGTCGACGGCAAAGATGCATCTTAAACCATGATTGGACGGAAGGTAAATGTTTCAAGAACTGTAATGCATTTAGCTCTTAATATTCCTAGGTAGCCACAGCAGGTAGCAACCCTTCAGGAACTATGAAGTATTCAGCTCTCATTGTCTCAGTTCACTATAGACATTTATCTCTATAGTTAATCAAAGGAAAGAGCAAGGGCAAAGAGAGACTTCAGCAAGCACAATTTCACCATTCAACAGCTCTATTAACACTCCCACAAATTTCAAACATTGAACATTGAACTCTCAATATCACAGCTCCTAATAGGCAATTACCTCCTATAGCGAATTGGCTGATTGAAAAAGCTGGTATAAAGAAACAAAGAAAGTGCCAAATATGTCTATAATTGATAGCCCCAGACCTCGCTAGAGTCTACTCCTAATTAAATAGCTGTTCTCAACATTCCAAGAACTCTTAGCATTTATCTCTCAATGCCTGTGATTTCCTGAGACAATCACCTCGTATAAGCCTAAGATATTAGCTAATGAAGGAAGACAGGGTCAAAAAAAAAAGAGTTGAACAGGCAGATGATCAATGGCAACACTGCAAAAGAGATTAACTAGCAGCGAGAGACTATCACTGTCTGCTGTTCTAAATGTTTCATATGGTTTGGAATATTGGAAAGCTCTTCAGTGTCTCCAGGCCGGACAACAGTCAACTACCAGCAGTGAACTAACATTGCTGGTTAGATTTCTAATATTCCAATCATGGTGAAACATCCGGAGCTCTTTAGGCATCCTAGAAGCAACCACTTATGGTGAATGAGTTTGCTGTATACTGCTCATCTTCTAAATATTGGAACATTCAGACTTCAATGTTTCAATGAATATGGAAAAGTTGAAGGTTAATTGGTCGAGACAATGGCAATGTAGTCCGCTACTAATGAAGAAACATCAGTATATTAATCCAATGTCATATAATAAAGTCAATAATCATGATATCAACTACTCATTACCCAATTCCACCTCCCTTGTAAACGCCTAATCTCATGCAATCCCTTCGTAACTCAATCCTTCATCTTTACATCTTCCTTATCATCGACAGCAGGGTTCTTCCCTAGATTCTTCAACAAGTAACTCCGCTTGAAATACTCGTTGGGATGGACAATTGTCTCGAGCTGAGCTGCGCCCCAAATACCATCATCTTTGACTTTCTTGATTTCTTGTTTGTGTGCGTACTCGAAAACCCTGGGTTTCATTAAAAATGCCTTAGTTTAGCGACAAGGGTTAGGATGACTTACCGATTACAAGCCAGATGAAATTTCTGCTTCTCCTTATCCTCTTTCACACCTCTCAATACCTCCTGGTCTTTCACACCCACCGCTTGTAGCAATGATGTAAGATTATCAACACTAAAATGTCGGTACGGACAACCATGAGATTCACCCGGTCCAGGAGGATGTTCGGTCAAGATTTTCTGACAGCTGAAAGGCGAATATCCATTTCCTCTTCGGTTCGAATCCCCACCTACATCGCCATATGCATGACGGACATTATACCTGTATTCCTTGTTAAACACTTCATCGGTGATTTTGCTGAACGATGATCGCCAGAATACAAGACATTCTTCGAGGTTGAGGCCAATTCCTTTGAGGAAGAGTGTGTATTGGAGACGACCGTAATGCTTGAGATGGGCATCACGACGGAGGTTCCGGTGGAGATTTTGCATGCATAGAGGAAAGGAGGACGAGAGTTGGTCGATATTGCGAGCTGAGATATCTGCTCCGGTGAGAGCGGTGGCAGAGGCAGAGTAATTGGCATCGGGGGTGGTGAAATTTTGGGAGAGATGGTTGAGTATTGGTGTTAAGCGATCATCTTCATCTAATCTAGGCAGAGCTCGAGAGGTAAGCTGTAGAAATTAGCATACTGTTTGCTTGAGAACTGGTACAAAACCAACCTCAAGATTTTTGTCCAGTCGACTTGTAAATTCTGCAACAATCAGAGAGAGTTGTTCTCGAACAGGCACATATGCTTTTCCTCCTTTCAGGAAAACTTTCCTTCCCTCCACTAATTCAGGAACTCTCTCCCAATCGACTTTGAACCAACTCTCTTCATCAAGCCTCTTCAAGAACCCACCGGCAGCAGCCTTCAATTGTTCCGCATATTCTATTTTCTCTGCTTCTTCAACCGCCTCCCAATTCAAATTCAGACCCTCCACAAAAGCCTGTCGTTCCCTCAAATCATCTGTTTGAAACCTCAATCGAAATAACATCGATTCGACACGCGAGAATCGTCTCCGTAGGTCTTCAGTGGTAGCAAAGGCAAGGCGCAAAATGAAGTGGCTGTAGTGGTCTTTCTGTCGTTCTATCTGCAGAGTAGGGGATTTAGAGGTTGCGGCAGAGAGAGGTAGGTATTTATCAAGGATGGGCTTCATGTGCGCTTCTGTTTCGGCGGGGCCTTTATTTCTGAAGGAGCAAGCTTCTAGTTCTGCGAGGACTGCAGATTGTCAGACATATCTCTATGGTATTTCGGAATGATATATACCTCGCAGACGATCGATAGCCCATTGCTCGAATTGTTCGAGGGTGATGTCTGCAGTAGGGGGTATGGCGTAGAAATTCAAACGATATGGGTATGCGAGGTCTTGGTTTGTAGGTTTCTCGAGGAACTGAGTCTTTCTGTAATCATGTCTTTGCCTCTTGGAGAGACGGGAGAAATCTTGCCGGATCATTGTGGTGGTTCGTGGTTGAGGATTAATTGAAAGGTCATTGAAATTTGGGGAACGCGTCTTAGAAACGTGACGCGCCAAATCGGCTTTGTAACAAGCGAGAGAAAACAGGGGTTAAATATCGACAGCCTCAATAATCTCTTCTCCCTCTTTCCAAAAAAGACATATGAAAAAGGTGCAAAGTGTCCGAGAAATACTGCGTCTACTCAATTTGAAACAACCAATAATGAAGCAACATAATATGTAAGACCCTGAGGTAGCCTCAGACTGGGATTTCTTCTCACTTGACTTATTGGAGTCAGCCTGACTTGGAAGACATGTCCTTAGATGGGATGTCTAGTTGTCCAAACGAGTTGGAAGATAATGTTGTTCAATTACTGGTATGGAATCGGTATTCTCGGTTGTTAGTGCAACCACTGAATAAAGAGTTATCCCTCCATTGTTCCTTCCTCTCTCTATCCTCTCCCTTCGAGGAAGACAAGGAAGGCTCCATTGCCTAAACGCCAACAATCACCATTTAGCTTCACAATCACTGCAACTCGTTTCTCAAAACATACTCTTCTTACGTTCCACCCTAAAAGCTAGTTGTTAGACGGAAGCTTGCATCCTGCCATTCACTATCTATCATTTGATTATACAGGCGCATCCATGGAGGGAGATTCTTCTGCACCTCATATTCATTGAGGCAAAGATTTCTCTTCTCTACTCTTCATGCCCTCACGAATCAGAAGTATAGTCATTGGATAAGATGACTTGGGCATCGATATCACGCTTCTTACTATTTAGTTTATATCACCCCACCAGCCAGCCAGTCCGAGATACCCCCAATCCGGAACAACCATGTCTACTGCCAACTCGCACATAGCTCACGCTCCCCACAGACAGATGATCAAGGTTGATCAACCAATCCCAACAGCCGGCATCTCAAATTCCACGTTTCCTCAGCCTCTCGAACCATCACCTTCCCTCTTCGCCCTCCCCTACACCTCTCCGTTCGTCCTCGTCTCCGTGGTCCTATGCATCAGCTCCCTCTTGCTATTTCTAGTTCTCTGCACTCCGTCGCTTTCAAGGTATCGGAGAACAAGGTCTCCGAGTAGTTTGACGAGACATGGTGCACCGGTGGGAATGATTGTTACTTTTGATGGTAATGCGGACGATACGGAAAGGGAAGCGGGTGAGGAAAGAGGGGGATCAAATCTCGATAGCAGTGTGGAAAGAGATGCTGAGCAGCAAGGTGATTTTGGTGAACTGAGAATGATGGTAGATGGTGTGAATGAAAGAAGATATTGGGAAGAGAGAACAAATCAAGAAAGGGAGAAGATGAGTTGGAGGGAATGGTGGTTCATTGTTAGAGACAGAAGAGCGGGAGGCAGAAAATTGGGTGAAGAGGAGTTCATGCCCTGGCCTCTGCCTTTATCTAGAGTAGCAACAGCACGAACAGAGGAAGAATATGGTATGTTTTCTTTCCTGCTCTCCTTAGCCATTTCAGCTACCCTTTCTCTCGCTAAAAGCACATCCGTCATCTAGCATTAATGCCATCACTCGATCCCATTAATACCCCCAATCAAGCTCCCTCGCTCAGATATCCAATTCCAAGTCCACCTCCAATTCACTCATACTTCAGGACCTCCTCACAGCAACACCGACTACGACAACCTGCCTTCCCTGTCAGATCCACAATTCTCTCTGTTCTAACTGTCTCAAACTTCAACTTACTGCAATCCAGACTCAACTTCATCTCAACAGCATTAATATTAAATCGCCATGTCGCCAGACCGACATCTTGCTCCGCATCACCTTCACCCGAAAATTCGTTGAGAAGAACTTCCTCCTCTACTTCCTCATGCTCGCTTAAATATCTATCTACACTTCCCTCTCCTTTGCCTTCTCCTCCATCTGCAATCCCAACCCCACCACCAGCATACTATCCCTGCCCCAGATCCAGGCCCAGCCCTAACGACGTTCTCTTCTTGTCCCTCCCCCTACTTATTATCCCTAGAGCGAACGAGTCATCCTCGTGGTAATTTCAACACTCACCCGTTTGACTCTACCGCCTCCTTATTTGATGGCTACTGAAAGTAAAAGACCAATTCGCTTAGCTTGTGGCAAAGAGCATGATCATGGTGCTAATTCTTAGAGGGATAACTGATGGAATGGGAAAGGGAAAAAGGGAAGGAATGGATGGGGAAACGGTGTGGGTCCGAAAGAGTATAAGAGGAATGGAATGGGTGGGAGAGGAGTATCTAGGGAAGGGAAGGGAAGGGAAGGAGAAAGAGATCCGTGATTGATGATTTGGTAGAGCATGTACATTATTCCGGTCTTTCTTTATCCTGGGTGTTTTTAATAAAAAAGAAGAGGGGAATAGACGTTTTTCACGATTGGTGTTTCGAAGGACTTGGAAAGAAAGACTTCCAAGATTACATACCCACTTGCTCATTAAAAATCATTAAAAGTCAAGGATGCAAAATGCTCAATTCAGCTACCACCTTGCTACTGCCATCCTAAAACATCTCGCATCAAGATGCTATCACCTCTCCCGCTTTTTCTCCCTCTCTAGAACTAGAAGCAGAAGCAGAACCACTCCCATCACTCCCCTTCCTCAGCGATACATTTCCCTTTTCTTCGTTCCCACTCCCACTTCCTCCTACCACTCTAAACTGCTGCTGAGAATGAGGACGAGAATGATAATGAGAAACATGCCATGGGCTTCCATTTCCCATAGGCGCCTTCCCATTCCCGTTCCCAGCAGCGGCAGTAGAATTTTCCGCCTCCCCACTACTCTGCGTAAAACCCGACATCATACTCAACATACTTGAACTTCTCCCTCTCGTCCTCTGCACCGAGCTTGGTCCTGCACCTGTCCCAATAGCGCCATAGCTCACACCACCCATTCCTGGAGGCTGGGCATACGCTGGTTGAGAAGTCCACGGATTCGGTGCGTAACTATTGGCTGGGTGGATGACACCTTCAGGAATATCGGTGTATGTCTGTCCCTGGCCTTGCTGCATCGGAATCGGGAGCTGTATCTGCATTTGTGTTGGACTGCCATTATTTCCCTGTGCTTGCTGCTGCTGAACCTGCATGGCTAAATTCAAGGAATCGATTGCAGAGTAAACCGCATGCAGGTTAGTAGTCAGTTCGGCGATTTGAGCTGTAAGGATGTTTTCTCTTTCGAGATGGAACATTTCAGCCCTCGCGCGCTCAGCAGCTTTAGCCTGGCGTTCGGAGGCTTTCCGTTGTGCTTCGTCGAGGCCTTTGGCATTTGCGTCGGTGATGCGGTCGTGTTGTTCGGCGAGCTTGGAGATACGGGCTTGTTGCTTTTCGCGTTTTTGGAGGAGCGCCGTGAGTTCAGTTTGTAGGACGGTAATGGAGCGTTCAGTGTTGGCTTTGAAAGATTCGAAGGCTCTGCGGGCTTGTGAGTAGGTGGTCTTGTGTTTCTGGTAAGTTGATCTGGCGAGGGAGTGCGCGGCGGTTTCGGCGGAGATGTTGGAATCGAATTCGTCAATCTCTTGGGTAAGAATGATGACCTGGTCGTCAGCTTGTTTTAAGCCGAGGTTGGATTGTTGGATCTTTTGACGGAGACGGTCATCATTTCCTCCTGCAGAGGCAATGCTGGCAACGATCTTTTCATTCTCTTTGCGGGTGGTATTCACTTTTCGAGCCTGTTCTTTTCGTTGAGACTTTTGTCGATTGCGCTCTGCAAGGAGCATAGCTTCGGTGGAAGCGATGGAGATTTTGAGACCACTTGTAGGGGAAGTGGGTCGTCCTGGAGCTTGGAGGTCTGGTGAAAGGGTGGAAGCTGTGATGTCGGCGGGAGGTTGAAGGGTTCGAATATTAGTGCTGAAGATGACATCGTCATTATCAGTGCTCAAGAATTCACAATCATAGTTCGACATAGGCGCAAGGCCATATATCTCCCCTGTCCAGCGTGATTCGGCTTGGTCTAGATCTTTAGAGGCATTGATTCGGGTGGGTTGCCAAATTGTTTTGTTGACTTTGACATAGAATGGCTTAGCAGTGTCAACTCCAGAAGAGTTTATGCGCTCCTCGGTTTCTGGGGACGCATGGGTAGGAAAGTAACTTGTATTGAAACGAATTTCGTCGGCACCAACATAAGTTATCCATATTCGATCGGCTTCGGTGTTGAAAGGTGCGTTTCCAAGGTTATTGATGTCTGTTGCATTTGTGCCAGCAGACTCGGCTGCTGTGTGTGAAGTCTCATACTCTTTAACCATAACAATCTTCGTACTTGCTAAAGCTGCCCATAGTGGCTGTCGCATGCGAACTTGGGCGCTCTGTTTCCGCTTCTTTTTCGAGACGGAAACATTACTCATTGGTAAGGTCGATGAGGGCTCGCTGTCTGTTTGAACATTCGTCAAAGCATCACTTCCACTCGTGAAAGAGTCTTTGGCTGCTTCTGGGTCTCCTATACTCGACAATGAACTATTTCGCTTGGTACTAAGTAAAAAGTCTCGTACCCATCGTACCACCCCTTGTGTGAGAATATGAACTGCTAGAACATTTCGAATCCAAATATGTGCAGAGGAGCTTGAATCATATTGAGGAGTAGGTTCCATAGGATCGTCCGGGTCCCCTGATCCAAGAAATCCCTGGGACGAGGAAAGGAAGTGCTGCAACCCGGACGGCTTGACATGGCGACTTCGAGCAAGGCGCGATACCCCAATGAGACCTAGACAGACCAAAACGTTATTCTTACTCGCCTCTTTCGCCGTCGGACTCCCTCCTCCGCCAAGAGTTAAAGCAATCACAGATTGGGCCAAATCCAAAGCGAAATCCTGAAGCGGGCTCCATAAAAATATCCATATGATCAAAACAACCAAGTCGACCGAAACGATGGTAGCCACGGACGGTGTTCCCAAAGCCCCTTCAAAGATATCCGACCAGCTCAATCCAGAAGTCGCCGTCGTCAGAGGAGGGACGAAGGTCAAGGTAGCAAAGAGGATGTGGACAATTGAGACGAAGGTCGGCGGGATTTGCAGGAGGACGATAAGAATGGCAATGGTATCGTAGAGGGGGCAGGATTTTAGGACGGTGAGGGCGAGATTGAGAGGACCAGAGTCCCGATGGACTGCGGGATTCTTAGCAGCGTTGACATCGATGCGACGGTGGTTTTCGTGGGCAATGGGAATCGTGGGAGCGTGGTAAGAGTCCGAAGAGGACTCCTCAGAATAAGCACTGACGGAGGGTCTCCTCATGATATCCAGCTGCATCTTGTGATCGGAAACATTGTCTGCAGAGTCAGTACGTCGAACATGTCCATTTCCTAGCGGCGGAGTCCCTGGCAGAGGTGGTGTTGGTGGAAGCGAATCGGCGGATGGTTTTGCATGGCCGTTGAGATGGCTATTGCTCTTCTGCTTCTGCACCCTCTTGCCCGGTCCTACGAGCCCATTTTCGTGTCTGGTATCTCGGTGGTTTGCGGCGCCTGACTGTCGCTTTGGGTTGATCGACACACGAGGCATACGACCGTGTTGCTGCTGACCCAGAACGCTCCGAGCCAGCTGGATGGGAGGTCGGGGAGAACCTCAGCCTAGTAGGAAAGACAGGCACACCGGCCTGAGTTTCTGTTTTTTAGAGGGGAAAGTTTAGTCGTTTTTTTTCTCTGCTTCTCTCCCCTTTTCTACTTCTTCTCCTCTCTTTCCTGCGGTGTAGGGATTGCGACCCTGTTAGAGAGTCGAAGGAGGGTGTTTAATGGTGAGAGGCGTCATTCGAAAGGACTGTGGGTGCGAGGTTGGAGGTGAGTGGAGGGGGGGAGGAAGTTCGTGGTTGGGTGGTGATAGTTGGGTTGTTAATTTCGCTGTGCATCTCACATCGGATTACGGTCATCATTCATCTCACTTGTGCACTTTCCATTTTTCTATGCCATTTTTCGCCTTTCAGCGTCAAGTAAGCGCGGATTATCAATATGCAGTCTGTGCGCCGTCGAGGGCAAAGCAAAAGCAAAAGCAAAAGCAAAAGCAAAAGCAATGCAGCTTTGTTCCATCAAGCCACCCGCCGAGGGGGAGTGGGGAGAGGATAAGCAGGAATGCAACGCTGATATCCGTCTTAAGGCCTCATCTCATCTTCATCTTCAAGTCTATGGTTAATGCTGACCATGCCATATGTCAACAATAAATCCCTCGACCAGAGCAGAGCATGAGATGAGGTGAAATGCCTATATTTCTATGAAATCCCTCGTCGCTATAGGGAAATAGAATGACCACGAGCTCATGCACGTAATGCTTGGGTTTAAGGCTCGATTGATCGTAGGTGCACCCCCGATTCCGTCGGAGCGAAAATGGATCATGCAAAGGGGCGGGAAGAGATGGATGAATGGAAGAGGATGGATGAATGGATAGATGGAAGGAACGGTGTCAGAACTTGCCCTCCCTGCCAATGGTCCAGTCGAAAGGTCGAGGCCGAGCCAGAGCCATCAGTTATATCTATCTATCAATCTAACGTCGGCATCATCGGAATCGAACAGCACAGCCAGCCCGCATCTACATACGCACAAACCGCCGCATTGATCTTCTTCTACGCACATCGTGATCACTCTTCATCTATACATATGCAACACTTTCTTGCTTCGAGCTTGCATCACACCATCTCTCGTCCCTCCCCTTCTCCACGCCGCCGTCCTGCCTTGCCCTGCCCTGCCTCGCCTTGCCTTTTCCTCGGCACTTGAAAACGACTCCCGAGGTGGTGTGGGGGGGAATGCATGTCACTGGTTCCTTTTGCCTGCTTGGCTCTTTGGCTTTTTGTGCTGTTTTGCTGTTTCTCTCAACGTTGTCTACTCATGGCCTCGGAAATGGCAGATTCTCCTACGGCGGAACAGCGGAATAAAGGCGTCAAGACGGCCTTGGGAGATCTTCTGTATGTCATCATCAGAGTCTTCTTTTTCGTTATGCATTACTCATCTTATATCCTTCCTGTGTGCGAGGCGGCACAATCTCGCTGAATCCATCCATCACTCACCGACCACGCCCAGCCAGTCATCTCGTTCGCAAGGATGCAGTTGTACAAGCGGTGACTCAACTACGAGAATTTTTATATCCCCCGCCAAAACAACAAACTTTTCGAGCTACTGTAAGGATCTTCATACCATACCTTACCTCGTCAGCCTACATTAGTTCTGTATGTATCATGTTTGCATGTCTCCCAGTTATTTGATTCGACGACAAGTGTGGGGATAGCTGCAAAACTCTATGTTTATTTTATTTCCGCGCAGACGAGCAGATCGTCTTATCCACTCCTCAACGAGGACACTCGAGCTGTTTGTATGACCAAGATAACTTGAGCTCGTGCTTAGTTGCCCGTCTTGATCTTAATGGTTGGATAAAGTGGTTGGCTTCGATCCCGATGCAATATCACTATCATGAGGGAATTTTCCATTCAAGCAACCCCCACCACACCACTGCAATACCCGCCCCACCTCTTACACTCCCTCTTTGCAAAACCGAAGAGGTTGACTTAAATTTATTTTCCGATATCGCTACCTGTGAAAACCCGATCAAGTGATCTTGAGTCCAAGGACGTCTCTTGTGAGTAAGGTCTAAAAGGTCAAAGCCTTGTTCTACTCATCTTCCTTTCGCATAACAGTTGTCAATAAAAGGCAAAGGAATGAAGAAGAACAATCAACTAAGGAACTCGAGCGATGCATTAATTCCATACTCGAAAAGTAAAGCAATCTTTCGGCGCGAAATTATAAACTTCACGACCAAGAACTATCATTTATCTGTTCCATCCTCTATCAACTCCCACAGAACTTTCTTCCCATCCCCTCCCCGAACCCCTCGTCCCTTACGATCCAGTAATATGTTCGTCCGCCTCATCTATCAAATAAACCGTCTTCCTAGTGGCAGCAATACCAGCTAATGTAGGATTGACGCCCAAAGGATAAGTAGTAACTTGACCCGCAGTAGAGGCATTAACACCCACAGTAATATATCCAATCAAACCATCTTCAATATAACTCGAATCATTATTCGACCCGCATTCATGGGGAAAAGTCTCTTTTTAAGTCGCCCAGGAATACAAACCCCGCCGTATCGGGATCGACCAGAGTAAACCAGTGACATTGCAATGCCAGATCGTCAGATATGCATCGGGAAGCGGCTTGCATGTTCACGCCAGTAACCAAATAGAGATCCAATCAACGGACATCACGACCCTAGATCTTCTCGTTCATGGCATAAAGGCCCCCACACTGCTTCGGGAGCAAGCACACAAGTATCGTTCTGGATAGCGGTGTATTTATTAACTAAACGAGCAACCAAAGAAGAACCACAATGAGCGATCTTACCATTCTCGATTTATTATTCGTGTAGTCATTGAACGGTTCGTGACCATGGCTGCTTTTCAAGCTTCAATTTGGCGTGTATTTGTCTGTTCCTCGGCCGGAATGCTTAGTGTCTAAGTTCGATTTGTTCGAGTCTTTCCAAGTGCGCGAGTACATTGTTGCTACTGCCGAAGAGGAGGGTGCTTAAGAATTTCATTACGAGGGAGGAGGAGGAGGAGGAGGAGGAGGAGGAGGGAGAAGAAGTTGCGTGGAAATGAAGGGGGGGGAAATACCGTTTAAGCGGTTCTTTTATTCTCAAGGTCTTGATTAGATATTGATGTTAATGATAGGGTCTTTAAAGGAGAGGTGTGAAATAACCGAGTGAAGGAAAGGAGGTGGAGAGAGAGAGAGAGAGAGAGAGAGTCTTGGCGAAATCACGCATATATTTTACCTGACGGCTGTGATGCATCCTTTCTTCTTCTTCTTCTTCTTCTTCTTCTTCTTCTTCTTCTTCTTCTTAGGTGTAGAGACTAAGGTACAACATGGCATTACATTTAATTAATATTTCCCTACGAGTCAGACTTCAAACCATCCAACTCCCAACTTCTAATTCCTCAGACCAAAAATCCAAATCCAACTTCTCAAACCAGTCAAACTAATCTCTAACCAATTTAAAGCCCCACCCTTCCTCGATTCGACTCTCCCAAGTAGAAGATATAGTATTCCTAGTATTCCTAGAACTCGAGCTCATCTGGATTAATCATAGAGTAAGTTAGAGTTAGCTAGAGTTAGAGGGGTATACAGCTCGAGAGAAGTGTTCCCAGAATCAGTGTTGCGCATAGGAATGATGGAATCATCGCCTAGGGAAACGGCAAACGCCAAACGTCCAATAAACAAAATGTATTTGACGACGGAAGCGATAACCTGAACCTATAGCTCTTTAGAAGGAAAGTCGCATTCGGGATAACTGATCGAGATGCTGCAACTGCAAGAATTTGCTAAATCATAGCGTATGTATTAGCAGTGGTCCTCATTCATATTGTTCGATAAAGTATTTCCTAATTGCAGCAGAGAAATATCATTATCAAAGGTGTAATGAATTCAATGACATGAGGACTGAAGTCATTCATAGTAGGATATTTCAGACTCTGTTACTAATTGCTTATAAAGACAAGTATTCAATGTAGGCATGGAGTGGAAATGGGAGTCGAAAAACGAGGGAATAGACGACGGAAGAAAGTCTTAAACGTGTCTAAGGTATCTGCTATATAAAGTCTTGCTGTTGTACAGGAATGTATGATACATGGGAAAAGACGCTGGTATACTCAGACAAGCACGTATAAAGAACACATCTGCAAACCAATTAGTATTCTGTCAAAGAAAAGGGACATGAAAACCATACCATGCTTAGACCAAGGATCATCGAGCACCAAAACATAACATTGTTGAGCACCTTCTTCCCTTTAACCCATTTGGTTCTTTGAACAAGGACAATTGGAAGCTGACTCATTTGCGCCATGAATCCATATCCCCTGATTTTCTTAGTAATGCATGCCATTACGATTTCGTGTCCGATGGCACTGATGAGGAATGTGATTAGAGTAGCCATAGGACGGCCAATGTGTGGTCTCGAGGCAGAATAAACATGACGACGGAAGAAGTGATGGACAGGGATATTCCATTCTCTCGAAAATTCCAGCCAGTCAGTGGAGTTCCACCAGTCTGAGTAGAAATGGCGGTCTGCGAAGCCTGCAATACTGTTAGTGTTTGATGTGAATAGAAAAAGGCATACATACAAGTGATTTCTGCGAAAGCTCCCAAGACATACTCGAAAATTACGAGGAACACAAGGAGGAAGGTAATCATAAATGGGAAGAGAAGCATGCTGATTGACTCCGCAAGGATAAGAGCAGTCTCCGAGAATGATGTTACACTCTCTAGTCGGAAAGCAGATTCGATCATCACAGGATAAATAAATTCCTCAGAAGTGATGGTTAGGAGGAAAATGCATCCGAAAACGGCAAGGATTTTATAGAATAGTTCCATCCAGTTGATGCCAGCGGTTCGAGGGTATTCAAGTTCGTAGCAGAGGGTGGGACAGAAAATATAGTCAGTATAATTAGACCAAGTCAGGTTCTTTGGGTAAGTGACCGATCCCATGGGAGAGGTTAGCTCGATAGCTAAATCTTCCCGCAAGAGGGACAATTCGTCCGCATCTTTTTGGGCTCTGTCTTCTAAGGCTGTTGGTACATGCCCGGAAGATGGATACTGATAAGCTGGCGCCTTCGAAGCTGTTGATGGGTCATCGAGGGCTTGCAGTCTTTTTTCGGTTTCCCTCAAATGGCCATTGTAAAAAGCATATGAATGCATTTTCATTAGTAGGACTAAGGTATGCAGCAAAAAAAAGACTTGAGCTGTCCATGTCCAATCTCGTAGAAATGGAAGACTTGGAAGACTGATCAGTCTTGAAATCAGTGCAGGGAAGGGGGGCAGACTTACGCAACCCAGAATATCAGCCACGCTGTTTGGTAAAGACTCTGTATGAACATTCCACCTCCAGCCCACCGCAAACCAAGCAACTCTCCTGTCTTGCTCCTAAACAGTTTGTGTAAAGGCAGACCGACAGAAGTGCTAGCAACCATCAGGCCATCTGCTACTCCCAGTTCCCAAACCTTAACAGGGAAAAGCTGCCAAATCTGAACCCTCATGGGGTAGCCAGTATCTTTAACATTCCTTAACATTGTTGTGACAGCCATAATTGTGAGGGCAATCCAGAAAAGTATATAGAAACCTTGAAAGTCTCGGTAATCACTATTCGGATCAAAGTGAGAAACTCGCGAGGCATATTCGATAGTAGGGAATATACGTCTCCGTTGCTCAGCCCGGAGCTGTTTCCGTGCAGAGGAAATGGAATGGGCAGAAGGGGGAGCATCGATCGGAACGGGGGTTGAACGTCCACTGAAAATGTCAATTGGAGGATATCATAAGTAGGACAGGAAACGAACCTTGTTTGAGGTGTGCTGTTATGATCAGGATCAGTCTTAATAGCGCTAGAAAAAGCCCCCTCGTTGCTGATAGCACGTAAAACAGCGGGGTGTCCGGGTTTGATCGCTCGCGGACGTAGGATCTTATCATGGCTGTTGATATTATATTCTGCTGCAGAGGAAGACATGATGAAAGTCGAGGGGGAGGAAGCAGATCAAGTCGAGCGCATTAACGATGCAGAGCTTGTGAACTCGCCGTCTACTGTGGAAGACTTGCTGTGTTGGGCAAGGTCGCCGTGGAGAAGTTGATATTCTTCGAAGTCGGATAGCTGTATTTCATATAACCAATTCGAAGCCACTCTGTTCTATCCAAAGTAAGCTGTGGGATTAGAAGCTTTATTATTAGGTGATGCTGCAAATAAGACTGGGGCCGTTTGCTCAGCTCTGGACGATCAGACGAAACTAAACGATCAATGCAAATCGGCGATGGCTAGGGAGCTGTGAATAATAAGTACATCATAAAGAAAAGAGAGAGAAAGAGAGAGTTGCAAATTTCCCCGTGAGAATGAACCGCAGGAAATGAATTGCAGAAATGGCTGATCTGAATTCCTTCCATGGTTTTTATTGAGTTTATTAGCTGCTGGTGTCAAGGAGCATAGGATTTACAGCCTCGCCTCTGCCCCCACCTTCCCCCTTGTAAAGCACGTGAAATTATGTAAAACTATCCCAGTCTGAGGCTAATTTTTTGACAAGCGAGATCAACCACGTTGAACTTATATGAGCATTGAGCATTGAGCATTGAGAAGCAACCCCAGAGCAATTAACACGCTCGAATTCGAACACTATCGGCACTTTGAACCTTTCCTCTACGAGGGAAATACCTGATTATTCCAAAATTGATTGCCATTTAATCTTCGGCCCAGTGTGGGCCTCGAGAACGCAGAATGAGTTCATGTAAGACCCTCCACCATATCTGCAATACCCCTCGATTTCCTAGCTAACAAGCTTCAGTGAAGCAATTCATTCGCAATGTGCGAGCTTCGAAGACCATCGCAGATGAGCGCGCAGTTGTGCAGAAGGAGAGTGCCGCAATACGAGCAAGCTTTAGAGAAGAGAGCGGAGATTCGAATGTCAGGTGGGACACTCTTTGCCATCACTCACCTTTCAATGTTCTAATGGGCTTCAAGGCGCAACAATGTAGCAAAACTATTATATCTTTTTACCCTCGGTGAACGAACGCATTTTGGTCAGATAGAATGTCTGAAGCTTCTAGCTTCCCCACGATTCGCAGACAAACGGTTGGGATATCTGGGAACTATGCTGTTACTGGACGAGAACCAGGAGGTTTTGACATTGGTCACAAATTCTTTGAAGAAGTGAGTACTGGATGCCCTGGCATACGGCATGAACTAATATTCCTAGTGACCTGAATCATTCGAATCAATACATTGTAGGACTAGCCTTATGCACTCTTGGAAACATAGCTTCTGTTGAAATGTCCCGAGATTTATTTCCTGAAATCGAAACCCTTTTGTCTACTGCGAATCCATATATCCGACGTAAGGCTGCGTTGTGCGCTATGCGAATATGCAGAAAGGTTCCAGACTTGCAAGAACACTTCTTCGAGAAAGCATCAGCGCTACTGTCTGATCGAAACCACGGTGTCCTCCTTTGCGGTCTGACTTTGGTAACGAGCCTTTGTGAAGCTGACGAGGCTGAGGGTGGAGAAGAAGGTATTGTGGAGAAGTTCAGACCCTTTAGTGCAGGTCTTGTCCGGACTCTGAAAGGCTTGGCTAGTTCTGGATATGCACCCGAGCATGATGTTACTGGAGTCACAGATCCTTTCCTCCAGGTTAAGATCCTGCGACTACTTCGGGTTCTTGGTCGAGGAGATGCCGAGACCAGCGAGCAAATCAACGATATCTTGGCCCAAGTTGCCACGAATACTGATTCCTCCAAGAATGTTGGAAACTCCATTCTATACGAAGCTGTTCTCACCATTCTAGACATTGAAGCGGATTCTGGATTAAGAGTGCTTGGTGTTAACATTTTGGGCAAGTTCCTTTCCAATCGGGACAATAATATTCGCTATGTTGCTTTAAACACCCTTATCAAAGTTGTGGCCATCGAGCCAAATGCAGTACAGAGACATCGAAATACCATTCTTGAATGTCTTCGTGACCCAGATATTAGCATTAGGCGGAGAGCTTTAGATCTGAGCTTTACATTGATCAACGAGAGCAATGTGAGAGTGCTGATTCGAGAGCTGCTAGCTTTCTTGGAAGTCGCCGACAACGAATTTAAGCCTATCATGACCAGTCAGATTGGAATTGCAGCAGATAGATTCTCGCCAAACAAACGGTGGCATATTGATACAATGCTGAGGGTACTGTCACTCGCTGGAAATTATGTCAAAGAACAAATACTGTCATCATTCATCAGATTGATTGCGACGACACCGGAGTTGCAAACTTATGCAGTGCAAAAGTTGTATGCGAGCTTGAAGAAGGATATCACCCAAGAAAGTCTAACACTAGCTGCTGCATGGTGCATTGGAGAATTTGGAGAGGCCCTTCTCCGCGGCGGTCAGTATGAAGAGGAAGAGTTAGTCCAGGAAGTCAAGGAAAATGAGATTGTCGACTTGTTTTCGACTATTCTCAACAGCAGCTATGCGACCCAAACCGCTACAGAGTATATCATCACATCATTGATGAAGCTCAGTACGCGTCTTTCTGATCCTGCTCAAATTGACCGGATCAGGCGCATATTGCAGAGTAACTCCGCCAGCCTTGACGTTGAAATCCAGGAACGTGCTGTGGAATATGTCAATTTGTTTGCCTACGACGCAATCAGAAAAGGTGTTCTGGAAAAGATGCCACCTCCGCAGATCAAGGAAGAGTCTCGAGTCCTTGGTGAGGCTACTAAGAAGCCAAATAAAAGTGCCAATCGCAAATCGAAGTCAATTAATCCCGTAGAGCAAGATTTACTTGATTTGATGGGAGATTCGAGCACGCCTGCTACAGACCTTAATGGCTCCCAGAACACTGCAGACCTTCTTGCAGACATACTTGGAGGAAGCCCTTCTCAGACAACATCTGCACCCGCCCAACAAACAAATATGAGTTCAATTATGGATTTATTCAACTCAAGTCCTGCGCAACAAAACGCCGCTGCACCACCTTCGAGTGACCTCCTCTCTGGTTTGGGTGTAGCTCAATCTTCTCCACCGCAAGCCACAGTGGCGAGCATACTATCACACCCTTGCTACGATAAAAACAATCTCAATATCACCTTGCAACTTCAACGTAATGCAGAAGGCATAATACAGGTCTTGGCTCGCTTCCGGAACACCTCCTTAAGCCAATCACTTTCTAGCGTAGCTCTGCAAGCAGCAGTCCCGAAGACGCAGAAACTCCAATTGAATGCTATGTCAAACCCAGAACTTGGCCCAGGAGCTGAAGCTACCCAAACCATGAGAATTACGGGTAGTAAAGGAGTAAGTAGCTTCATTATTCTCCCACATTTAACATTCGCTAACAATATTTAGCCACCATTGCGACTACGACTGAAGATAGCGTATGGGCATCCCACAGGACAAGTGTTAGATCAGGTGGATTGGTCAGAGCCTAAGCAGTGACAGATATGATATTTTAGAGAGTATAGCAGACATAGCGCCAGCAAGACTATATCCCAAGCCGACCAATCATGCTCGCATTGAGATAATAGATCTCGGTAGGTAGTTACTAAAAAATTATTTCTAATGATAGACTTTTGAGGCGTTATATGCGAATTTTCTTGTAAAATTGATGCCAGAGAACCACTAGTTAGTTTTAGGTCCGACCCACTCCAAAATATGATCTAAAGCTCAAAATAGAGTCATAAATTACTGGCTTAAGACTTAGTTGTCTACGGTGTCTAAACCACATCATTATGATTTCAATTGCGTATTTTTTTTTTTAATAACGTCCACCGCTTCAATTCCCATCAATCAAAATCTTCTCTCACATTTCTTCCTTTCATCTTTCTACTTTCTTTAGCCAATATATTAGACCTATTACAGTGAAACGCCTTTGAATTTCCATAGTTACATCGAATATCTAGTCTCCACAAAAACTTACAAAATAGGCGGACTACTCGGCATTTACCTAGTCATTTTAATCGTCTTCGACCTATTTGGGCTTGCTGGTGCTTCGTCAAAAGCCCTGTCTTCCGCGATTATAGCAAGAAGCTATATCGGTAGAGATAATTCTGATATGTCTCCTGAATGGACTGCGAATGAGACAACCTCTTATGAAGGGATAGCAGGTAATTGACCTGGATTTGTTAGCCGAGACACGACTTCCACTTTAATGAAGAGAATATCATTACACGAATGGTATGCAATTGGACCATAGCAAACCAAGGGATGCCGGAATAGATAAAGATGGAGCGATGAAACTATGTCCAACCCGTATGCAGAAACATCGAATCCAGGCGAAAACTGCAACAATTTTGGAAGAATGGCGATGACCTCGTTTGCAAAATTTGATTTCATACAGATAGACTAACTTTATTTCGTGATCGCTCGAGGTAAGACAATCCATCCTCTCCTATCTTCTTTTGCTTTTGTGATCGATCACGTGCCGACTGAATTGACCTCGATGTAGATTCCATGACCAATTAGTAAGAAGCGGTAGGGAATGAAAAGCAAGAAAGCGTCAATCAAGAAGCAGTCTGTGAAGGCTAATAATGAGGATATGAAAGGCCGTACCAAGGTGGAGCATAATGGGCCCACGGCATCCAAGCCAGAGAGCAAAAGCAAGATGCCAAAGAGCTTTCTTTCAATTACAGCCCTGAAATTTTCAATGACCATAAAGCGGCTGCTAGAAGTTCTGCTGCTGCTGGGAGAGTATCTATTAAACAATCTCCTCAAAATAGAAAAGGGGAGGAGAGGAGATGGTTAGGGAGATTGGGCGTGTTAAGGATAAGGAGGTTTAAGTAAGAAAAATGGGACATTAGGAGATATCAAGGAGAGTAAGAATAAGTAAACGATTTCAGCATCTCAAGAGCAGCACTTCTACTTCTCTCAAGGTTCAAGATGCCTCTTATGAATGAATGCTTGACACAGTGATATAATGGTGTTCAATCAGTGGATTGGTGGGATTTAATAAATGAAACCTACCCCTTTATGTGTTATAGCCGAAACCGACTTCCGCATTTACCTCGTCAGTCTCGTACATCTGTGGGATGGCATGTAATAAGCTACCTCAATCTCAAAATGCCTACTCCTTCCCCTTCGTTTGCTTTGCCTTTCCCTTTGTAGCCTAAGATAAAGGAGAATATGTTTCTCGTGCAAGGATTTCCTCGATATCATCTAACGAATCTTACTTCACGTAACTGCTTACAATCTCACCATTTCTCTCTTCATTTCATTTTCCAACCTCCGTCAACTTTCAACAAGATACCACCATGTCAGCCACCGAAAAACCTACAATTCTCATCCTCCAAGGTGCCTACCTAACACCCCTCGTCTATTCTAAACTCTTCCAAGGTCTCCTCGCTAAAAGCTACCCAACCATCCACCCGACTCTCCCAAGCACACGCAATCTAGATAGCCCAATCTTCCCAACTCTCGAAGTAAGCGATGATGCACAAGCAATCCAAACAGAGCTCTCTCGTCTTATCGAGAAAGAAGGCAAAGCCATATTTGTGATCATGCATTCTTACGGTGGTCTTGTAGGCGGCGAAGCTATTTCTGAAGAATTGACATGGGTCAAACGTCATGAGAAGGGCCTTCCAGGAGGGGTCTTCCACTTGTTTTTCTTTACGGCTTTCGTGCTTGACGCGGGCCAATCTTGTTTGAGTGCTTTTGGGGAGTCACCATATGGCGTGTGTAAAGTAACCCACCTTTCCCCTTCTGGTCACTCGGCTTGAAAGTCACTTTCACTTACACTTAACAGCCAGATGGACGCAACTACCTCAAACCCGGACTACTCTACAACGGGCTCCCAGAAGCCGAAGCAGCGTTCTGGGAATCGCAACTAATTCCGCATTCTTACGCAGTGCAAAAATCGGTTCTGACAAGGGCTTCGTAGAAGTATATTCCGTCAACATATTTACTTTGCGAGGAAGATATGGTGATGCCGGTAGCTTATCAAGAAATGTTCGCGAAGTAGGTGGTGTCGAGGGTGTTGAGGTGTAAAGCGGGACATTCGCCTATGTTGAGTATGCCGGAGTTGTTGGCCGAGAAGATCGTGGAGACTATAGAGGGGGCTTTTGCGGGATTGGGGTGATGAGAAGGCTGCTTGTGGTATTGGGAAAGCGTAGATGGGAGTAGGAAGGGAGCCTGATGGGAGATGAGCGAGTGGTAGATTTGTGTTGTCGAATTGAAATTTTAGAACTAGAACGGGTCTCTTTGATAAACTGAATAGTTTTACTATGAAAGGGACAAAGTCATGACATCGTCTCTCAACTGTGTAGAGACAATAGGTTCTTAAAGTTCGGTGCTGTTTTGGGGAGCTGAGGGAGAAAGGAAAGCGAGTTGGGAAAGTGTTAAGTTGCTTATAGGCACTCACTGAGCCATCAGATTGCTGAATGTTCAAGGACTTTGAGAACTTAAGCCCAAGATTCCTTCCTTTGTGTTGTTTGTTTACCTGAGTATCCGGGTGCTCCTTCCTGACAAAGTGCATTCAACAACTAAATTCACATTTTGCTTCCCTTCCCTTCCATCTTCACAACTAACCATTAAGTATCGTCTTGAAATATCCGCGTTCAATATCCAGTAAGTGAGACCAATTCTGCGTTTGGAAGTCCATTCTGACCGAATTAGCCATGAGCATCAATACCGAACATACCTGTACAGCAATCAATGCATGCATTAACCTTTTCCGTACTGTATTTAAGGGAATTGTATATTTCAACTATAAAAATGGAGCCTTCAAAAACCTTATACCAGCTCAGGCAAACCAACATAGGTTCCTTTACTTCCTCCATATCATAATGGAATCTGGCCTTCTCAGTGACGACGAAAAGGAAGTTTTCATGCTTTACGCCGGTGCAGTGCTCCATTATGCCGAGTTCTGTAATACTGACCAGAACCATCCTGTCAAACCTCTGGATATGAAAAAGCTTAGAAGGGTTTTTTCCGAAGACGCGATGAAGAATGGAAAGCAGCTAAATGGAAGAGAATGGGCCGACTTAGTGTCCGAAGTGCAAGAGATGAGCAAAGATAGTACACCACAGGCAGATATGGCAGAAAATTCTGGAGTAGATAATAGAGGGGAGAGAAGTTCGAGATCTAGTAAGAGCCTAGGTGGATCAGGCGGGTTCTCAGCTACCGTTTGCAGTCAAGGCAATTCGCCACGTCCTTCGCCACCAAGTCAGCAACAGCTAGATCCTCAGAAGTCTTTCCAAGACCCGCAATCCCAGAGCTCTATAGCAAACATTTCCGATAGCTTCTATGATGTGAAAGAGACTCCATTGGAAGAGGATGAGTTGATAAATTGGTGCCTACAGGAGCTTATTAGTCGTGATATTAAGCCAGGGCCTGGACTCATAGATCTAGTTAAAGAAGACGAGGAAGAGAAAGGTTCAGCTTCGCCATTGAGGCGAGACTGTAAGTCTCATTCACATATATCAAGAGTTAAGCATAGCAAACTAACAATTCTTTGAAGCAACGAACACTATGCTAAGCCAGCCAGAACCGGTAACACCTTCCGGAGACGAGTTCACGTCAATCGCTGATGAAGAAGCTCGGAATCAGCTTCATGATGAGTTTGTAGAAAGTCTTCAACAAATACAGCAATTCCAACGATACTCTCAACCCCCTGATCTTGACTTGCAGGATGCTGATTTCGACGAGATTGGTTCGGATATCGCAGAGTCGTCCCCAAAACGCATGAAGATTGGAAATTAACTTTGGAGGGGGAGGCTAGATGAACGAAGGAGTTATCAGAAGTTTGTATCACTAGATGGAAGAGGGTTATTATGAAGGCCTTTGAATAGGGGACACCAATTAGGAAGACAGTATGACTAGCATCCGTTTTGGGGGAAAATGGGGTTATTAAGAATCACTATCGTTTTACAACCAGGATTAATATTAGTAAAGAACAAAGAACGTAAGGGTGCAACCCAAATGATTAAAAAGTTTCCGGGATGCTGAATGCTTGACAAATACCAATTGGAACTTTCCTTTGGCTGCAGTCAGTCACAGGGAACACTTTAGGGGATGGAGAATTAAACCTGCTTAGGATCGTTTAGTTACCTAAGGATTGAAGGACGTGATGCGGAGACAAATCTCAAGAGCTTATTTATATACGGGAATTCTTCCAAGTATGCGCAATCCCTGATATACATATCCCAAGAAAGTCACGAAGCCCTCGTAGATCGTCCCCTTCCATCAAAAACCAGTTACCTCCCTGTCGGACTTCCAAATTCTTCGACAGCCCCCTCCCTATCCCAAGTCCCCTCTTCCAATTCCCTAACCAGCCTCTCCACCTCGCCAATCTTCCTGCTATTCCTCGCCCTCGCCTCTTCCTGTTCCTTCCACGTCCTCCTCAACGCATCCATCATAAATGGTCTTATTGCTATCTTTTGACCAAGCTTATAATCATATACCACGATCTCCTCTACACATCTCGCTGCTGCCCGTTGATGTAATTCTGATAATATCATTACGTCGAGGATGAATGATGTGTCGGTTTCTGTGGGCATGGAGTGTAATTTGTGGAGTACGGAGATGTGGTCAGGCCAGGTCATTGGCTTTGTTTTTCTTGATGTTAGCTTGGATTTTGGGGAAGGGGAAGGGGAGGAGGGGAGCATACGAATTTATAATCCGTTCGTATACTCCTTAATATTAGTCCGTCTCCCTTTGGCGTCCATAATTCACACCATTTCTCTTTATGTTTCGGATCAACATGCAGCGCATAATTATATGCCCATCCTATCCTGGCACTCTCCGCCCATCGCGTATATGTAACGTTATTCACATGTCCCTATTTCTTCTCTTTCATCAGCCTCAGTCCCTAATCTTCCCAAGGCGTCCATTGTAGCATATCCCGTCTACAGAAAAAAAGGGGCGTACCATACTATCCATCTCCCCCCAAACAACCTTCTGTCTCAACATCCCCGCCCTCTTTCTCCCAACAAGAAACCCTTCCCTTCCAGCAACCAAATCCCGCCATTCCCGTCCCAAGATCCCTAACGCATGACCTGCTTTCCGAGTTTGCGAGCGGCTCATTCCCCATGTTATGCATTTCCCAATTCGTTGTTTGGTTTCTGAGAGCCAGCGGGGTCCGGGGGTGCGTAAGGGTTGCGCGATTGTGGATGTGGATAAGGGTGGGGATTGGGTGGAGTATTGTTGGCTGGGCTTTTGGAGGGATCGAGGGGAGATGGAGAAGAGATTTCGAAGGGGAATAGGGAGACGAGGAGGCATGGTGTGAGGGTTGGTGGGAGAGGAAGAATGGAAGGGACGAGGAGAGGTGAAGTTTATATCATGAAGTCAATCAGGTCCCCGCTTTCGGAATGCGGAGACTTTCCGCGGATAGGGATTAACTCTTTCATCCTTTACATACTTTCTACAAAGGACTTCCTTTAGAAATAATCTCATCATTACTCTGCCAAGTCTCATTCTCTATCTCCATTTTTTCATACAATGCCTAATTTCTTTCAAGGACCCTTGCCTATGCTGAGGATAGAGGACGTACGCCAAAGGCAAAGCTAGCTGTTCCCCCCCTTTTTTTTCCCTTCTCCCGAAGAGACAGCTAGATAGTTTGATGCTTCTCGAATAGTGAAGATCTTTGAGTTGTTTCTTTTCAGCTCCTTTGTTGTGCAGTCCTCTTCTGTTTCAAAGGCTCATACATATACCCACAAGTCTTGTCGTTCTGTTTTATGCAAGCTATGTTTAAGAAATCGATATGCTATGTAGTTGGATTATGAGATAACGTTGCTTTATTGGTCCTGTGTTTTCTTCAATCTGACTTGACTTGAGGTGAGTTACTCTTGTACAATGAGATGTTTGGATATTCAGGCATCATTCATATCTTTATTGTCGATTGTAAATCGCTGAAATGGTCCTGATTGTCTTAATATCTTATCACTATGGACGGTAAACAGATGCAAAGCATAATGTTTCTCCCATTTTACGAAGGTGTCGAGCAGAAGAGTTCTAGAGAAGAAGTGAAGACAAAATAGGGAATTCATAGAAGGCCCATGAAGTCAAAGTAAGATAGTACTTTCGGAAATTCCCTGAAAGCCCTCTAATTTCACTTCGTCTATCATTAAGGTTCTAAAATCAAACTCAAACCAAAACATTGCTTGCGCAATAGACTCATTTTGTCTTTCCCATTCCCATGCATTTATTCCTTCCTTCTCCAATTCCCTTCTTTTCACTCCATTCATCCCCTATCCTCAATCCAAAACCAGCTGTCTGCTAACTCACCACCCCCCTATCCATCCATCCCTTCTCCCTTCCCATCTCATCCTTTCCATCCTCCCTCAAACCACGTCCACTACTCAGGCGTCGAAAAACACGTATTATTTGCCTGCATAATGGGCAAATTCACAATACACCCTGTGCCATTCAGCTGGCCATTACACCCACTACACGGAATGGTTGTGCCCAGGCCGCAATAATTCACACAGGCAGCTGAACCGTTTGCTTGTGAGAAACACATTCCTGGACAGCCGGTGGGGGACGTGCAGAAACAGGATGTTTGTCTTGAGATGAGGGGGTTTGCCGAGACGAGCACGAGGAGAGATGTGAGGAGGAGGAGGCCTTGGAGCTGCATTTTTGATGGTTTGGGGTTGTATGTGGAAAAGTCTTTGGAGAGTAGGTTCGTGTTGTTGTTTTTCTTTTTCCTTTTTTGGGGGGAGGTGGTTTGATGGATGATACTGAGGAGAGGAGAATTAAAGACTCAAACTTATAAAGGGGCGGAAGGCGAAGGAAAAACTCCCAAAGAAAAGTAACAAAACAAAAAGATATACAGCTCATAATGTATATGCACGTCCATGCGGCACTTGATATAAATAAATTCCCGGAATACGAGAAAAACGACGATCTGCCTGCAAGATGACGTGCCATCAGCAATACATATATACGAGGCCCTTGTAAGACACTACTATGTATATCACCGCAAAACACAGATGAAGTTTTGCTTTTTTTTCTGACAAGTTCTAAGAATATTATGATTCATTGGTTTTTTTGACAGTGGGGGTATTAAGACTGGTAAGGTGGTGATACGAGAGCTGACATTGTACATAGGGATTTTACGAACGAGCTCTTGGTTTTAATAAGCTAAGGTACGAAGTATGATAAGCTCTACAGCTGGGGATGTCAGCTGATTTTTTTGGAGGGGGGTTAGGGGGAAAGCACGTACATACTTACTGTAGAAAGTGGCACAGGATTACTATGTGAGTGAGATCAGCACGGGATACCGGATACAAGATGATGTATTGGGATGAGAAGTTGAGCGAGTGTGTTATAATATATAGGTGGATGTTTAATCAAGTTCTTCAATCGAGTGTTAGAATTGTTTGAGAGCGAACGAAAAAGAAAAGCATGTTGCACCAGTCTTTGATTATTCTGCCTTTCTTCTCTGGAATGGATTGGATTTTCCCCCTCAGTAATAATCAACAAGGAAAAGGCCGAAGAAGAAAGAAGTTAATTTCTTGAACTGAAGATCTGAGGAGTGGATTTGATGAAGCCGTCTATCTTCATTTGCCTTGGTCATTCATCTTAGAAGTAAAGTGGTGGGGGTTGGAAATCGCTTTTGTTGGCTTGAGTAGGCAACACTTCTATCCCAGTCACTCAACTGGCATAGAGGAATAAAAATATTAGTTTCACGCTATCCTAGCTTGATGCCAAAAACCACTCACTCATTATTTCAAAGCGAATATCTTCCCCACCTCAGGATCCGCTTTAATCAAAACATCTTGAATCTCCTTCCAAACATCCTCCTGCAATTTCTGTCCTTCCTTACTCGAGATATTATTCGCAATAGCCCTGTCCCCCCTATTAGCTTTGAGTTATCCTTGATCTGTTGAAAAGAGATCTTACTTGGTGTATTGTTCATCAGTCATATAGGGTCTGAAAAACTTTCCATGTTGTTCAGGCGTCGTCTGACCAAGTAAAACCAGAGACCTAGCTCCAATATCTGGGGTAAAGGCTTTGAACCACAAGAACACTTTCGCAACAGTTTGGAATTTGAAACCCCTTGCTAGATCAGTGGCCACGACTCCTGGACAGACGGATGTGATGATTGGCTCTGGACTGTATCCTGCTTCAGTAATGATCTAAGTATGAAGGAGAAAAGGAGAAATACTGTTCATCTTTATCAAGCGCAAGCTTCGTCATTGCAATAATCGCATACTGTAAAAACAGCTTCGTGATCCCATAGAGCTGCCTCCCACCAACATAATTCTTCTCCTGGTTGAAAAACTTCAATGCTCCTCCCTGCAAAGGAAAATCCTTATCCTTAAAAATATCCACAACATTGAAATGTGAACCCGAACCAACCAATCCTATCCGATGATTCTTTCCCTCAATTTTGCGTTCTCGCATCCATTGGAAGAATAGAACCATTAAAAGAACGGCAGATAGAACATTGACCTGTAAATCCATTTCCCATCCATCGGGTGACATCTCCCTCTCAAAATAATGCACGCCCGCATTTAACAACACAATATCCACATCCTTGACATCTCTTTCCCACTCCACCCAAAACTGCTTCACTCCAGAAAATGAATCCATGTCTAAGACCTTTACGTGGACGATTCCCTTTTTGCCAGTGCGAGTTTCGATGGTAGAGAGGGCCTCAGCACCACGTGAGGCATTGCGGGCGGTGATATAGACGGGGGAAGCTCCGAGGGAGACATAATGGATGGCAGCTTCGAGGCCAAGTCCTGAGGTGCTGCCGGTGATGAGAACGGATTTTCCAGCGAAGGACAGGGAGGGCGGGAAGGAGGCGCTCTTGGAGGGGGGGTTGAAGAATTCTCGGATGACGGTTATAGCCCATTTTGGAGGAGATTGAGTCATTGAAGAAGTGTGATTTAAGAGCTGCAACAAAACTTTGATGCAATGAGGACCGAGAATGTAGACGTGGATTAGAGTTCTCTCGGGATATTGACTGGTTATAACTTTCAATCATCGACTGGAGACCACTCGAGTCTTATACCATTATTGGGCATAGGATTGTTCAAATTGCTTGGTAATAATAGCGTTTCCATGCAACTGTTCAAAGAAGGGCTCTCGGCATAGCTACCGCATATTTCAAAGTCGGAACAACTTTCAGATCAAAAGGGTCCGACAACCATATAGCCACCCCTTTAACGTTAACTTCGGATACATTCTTCAGATTTTTTGTGCCATAGCTATGCCGATTCTGTCACATTTTAAAGGAAATGCCCATTCCGGTAGGATTAGTCATTAATAGTTATGTATGGAACCGATGACTAAAATTAGTCAAAGTGCAAGTGGGAGATGCAGAATGCAGAGTGACACTTGTCTTTCTTGTACACTACCCTCTTTTCTACCAAAAAGCTTTTACTTTTTAGAAAATCCATGAAAAGCTCTGTCTTTCCTCGCTCGTTTCCAATGAAGATATCAAGATCTGGATCATCAAGCAGAAAGCGGAGAGGGGTCGTGGAGCACTCTAAGAAGGCTACTGGCAATCTTCGGAGGAAAAAGTGGGCAACTGTGCGAAAATGTGATAATCCGTGGTAGTATCAACAAACAATCGACGAATAATATAATGTTTGGTTTTTGAATATTTAGGTCCAGCAGCTTCTTGAGAAGTATATCTGGAGGTGGAGGCGGCACTAGTTCTGGGGATGTTCTCGCGTACTAAAATCGGCCACTTTTCCCTCCGACTGAGATAAGCTCAAACTTGAATTCATCTCTTCACCAGCCCTTCATAATTACTACCCTTAACCCCCAATAACCCAACACTCAATCCATCCCCCCAGGAAAGAAATGCAGCCACCGAATCCCCTCCTCCGAAAAGAAGTAATAGCTCTCTACAAAGGTACATCTACCTCTTCCACTCTTCCCTCCCCTCTAATCCACCTCCACCTCCAACTAACCTTACTCAATCCACTCTCTAGATCTCCTAAATCTAGGCCGTGCCTACCCCCTTGGCTACGAATATTTCCGCACCAAACTACATGCGGCGTTTGCGGGTCAGGCGGAGGAGAGGGATGAAGAGAAAATACGGAGGGGTATTGAGAGGGGGTTGTTTGTTAGGAAAGGTATCTACTATTTATCATGTATCATGAGAAAGGGACGGGGGTGGGAATTGGGGGTTTGGAAGAGAGTGGAATGCTAATGTTGGTTATTGGAGGAACAGAGATTGAAGCTTTGTAAGTTGTTGACTTTATTTGGTTTACTGGTTGAATGGGCGATCAGGAGGTGAAAGATACAATAGCTGATGCATTTTTGGGTATATCTAGGTACTATCTGAAAAGATATCGAGCGCTACGTCAAAGATACGACAAGACATGATACCATATGATGACAACGAAGCTTCGAAACTCGAACATGCCATGCATCCATTTATCCATACCTCCGGAACAAATATAGACCAGTAGGGGCTCGTATGACCCTATTCCGGAATAACCAAAAGAGCCCAACATAGAGGCGGGCCGCGTGATGATATACCGGATAAATGAAGATCGAAAAAAAAATCTGGTCACCCCGCAGATCCAAAACTTCCTCATTCTTCCAGGGTTCCCTACAAGCTTGCTGGCGACGCCTGGCAGACATGTGAATGACTGCTGCTTCATCCCGCTAGTACGGGCTTTTTCTTCCGCGCCCACCAGGCTCCAACTTCCAGACATTCTCCCCAAGAAGTTCCATTATTCTTCAAAAGATCTGTCATCATATGGCCCTGCCAACGATCCCACTCGTCCTGTCTCTTCCCACTCACTTCAAGCAATATAGGTTCCAAATTCTCAATCATCTGCGTTACGGTCATCAATGCCGTTTTTCGGAGTGCAGCCTGGCCTGCAGTCAGCACTTTGCGATTGTTGGATAATTCTTTGGATTTGCCTTTGGTAAGGCTGTGGAGTCCGTTGAGGGAGGTGATGGCTCCGCCGACGCCTTCGCGCTCCCACCGTACTTCGTCCAAGGGGATTGCCAATCGTCGACTGTCGATTTCGATTAGTTCTGGGGATTCTTGGAGGAGCATGGGCCGGATGCTGGTGCATGGCATGGGGGAGAGGTTGCGTGCTTCGAGCGCTTTGGTAGCCCACGTATTGTATTCTAGCAGAAATTGATTCTGCGGTGCTGCGAAGGGGGTTTGGGGTGTAATTGTATATATGCCCATGGCATTTGTGTGGACTTGTTCTTCGTTTTCGTCGTCGTTGGTAGGAGGCGTTGTATGTGGTAGAAGCATTCGTATGGTGTGATCTCCATCCCATATCTCCAATGTACCTCCCGGCTTTAGAATTCGTAGATATTCGTCCATCAGGGCTTGTTGAATACCCCCAATACCTGCTGTATTTGGTGTAACCATACTCGCATCCTTAATCATGATCAAATTGAACTCGTCGTCCCGGAAAGGAAGTGGTATTTTTCTTAAATCGTGTTGAACGAATCGCCAATCCATGTCGTCTTCTGTATCTATCCTCGGTGCTAGAGGAGCGACATCAACCCCTGTGAAGGAAATGGATGAGAATCCTCGGTGGGAGAAGTGCCGGTGGCACATTACACTCCAGAATCCCGTGCCGCAAGCAACTTCTAGAACACGCTTCGGAGGTTTGGTCTCGAACGCTGGGGAGCACACAGGTCCATTAAACACTTGACAGAGCAGCATTGTTCGCAGAGTTTGCCTGTGGATCTCGTGGAGGTCGCATGGTAAGGGGTAAGGGAGGGATCTGTCTCTCAAATAGCGTCGACCGTTTCGCCGTGTGAACGGTCGAGTGAGACGAGCATTATCGGACGAGCTTGTCGCGGCGAGGCCACTCGACCCTGTTGATTCGGATATGCTGCTTGTACGACCGGCCGTATCTCCTCTCGCCGCCATGGCGGTTCGTGCTTCTCCCCCTGTACTGGCATTTTTGCTGCTTCTACTGTTGCCAGATGTCGACGAGGATTTCCGTCTCGCGTCAGCGGCAGCCCGCACTTTGGTGGATTGGTTTGCAGCGTGTTTGTAATCGAGTAAGGGTGTTGAAAGCATACCATTCGCTATAGGATGTCCACGATTGTTCTTTGCGTCCGTTGACGCGGGTAATTGTGGCGTTATCGAATCTGAGGAATAATTGCCTTTTGAACTCCCTGATGAATATGTATTTAGAGTATTTGTTGACGGGCTTTTAGAGGGAGGTTTCTTATCAGGACGTTGGCAGGTCCTGTTGAGGATCGAGTCTCAGTTATTGATTGATTCGGAAGGTGCTTTCAGGGGAATGAAGTGGATGACCTCTTGTTTGGGAAGGGAAGTAGGTGTAGGAGCAGACGATGTAAGTATTTGAGGGAGGGCTGGACAGTTATAAAGGGAGAAGAAAGCCGATTGTACGTACGAATTGTAGAAGAAAGCTGTTTCGGACATTGTAGCTTGACGATCCATTTAGGGGCTACTAGAACTCTAGACTAGAAACAAGGCTACTGCATTCGGTACCAAACTCCACAGCCTCTCCACAAAAGCTGCGACTGGAGTAAGCCACTCAGCCTATGGATTTCAGCTCCGCCGTGCCGCGAATGGGTACGAAACAGATGCTTGAACAGCTTTCCGGATTTGCGATACGACGCTGCAAGCAATTATCCTCTCTTTTTCCGCATTAAGGTCTCTTGACCAAAAGATCGGTACGCTGAGTCCCGCTCTCCCCCCGCAGGAAAGCTGACTCTTGTGTGCTTATGATCGATCAAAAGGAAAGGGAGGCCTGCCTCCGCGTTTAGACGACTGGAGCATGCGACGGTAAGTAGTTAACGAAAGTCAATACAGTATACTGTCAGAATAGGAGGAGAAATTCCATAAGAACTTCTCGGCATTTGGGAGGGTGTTTAGCCTTATGTATAAGAGAAAGGTGGCCATAGCCCCTGCATCCGTTTTGATAATTACAAATATCGAAGCTGGTTGATTCATAGAAATGAAGGCAAAACTAGGCGTGAGACCCAGTTCGGTCAGCTACATGTTACTTCCACATATCGTCATCTCCTCTTTCCCCGCTTCTCCCTTAGCTGAATCTGTCTTACCCCAGAATTGGAAAGCTCCCGGGATAGGTTCTCCGGATCATGTAAGATTTAGCACTTCATTGGTGATGCCCAGATTTGGTACACCCGAAGCTTGTCTCTCTTCAGCTATATTTCTAATTGAAGTAATACATTGTCTCACAGCTAGGGTTTACACCCTCTTCATGGAAATATGGCTACAAGACAACACCACCATTATCATAAGACAGCCTCTTGATACTGACGCACGAGCCTTATATAAGAAGGGGATAGAACGACAAGACCTTGGCTTGTTAGGATTAGACAAGCTTCGTATATATGAAAAATGAATATCCGCCATACTCTGATGTCAAGATAAAGCCCCACTTTCAAAAGCTTCTTACATTTGATACTGACTCGACATTTAGAGATCTCATGCACGGCGTGAGACAGATGTCCCGGTTGAACGGGTTGATGTAACCTTGAATCAACTAATGGGCAGATCTTTCTTGGGCTTTCAAGATATGTATGCATGGTCTTGAGCCCTGATTCTAAAAAAAAAAAGAGGAAAATTGATGTCAACAAAAAAGGAGTATGTCTGAAATGTAGGGTATGAGTTGATGAAAGCCTTAAGGTATACATACTGGAAAGGATTTTGGCTGATACAACATGGTTTCATGCCTGGGAAAGATATCTTCCATTGAGAAATGATTGGAAATGGAAAATAAATAGTAGGGTACATAAGGCTTCAATGATGTCTAAATGTGTCTGGTATGACAGTCAAATGAGACTTAGAAAAGGACAATTACCTTGAGATGGGAAAATCTTGTGGGAGAATACCATGTTGAGAAGTTTAAAAGAAATAAGAGAGCACAGGGTCTGTTTTCGTTTGAAGTCTCGTGATCTTTGCGCTAAGTCGGTTCTGGGCAGCTTGAACTCTGATGGGTGTGAGAGCTTGACAGATCTTGAACAACGATATCATCGCGCATCAGAAGATAAAGATAACAGAACAGCGACTATCGACCTTTCCTACAAGAATACTATCGTCGCCCTTGTCTAATTCTCAAGAGCCTTGCATCTCATCTGAGAAGGTACCTATCAATCAATTCACCCTTCCCGAAGTTCTGCAGACTTCAGAAACCCTTCCGTTATTCTAATAGCCAGCTAACCTCATCTCCTCAGATCCAAAGTGCTGAACTGGCCACAGGCAATCCACATCAAGAATAACAACAAGCAGATCGCCAACCCATTGACATACGCGACGCCATCTCCACTGCGCAATCACATCCATTGAACCTCACTTCCCGGCGCGCCATCATAACTATCACCCCCATTAACAAACACATCGAACCTCATATTGCGCTGCGCTGCATTGCACAGGTCAAAACTCGGCGCATTCACATCCTCACCGTGGTCGATGCGTAGAAGACACGTACAGCATACCTATGTGCCAACGAAGAAAAGCTCGATCTCCGTCAACCAAACCCCCCATCTAAGTCTCCTCTCGATTCCCCAATCTGCTTCCTTGGCTCGTGCTTATAACCAGGAGTCTATACGGCCACTCGACTTCTCGGTGGAGATATTAGATGGCCGATGGTTACAGATTCCCACAGCAAGCCGCTGGGAACTACTTTTATCCTCAGCACACGCAAGCACATCATCCACGACATCTCCTTCGCACTGGAACTCCACCCAATAGCATTAGGTCGATCTTCAACAACGACACTCCTTCGCCTTCCAGATCTCCAGATTCGCAATCTCCAGCACAGAACGTGTACGGGATGTTCAATCCAGCTCATCAAGCAGGGCAGCAGGGCCGCGTCAATGGTACAGCTGGGCGTGGAGCAATGCCAATGATGTATAATTATCAACACCATCAAGCGCACCAACCTCAACATACGCAGCATCATACGAATATTCAGGATCACAATGCACATAATACGAACGGGAATGCACTGGGTCACCATACCAGCTACTCTTCAGGTGTCTTGTCGAATGCAACACCAAGTTTCACGCCAAGCGGTCTACAAAATGGGCATTCGTCAACGACGCGGGGAGGACAAGCTCAACAAATCAACGAGCATTGGGCAGAGCAATTAAAGCAGCGGAAGGAAGCAGAAAAGGCTCACCAGGCCATGGTACTTGCGCCATCTGGAGAACGCTCCGGTCATCACTATGCGAGGCTGAAGGCAGGCGAAAATCGAGGGATATCATCCGCGGTGGCCGCGGTACCAAATGTTGTCCCGGAATCAGAGAACACGAATCGGAATCGACCTTCAAACACTGATGCAGGAGTTAAACGACAGGATTGGCACAACATGGATTTAAGTGGTCAAGGACTTCGAGTTTTATCAGCACCCTTATTCAGCTACAACTTCCTGAACGAGCTGTATTTGGCATCAAACAGGATCAAAACTCTACCGGAGGCTATCGGGAAATTACGACAACTCAGGCATCTTGATGCATCATACAATCAATTGACTGATCTTCCACCTGAGATAGGAATGTGCGTCTATCTGAAGAATCTCCTCCTGTTTGAGAATTCAATCACGAATTTGCCCCATGAGTTAGGATCTTTATATAACTTGGAGATGCTAGGCATTGAGGGAAATCCGCTTCGCGAAGACCTGAAGAGCGAAATCATGGAGAGGGGTACAAAATCTCTTATCCTCCATCTCCGAGAAGAAGCAACAGGTAGGTTCTTTTGCTCATCTGGGTCAGTATCATTGGCTGCCTTGCTTACTCCTTACTAGTTCCCCTCCCTCCTAGTTCTCGAGTTATTCTTGACCTCATGGACGGTGCTCCAATTCCAGCTAATCAGGAACGATTCAAAGTCTTTTCCTATAATATTTTGTGTGACACATACGTCAACCCTCTGAATTACGGCTATGTCCCAAGCCTTGCTTTATCTTGGGATTATCGCAAGGAACAGATATTGCAAGAAATCCAGGCTCACGATCCTGATTTTGTGTGTCTTCAAGAAGTGGACGATCTGAACTATCAAGAATTCTTTCGGATGAAGCTGGCATACAATGATTACAAAGGACATTTCGGACAGAAATCAAGAGCAAGGACCATGACTGACAAGGATCAGAAGGCTGCAGTAGATGGCTGCGCGACTTTTCATAAGGCGAGTAAATACATTCTGCTCGACAAGGCTGTGATCGACTTTGCCAATATTGCCATCAATCGAGGCGACATGAAAAACCAAGCTGATATCTTCAATCGTGTTATGCCAAGAGATCACATTGCAGTGGTCACGTTCTACGAGAATAGGCTTACTGGAACCCGAATTATTGTTGCCAATGCTCACATTTTCTGGGATCCAGAATACGCCGACGTCAAGTTGATTCAAATGGCCATTCTAATGGATTGGGTCAGCAAGAAGTCGGAGGAATGGACAAAATGGCCAGCTGTCAAAGACAAGAAGACATATAAGATAGCGGATGAGACCGAACCAGATATTCCAATTGATATTTCCCCGGAGCCAGCGCCATCAATGGAATACACGAACAAGACGCAAATACCATTAATAGTTTGTGGTGATCTCAATTCGAAGGCAGACTCCAGTGTATATGAGCTTTTAGCCACAGGGCATATCAACTCAGATCACGAGGACCTTCAAGGTCACCAATATGGTGATTTCACGCGATACGGCATCGACCACCCCTTTTCCCTCCGATCTGCGTACACCAACATTAATGGCACACCCGAAGAGCTGACGTTCACGAATTATACACCTGGATTCCTTGGACACATCGATCACATCTGGTATTCCACCAATGCACTCGAGAATACTGCCTTGTTAGGACCCGTGGATGCAGAGTATTTGAAACGAGTGCCTGGTTTACCTCACTACCATTTCCCCAGCGATCACATTGCTCTTCTCGCCGAATTCTCCCTCAAGGGCCGCAAAGAAAAGAAGACGCTTCCAGAGCCTGACTTCGGTTCTTCAAGTCGAAGAAGGGATTAAGGATCTTCTAGCATCTATCTCCCTCCCCCATTCTCTCCAGAATCATATCGTGAGTGTTTGGCAGGACAGACGGTAGGTGTTTAAGACAGGACTTGGAAATCTAGTGGCTTAATATGACCTTCTTTGGCTTGGCTGACTTGGACGTGTGCGTTTGGTTTGTTTTTTTCGTTCTCTCATTCATGTACGTGATGCATTTCTCAAGGCGGTTCGCCAGTTGGGTTTGGCGGGTGGAAGGCGGGTAGGAAGGATGGAGGGAAAGGGGTAAATAGGTGTTTGTGGAAACCAGGGCAGGCAAGCAAGCAACTCGAATTGAATGATTTGATTTGATCTGAAGTGAATTGCATTTGTGGGAGATATACCAATGCACAACAAATGAAAGACTTCCATAAGTAATGATTTGGTTGTTTTGCCTGCGTCGTTTGATGGTGGCAGTCTGTCTGGGTTGTTTGTTAGTGTAAGGAGTTAGGAACTGGGCTTTGACTCTTGTTTTTGAGTCATAGAGTAGGGTAGAGGAATTGATGAATTGAATCATTTTCTCCAATACTGCCATATTCTCTCTCATCAATTTCACCCAGCACTTGCGAGCAAGCAAGTAAGTGAAAACAGGCGAAAGGCCTACTCGTGAGCTCATTGAGCGAAGAAGGGGGAGGAGTATTTGTGTTTGAATGTGAGTGAGTGCTTTTCTCTTTATCTCTCTCTTATTTACATCAAATCGACAACACCAAGCCCTCAGCTTCAATCGCCCTCACCTCTCAGCTATTCACAAATAGTTATCTATCAAGAAGGAAAGGGGACTGACTTTATTGCATATCTCTCCTGCCATCGCAGACGATTCCCACTAATGAAGACGTCGTCAAGTCGAAAGTTTCGCCTATATCAACTTCAACTTCAAGCTGAAGCTTAATTTGGGACGTACACTTTTGAATCTCAAATAATCATATTGCATAGAGTCGACGCTTCAGCTTCCCTTAATTTTTTACTTTCCCAAAATGATTTCTACTCCACTACAACCCAGTCCATTCACCCCCTGAGTCGAAAGAACTCACCAAATGCTCATAAGCCCCCTTCAAATCAGCCGAATCCCAAATCCTCTCATCTAACACTGCTTTACCCCCCTTCTCATCAATCAACGCCCGAACTGCTCCATCGTCGCCGGCCCCCGACCTCCATAGCAAGATCAACACCTCTCCCCTCTTCCCCTCTCCCGTCAACTCTTTCGCCTTCGTCTCCCATTCCTAATTCTCCCTGCAACCAACCACATAACCCGGCGGACTCACCAAATTCCTCAACCTTCACTCCCCGTCGTAGCAATAGCCGTTGCATCAACAGCTTTAGCGAATTGTAAAGATTCTGTTGCCGAGTTTGAAGATGGTTGCTTTTACTTTTGAGCTCAGTTACTCATATCCCAAAAGTAAATCTAACTCATTTCCTCCACTCTCCCCTTCAACCCAATACTCCGAAATCAACTAAACTTTCATATCTACAGTGGTTTGCCGTCCTCTCAACTATCATAGATAATGTAGTTCCTTGTTCCGACGGACAAATTGAGAGTCGCATAATGGATCTTAACGACATCGTACTTCTCCTAAAATACTGGGAGTAGGGGCAGCTTGATAGAAATAGAGCCTGTTGAAGCCGTGGATTGTTCCGGATAATGTTCAGGATTTCATTGTAGATGGGTGCGAGTGGGCCATTGTTTGGGAGTTGAAAGGGAATGGGAGAATGTGTGGTTTCGGATTTATTGTACACGAGATAAAAGCCTCAGGGGTGATAGCTGAAGTGATAAGTGCCATGCATTAGTGTTGTGAAAGTGTACGAGGTCGTGCTAGAGACGCGTGACCTCAGAAAGAAGTCAGCAAATAAGAGAAACAGAGAATCCAATAAGTAGTGGTAAGAATGATATCTAAGGTGCCTGCTTGATGAATGAGGGGATAAGCCCCTCCGAATCACTTGATCTGTAAGCACTTCTGTATAAATCATGTGAGTTCTTTTTGGAGCATATATATATTGCTCTCTTATATAGGTACTGTACTTTGAAGCTTATGTGTATGAAGCACTCGAAATTATCGATTATGGCACAGGCAACTTTTCATGGGAGGTATTTCACGATTCGAAATTACTTGTATGAAATGATATCTTTTTAGGGACTTATGTACGGAGGGTTTGATTTTAAAGCATAGGGTCAACCCTTGATTCAAGCAACGGAAAATACTGATTGGAGGCAAATTCGGATCATGAGATATCAAAGGTACTCTAGTCAAACAAGTGCTTTTGACGTTTTCTTTCTTTTTAAGCCTCATCGGTTGGTACGAAACAAACATAGATTTCAGACTAGGAGAATGTTTTACCTTCGATTAGCGACTCTTTTGAATATTAGACATTGTTGTGGTAGATTGGATTTTGAAAGTACTTACATACGATGAGTACTTTCCAGGAAACGGAAAACAAGCGGGCTCGAGTTCGTGGTGTTGGATATGGAGTCGTTCCAGCAACCTGACAGCGTGTTTTAAGGAAAGACGCGGGAGGGAGTATTTAAAGGTATTGACCGCAAGGATATATGGAAAAGAAATATTTCTGAGCTATTGAGACTAGACTTTGAGTTGCAAAGAAAGAATAGTGAGGAAGGAGGAATATAAGAGTACGGTGAAGAGAGCTGAGTGAGATAGAGTGGAATGAGATGGAATGAGAAAAAGGGGTTTGATATTGGGTTTGTCTGTAGCGATCTATGTAAGGGTTGAGAATCGATTGACTGTAGATTCCAAGGACAAGTTCCAAAGGACATGCAGCTCAGCTAAGATCAGAGAGATGCAATTACTGATCTCTAATGGGTTTAGGTAAACTTTAAAAATTGCTAATAGATTCCCAAGGAAACGCATTACGATGATATCATGTCCAAGGTATGATAATAAGGGACTTCTCGCTTCCACAATACCGCTGTTTTCACAGTACTTAGCGTAGCAATTAGACCAGACCATAATATTGCGTTTACCAACCCGTGTGATAACTTTGCAATATAACTTCTAAATTGCAACTTGAAGTTCTCGAGATAGGTAAAGCAGTTAGATTTCATTTGAACCTCAAACTATGGACACATTTCATTTTTAAAAGAAAAGCAAATGAGTTACTACGAAATAATTGCTAACTTACGGTATATTTTTGATTTGAATAGAAATAAGCCGAAAGATTTAACTAAGGAGGGCACCATTTGTAGTACTTGAGTGAAGACAAGTTAATTTGTGAGCTACCAAAAGGAGAACAGAAAAATGTAGAGCGTCTTATGTGTTCTCATATACGATGCCTAGTCAAGCCGAGTGCGCTAATGTGGTTCGTCCTAAAGGGAAGGTGGTATCTAAAGATGGACGAAAACATCTAGATCAACAGTTGAAATGACGGAATCTCAATGAGGCCAACTAATGCCTTTATATTTCGTATTACCTTTCCAATAACGTCAGCAAACATATTTAATTGGCCCGGTTCTTTCCAGCCCTCTTCCGACCTTGCCCTGCCTGCCCCATTTCAACCCTACTACGTCAATTCACCCGGCATTCTTACCTTCCTAGTTTTCTTGCATTGAGGGGATTCATCTCATTTTGAAGAACATTCTTGAACCAATCGAAAAAAAAAACATTGCGTTTAAGCTGACGACATAAGCGAGGTGTTAGAGCTCGATCTCTAGAAAAATATTTACTTTTCCATCTCAACGTCCTCAATATTTCCTCATATTTTTCTCTATTAACGTACGAAGAGAATCTCATTCGAATCATGATGTTGCTTCAGATATTCGTTAGGCTGGCAATTGCCCTCATAGCTTCCGTTTCCCTCTCCCAAGCCTTTCCAAACGAGCGACGAGATGATATCAAGTTAACAAGATTCTCCTACGAGGATGATGGTGTTCAACACACCGTAGTGAAAGATGAGGTAAATGGAGGCACCATTGATTATGTGAAAAATTCTGGTATCTGCGAAACTACCCCAGGTGTCAATCAGTACTCGGGCTACTTTTCCGTTGGCAGTAAGACTTTAATCCTCATTCTCATCCTCTATTTGGTACACACTGACGGTGATGGCAGAAAATATGAGTATGTGGTTCTGGTTCTTCGAAGCTCGAAATGAGCCGGCCACAGCACCTCTTGCAGTGTGGTTCAATGGGGGACCTGGATGCTCCTCTATGATTGGGTTGTTCCAAGTCTGTTCCCAATGCCTTCGGACGTGAGATTGAGACTGACGGAGTACTAGGAAAATGGACCTTGTGGATTCTACAACAACGCTACCACACCTTCTCTGAATCCATACAGTTGGAATGAGTACGCAAATATGTTATACGTTGATGAACCAATTGGCGTGGGATTCTCTTATGGATCTGATCCTGTGAATTCAACTGTTGGGGCTGCTCCATACGTGTGGACATTGCTACAAGCATTCTTTGCCCACTTCCCCCAATACCAGAGCAGGGAATTCGGCTTGTTTACTGAGTCTTATGGAGGTCATTATGGGCCAGGTAATTTCAATAAGCTCAACACACCGCAAGTGCCTTGGACTGACAGAATCAGAATTCGCCTACTATTTCCAACAACAAAACGACGCCATAGAAAAACGACACTGCAAAGGCGAGATCATCAACCTCATTGCCCTCGGGATCAACAATGGCTGGTATGACGCCACGATCCAGGAAATCCAGTTCATCAATTTCAGCCTTTACAACAGCTACTACCCTCTCATCAACGAATCCATTTACACCGCTTATCTCAATGCCTCTCAAACTCTTTGTGTCCCTGCTGAAGAAGCCTGTACTTCCGTCGTCGGCGAGAATACTACTTGCTGGAATGCTCAAATAGCTTGTAGTAATGTAGATACATATTATCAACAATTCTACCCTGATAATTACGATCCGTACGATATTCGGCAGCCGGCTTCCTCACCATTTCCATCAGAAAATTATGTGGCTTATTTGCAGGATGCGTCAATCCAGAAGGCTATTGGTGCGAAATCGAATTATACAGAGTGTTCCGATGATGCTGGCAATGGTTTCTGGTATACTGCTGATGGTAAATATTCTCCCTTGTGGACCATTTACTTTCCTCTCACTAATAATCCTAACAGAAGCGCGCTCATTCATCCCCACCCTTTCCGAAGTTGTGCAAACAGGCTTAAGAACAGTCCTTTGGGCTGGCGACGCTGATTCCGTCTGCGATTGGTTTGGAGGATTTCACTCCGCTAACGCCATAACCTATCCTGGCACTGATGAATTCGTAAACAAAGAAGTGGCGAATTACACAGTGAAGGGCAAAGTGGGAGGGACTTTTAAGAGCGTAGAGAATTTGAGTTGGTTGAGGGTTTTCGGTTCGGGACACGAGATTCCTGCTTTTCAGCCAGCATTGGCATTGCAGGTCTTCACTCAGACTTTACAGAAGACCCCGCTCCATTCGACTTGATTGAGAGGACGGTGAAAAAGAAAACGATGATGGGATTGCTTGGCAAAGAACAAGTCTTATGGATTGGATGATAAATAATTCGTAAGAATTTAGCAGATTAACTAGGATAAGTTCTGCTATTATTCTGCTCTGATTGGACGAAGGATACTGTTGAATATATTGAAGCAAGTGAAATAATGAGATGAACGTAAATTTAATAAGAATATATGGTATTGGAATTATAAGGATAGCAAGAAATATATTTGGAAGAGTCAATATGGTATCATGGATTCTGAATTGTAACACATAAGCCCCATACGCTATTCTGTTCTGGATCAAGAAGATGAGAAAGAAGATGAAGATGGAGGTCTATGGGATATTACAGAGACTTGGGAAATAGATTTTCCTGAGATGGCTGCAATACGAACCATACACCATAGAGATTTATACCTTTTTTCATAGAGTTGGATAAGAGACCTATGGTAAATTCACTTTTGGTCCCTATAGGCCACTACTCATATGAATACTTTGACGACGATATTGATGAATTTATTTAAGAGGATGATAAATTTTCGCTAGAAGAACCGACGAGATGTTATCTGTTAGCGGGGGAGGGAACTAGCGAGAATATTATCTAGCTAGGCATGGAAAACTAAGTCTATACGATGACATTCTGGGATGATGAAAATAAAGCAGAACGGATTTAGGCGTCTCGAAATTGAAGTTGGGATGTGAATATATAGAGGTGAGTGGTCTGCGTCTAGTAGGCAGGCACGATATATCTTTATATATTTAATATAGGAATATAATAAGATTTTTGTTGGGATATTCTCAGTTCGCCTTCCTTCGCCTACTTACCGGATTGGAACTAGCTTATAACTTATTAAGGCATAAGCATATATCAATACTATACATAGCACATAGAGAATAGAACACACATATTTAAACTAAACTTGTTATTATTATTCCCTTATTATCTTTATCTTTCGTAATTATAATTACCGGTAATATCTATACTAATTAGTAGTTTATTACAAACCACAGATTAGCTCGGTACCCTTGAAAAGATAACTAGAACTATACCCTTTTATATTATTTTTTTACATACTCAAGAATATTTAAGAATTAAGAAGCAACTGTCATTTTATATACATTAGAAGCTTAGAGAAACTAGAAATATTTAAAGGCTAAGAAATTTATATATAGATTTTAAACACCTAGTAATCTTAAAGCCGGCATTTATCACGTAGAATAACGACGTTTACGCAGTAATTAGAGGTTCACAGCTAGGTTTTAAATACCTAGTAATTTCCAGATTTACGTTAAACTATATTAAAACTTCACATCCAACATCCTTTACTTCACTACACCTTACCCCTCTTTTACACAACCCCTCTTTTTACACAACCCTCTTTTATACAACTCCTCTCCTACACAACCCTTACACAAACAAACAAACACCCTGCCTATCCGTAAAATTATTAAAATTTACAAAAATCAGTTAATATAGCAAATATCCCGAAAATAAACTTCTAAATCAATAAATAGGAAAAAAATCTTAATCCTAATAGTTAAACCCTTACTAAAGCTAAGGTTAATATATATATCCTTTAATAATTAAAGAAATATAAAGAGGCCAATTGCAAAAATAAGGAATTATAAGAAGATTACCAAGACAACTTTCAAGATTGAACTAGAAATATCTTTAATATTGCTAATAGTGTTGGGATATTCTCAGTTCGCCTTCCTTCGCCTACTTACCGGATTGGGACTAGCTTATGACTTATCGAGGCATGAGTATATATTAATACCATATATAGCACATAGAGAATAGAACTATAATCTGAACTAACTTATTATTATTATTTCCTAGTTATTTTTTATAATTATAATTATTAGTAATATCTATACTAATTAGTAGTTTATTATAAACTATAAATTAGCTTGGTATCTTTAAAGAGATGACAAAGAATCATCCCTATTATATTATTTTTTTATATACTTAAGAATACTTAAGAATCAAGAAGCAACTAGTATTTTATATATATTAGAAGCTTAGAGAGACTAGAGGTATTTAAAGGCTAAGAGATTTATATATAGATTTTATATACCTAATAATCTTAAAGCCCGCGTCTATTACGCAAAATAACGACGTTTACACAGCAATTAGAGGTTTATAGCTAGGTTTTGAATATCTAATAATTTCTAGATTTATATTAAATTATATTAAAATTATCTTTAATATTCTTTATTTATCTTATTATATCTTATCTCTTTTTTATATCTTATCCCTCTTTTTATATAATCCTCTTTTATATAACTCCTCTTTTATATAATCCTTATTATAATCCTTATATAAATAAATAAATATCCTGCCTATCTATATAATTATTAAAATCTATAAAAAATAATTATTATAATATATATCCTAAAAATAAACTTCTAAATTAATAAATAAGGAAAAGATCTTAATTCTAATAGTTAAATCCTTATTAAAGCTAAGATTAATATATATATCTTTTAGCAATTAGAGGAATATAAAGAATCTAATAGCAGAAATAAAAACCTATAAGAAGATTATTAAGAATATTTTAATAATTAAACTAGAAATATTTTTAATATTAATAATAAATAAATTATATAAATACTATAAAATTATTTATATTAAAATAGAATATATATTATAAAAAGAAAAGAGATTATTATTAATAATAAACTTAAAAAAGTAATATATATATAAATATATTATAAATAAATAGATTAAAAGATTAAATAGTAATTTATAATAGATAAGAATATATTTAACTTAAAATTTAATTTTAAAGAAAGAGCTATAATAAGAAGTATTATAATATAATTCTCTATATTTATAAATATTATATTTACTAATAATATAAATATTATATTTATAGGTATAATAACTGGCCTAACTAGTAATATACTTATTAATATAATATCTAATATAGTTAGCAATATAGCTATAAATTCTATATCCTCTAGAATAATACCTATTATAGCTAATTTAGTAATATCTACTAATATTACTTTATAGCCAATTTACTATCTTATAATAATAATAATTATCTTTTAGAATTTTAATATTATTATTATATAATTTAGATTAAATTAAGATTAATCTACTAATAATAATATATAAATGAGGAGTTTATCTTAATAATTAATATAAGATTAAATATTAAATTTAAATATATTATATAATATACTATCTATATTACTAATAATAGTTCTAGATATACTACTTATCTAACTACTATTATAGGGATCTTTACTAGCTTATTTAAGCTTCTTAGCATCTAATAATATACTATCTAATTCTATAAATAATAAAAATCTTATAAACTTATAAAAAGCCTATAATAATAACCTAAAATATAAAGGGCCGCTAAATAATTTTAGCTTATATCTATAAATTTTCTATAATTAATATACTTAAGCTAATATCTAGAGAAATATATATTATTTAATATTTCTAATTATACTAAAAGGCTAAATACTTTAATATTATTATTAGAAGATTAATAATAAATAATTTTTATTTAAAATAATAATTATATTAATATAAAAGAACTTTAAAATAAATAAATAATATTAATAAATATTAGGCAGATAATATATTATAGATTTTTATTTAATTATATAATATAAAGAAAATAAAAATAAGAATATAGTTAAGTATTTCGAGCTATTATTTAAAAAACTTTATAAAATATAGCTAGATTTAACTCTATTATATTAATAGGAAAATATAATAAGAAATTAACTAATAATAATATATTAACCTATATCTAAATATATTATTATTTATTATAAACCTATAATTATATTAAATATATTTTATATTAATTTTTAAATATTAATAGCTATAGCTACTAATTAAAAATAAATAAATATATAAATATATAATATTATAATTAAAAAAGATAGATAATTTTATATTAACTATTAATATTATAAAGATATATATATATTAAATAATTATTAAATTTATAAAAAAGAATAAAATTATTATTTTTAATATAATTGTCGATTTACTGATAAACCGTTCGAATTCTTCGAATCTACTATATAGCACACGGGTTACGACTTATTATGTGGCTTGATGCTATTGTGATGGTTTTGATTCTGGTTATCCTTCTATTTTAAGAAGGATAAAATGCCTTTATAGTATTCTAAGAGATATATACGCCTTTATTAGGGTTTATTATATTTTTAGATATATAGAAGGTATTTTCTAATTATTGAATTCTAGTGGCTATTATATTCTATTAGATATTATATTCTAGATATTATTAATATTAATATTAAAGCTATTTTAAAAAAGATAAAAAATAATAATAATAATAATAATAATAATAATAGTAAATATACTTTTTATCTCTTCTACTTAATCTATTTTATATCTTTTAGAATAATACTATTTATATTAATAAGTTATTTTAATATTTTATAAGGCTTTTCTTTTATTATTATATTAATAGGGTTGCTTTTTCTATTAATCTATTTAATCTTAATTATCTGCCTTCTTTTATAGGCTTAATAGAGAGCTATTATATTAATTATTAATTATTTCTCTAGTATTATGCTAAGTCTAATAAGATAGTCGTAAAGAAATTTTAAGTTAGTAACTAGGGTTAGAGATAATATAATTTATAAAAGCTTTTTAATTATAGTTTTAATAAATTCTTTAATATTATAGCTATATATTATTTTATATAGCTTTAAAGCTAGTATATTTCTAGTTATTTTTTTATATTTAATTAAGCTCTAGTAAATAATATTTGCTTTATTTTAGCTATTTATTAAAATAATAATATAGCTAATTTAGGAAGAAAAATCTTTATTATTTATAAAGAAGATATCTATAAATATTAGTAATTATAATATTTTATTGTCTAGTTTTATAAACTTAAAATCTTTTTCTTGATTTTCTATTTGCTATGCTAGTTATTTATTAAGTTATTTAATATTATTCTTATTTAAGTTAATTATCTAGATAATAAAAAATAAGTTAAATAATATCTCTAGCTGGCAAACTAATATTATATAGGCTTTTCTAGCTTATTATACTATATACTAGTTTTTTAGTATAAGCTTATTTCTTATAATATCTCTTATATTAGTATTTATAGCTAAGCTAGATGATATTATTTAGAGGTTTTTATATTATTATTATTATATAAGTAAAATTAATCTATCTTTTTATAGCTAAATAAGTTTTTTATTAAATTTTATTAGCTTTTTAATAATAAGTATCTCTTATTCTTTAGCTAGAAATTTAGCTTTTCTAAGCTTATTTTCTTTTTAATCTATAAATATTTTATCTATTAAAAATAAAATATTATTTATTTATAGTCTTATTATATTAAATAGCTTATTACTTTATAATAAATATAAATTATATATTAACTAGCTTATTTTTAATTAGTTAATATAATAGAAATAATAAATCTTAAACTAGTAATTTTCTATCTCTAGTATTTTATATAAAGATTTTATAATCTTTAATATTAAGTTTATATTAATTTCTAATTATTCTATAAATTCTAAAAAAGATTAAATATAGAATTCTTAGTTAAATATTATAGTAAATTATATATAAGCTTATAAAATATCTTAAAGATATAGCTATAGATTTAGAAGCTTTATTATTATAATATAGAAAATAAATTATTAGCTAATTCTTTAAATTATTAATAATTATATAAGAATAAAATCTTTTTTAGGATTATTATATATTTATATAATTAGCCTTAATTTTTTAAAAGCTTTATTTATATTTTTATTTTTAATTTTATTTATAAAATA
>QYAN01000047.1:18375-180773 GCA_003988815.1 Chlorencoelia australis | reverse complement strand
GAATGCAACGAACCCTAGCAAGGGCGTACGCATTCCTTAGAGTACTATAAAGGCATTCTATCCTTCTTAGAATAGAAGGGTAACCAGAATCAAAACCATTACAATAGTATCGAGCCACGCAATAAGTTGTGACCCGTGTGCTACGTGGTAGATTCGAAGAATTCGAGCGGTTTATCAGTAAACCGACACTGATCAGTAGACGTACAGATTAGATTATTCAACTAAGATTTGCAAATTTCAAAACCAGACTTTTTATCCTACTTAAGTTTACCCCTTGTTTTCACTCTCTTTTTCGAAGATTTCGACATTATGAGTACCGAAATAAGTAAGAATTGGGCCGAGAAGATCCAGAGGCATGGATACGGCATCAATATGGCTACAGCAACTAAGGAAGAACTAGAAGAGTATGTTGCCACGAAAGTCTATGTTTATGAAACATATAACTTTAGAGATGAAGATCTATGGATGCTAATACAGGAGGATTTCAATATATTCGATAAGAATATCTTCGGAAAGCTATAAACATTAACAAGATCACAATTGCGTATATATTTTCTTTAAAGAGGTGTCTATATTACTTAGAATAATAGAAACACAACTCTATTAGTAGTTCTTACTAAAGTTGTTAAATAAGAGGAAATATATAAATAGACAAATAAAGAGCTAGCTTTAACCCTTAGCAAGATATTAATAAACACCATAATGCTTTGAAAAAGGCTAAACTCGAATTAAATAGGATTTATAACAAGTCCTATAGTTTAGCCACCAATCTACAAAGCACTAGTAGCACCTATCTATATTATTAATCTAGCTCCCTTGCCACCTATATCTTAGCCAGTAAACTAGCAAGCTTAGCAACCAGTACAACAACAAACCTTACAAACTGGGCAAAACCTTCAACAGCTCCTATAAGCACATCAAGCCTAGCAACTTATACAACAACAAGTAGTAACGCCCAACAGTAATACACAACAACCCCCTATTACTAATTTAGTACAGATACTAGCATCTATTAACCCTGCACTTGTACCTCCGCAGTATGCTTTACCTACTGTATTTGGAAAGGAACTAGTAGTAGTTGCAAAGGTCTATATAGATGAATAAAAGTATAACGGAGTCAACTATAGCTTTAACTTTAAACTCACTGTATTTTACGATATTTGTAAATGCTCTGGCTTGCCACCAGAAGGCTATATAATAGTATTTCCAATCATGCTAAAAGAATTAGCAGAGAGCTACTATTATAGCAGTTGCTTATTAGAGAAGAACTTTAAGAATATATATAACTATATGCATAATTTCTTTAAAGGCATAAAGTACTATAAAAAGAACCTAATAAGCTAGAACATAATAACTCTACAAAAAGTAATAAATGAAAATCCAAATAAGCTAATTTACTACTGCTTTCAGACCCTAGTTAACAAACTTACGAAGTAATAATTCGGCTTATACCTAAAGCTTTATTCCAACTTTATCCTTTTTAATAAGCTAGTAACTATATGCCAGGGAGTACCAGCATGCCGCATAGCCATTTCTAACCCCTATAAGAATATTTTACAGCTTATTAATAAGATTTAATCCTCAATAATTACTTGGAAAAAGGATTATCCAATATAAATACCTGTAAATAAAACCTTTAGCCCTATAGCCTACTATACGGACCGCAAGTACTATAAAGGGAATAGTAACCGCCCTAATAAACACAGATATTTTTCTTTTTTTTCTTCCCCCTCTTATAAATGCTATATCTGCAGAAAAGAGAACTATAAATCATGGAAGTATACTAAGGAAAAATAAGCTTAAGCAAGAGAAAAGTTTAAGAGGCGTTTTAGTAAAGGCAAAGGCCAAAAAGGAAGCTTTAAAAATAGGTTTTAGCAGTTTATTATTTACTACGAGGGAGAAGATGGCAATGAGGGCAATAAAGCATTTGAATTACTTGTGTTTAATATTAAAGAGCATAAGGAAGATGGCAATGAGAGTAATAATAGCTTAAAAATAAGTTGCTTTATTACTAAATTCGGAATATTAAGCATAGAATAAGCTATGCTTGCTAGCAATAAACTAGCTAACAATGCGTTTATATATTTCCTAACTACAAACCATACTATCTTAAGTATAAAGAATAACCTATTTAGCTATATTATATTTCCTACTTTATGCTATACTTCTATGGTTTTTATAGGTATAATAATTAATACTAGAATATTAACAAAGTTAATAGCCGGCTATAACTAGTTTCTAGTACTATAGGGAGAAGATAAATCAGTAAAGCTTAATACCTTAATAAAAGGCTAAGTTAATATTCAGTTCGAAATTAGAATATTCTTTTTAGTAGGAATTATAAAGATATAGACCCCTATAGGGAAAGTATAGTTTTATATTATTTACGCAGATACCCCTTTCTTGCTGTGCCTAGCAAATATAGATAATTTAAGGATTTACTATAATAACCTTTAAAACGTCGTTATTACCAAAGGCAAGAAAGTACTTATAATAAGATATTTCGGCCACCTATTTCTATTATAAAACTTGTCCTTAAAAGTATTCCTATCCGAATTATTTACAACTCCAGTATGCTATCTAACTAAAATAAAGCTATAATAACTATACTAATAATTTGGGCACCTTTTAATTAAAAAGCTGCAAAAGCTACTCTATAGCTCCGGCCATGAAGTTAACAAACAGGCTCTTGATAAGCTAACTAAGTTCTGCTATTACTACTAGAAGTTTAGTAGATTCCTAGGAAGGTTTCGCTTTACCTTGAGAAATAATATTGAATTTAACTATAATATTATTATAGATATTATATATATTAGCAGTTAGCTAATCCTTTATATAATTAATAAAGCAACTTAATTTCAGGCAGGTAGATGGCTATAGAATATCAGTGCCAAGCATACTTGAAATATACTATATATATATTAAATTAACACTTATTTGGGCCCTCCCAACTTTATTATATATAATATAGGTAAGAACTTTATTAGCAAAGAGTTTAAGTACTATGCAATTACTTTAAGTATAAGTATAAAAATAATACCAGTAGAAGCACACAACTTTATTAGAATAGTAGAGTATTATTATGGCCTAATATAACGTATATATCAAATTATTATAACTAAGCTACTAGAGATCAATAAGGAAATGGCCTTACAAATAGCATTTAAGGCTATTAATAATATTTCAGGCCCAAGAGGATTAGTGCCTATATTCCTAGTATTTAGAGCATACTTAAAAATGACCGAATTAGATATACCTTTTTTTTTAGTAATATAATATACTATTATAATTAAAAAGGCAATACTAGAAATATAGAAACTATAAGCAGAATAATAAGTAGCAAATGCTTTTAATATAAGAAATAAATCAAGCATAAGATAGATTTATAACTTACTATCAAATTTACTAGTATTAATATAGAGAGAAGGCAATACTAGGCAAGCTGGCCACTAAAATGGCCCGTTCTACCTGCTGACAGTTGAGGGAGAGACTTATACTATAAAGCTTTTAAGTAGATTTACAACCTTTAGATTTATATCTATAAAACTATACTTAGTAGAAAATAATAATAAGCATAATAAAGCAGCAACTCCTATAGCTCCTACTCTGCCAGCTACTACACCTTCCGAAATACCAGCAAAAAGAGGTAGAGGCCAACTACAGAAATACCCGATATTTATAGCTACTATAAACATTACTATCTACCTATAAAAGGCGCCAAGCCAATTCAAGGCCTTTAAACAGAAGGAAATAGCTGGGTTACTCAAAAAAGATATTTTTAAAGTTATTGAAAACTTGCCAAAAAGATCAAGGCTCTTCAAATTACGCTTTATAGACGAAATTAAGAACAAAGATATAAGTAAAGCTTTTAAGAAATCAAGGCTAGTTATATAAGCATATAATAACCCTGAAAAGGATCTCGTTCTTATATAGTTACTAACAATTTAAAGAATTAGCCAATAACTTATCCTCTATATTATAGTAATAAAGCTTCCAAACCTACAGCTATATCTTCAAGACATTTCGCAAGCTTATATACAATCCGCCATAACACTCAACCAAGAGTTCTATATCCGACCTCCTTTAGAACTCGCAAAGCAACTGGGAATTAATATAAACTTAGTACTGAAAGTTGTAAAACCTTTATATAAAGTACTAGAGGCAGGAAATCACTGGTTTAAAACCTACCACTTTCACCACATCAACCAGTTAAGAATAAGCCAGTTAATATATGATTTATATTTACTGCAAAGCAATAAGCCATTTGGTATAGTAGAACTACAAACAGACGACACTTTATTCCTAGCAGATAAAGTATTCGCAGATCAAGAAGAAAATAAGCTTAGAAAAGCCAAATTCCTAGCTAAAAAACAAAAGATACTTACTATTAAAAAGCCAATGAAATTCAACAGAGGGCTCATCTAGCTACAAAAGGACAGATCAATCCTACTTACGCAACAGCAACAGTATAAAAACCTACGAACAATATCATCCAGCCCAGCCGCAAGCACTAGTACGAGAAGCATTACAAGAAACAAGCTCACACTAAAGAACCAGTACATAGCACAGCGAGCCAAAAAAGCCTATATAGCATCAGTTTGCCAGCTAGAAGCATCGTTCAACTTATCTTTTACTGCCTAGGTAATTAACCCAGATGAGAACGATGCCAAACAGCTCAATAAACAACTAGCATAGCAAATAAAAAACCAAGAAAGAGGTCTTAAGTTCATAAAACTAGACGACAAAATGCTACAATTACTAGTATTTACAGATGCCTCCTTTGCAAATAACAAAGATCTTTCTTCCCAAATTAGCTATATTATTACCTTGGTAGATAGCCAAAACAGAGCAAACGTCATTCACTGGAGCTCGATCAAGTACAAGAAAGTAACCAGAAGTATACTAGCTTTAGAGCTATATAGAATGGCACATGGCTACGATATTAGAGAATCCATTAAAACTACAATCGAAAAGCTCTTGCAGATCACATTACCCCTAACCCTAGTTACTAACTCAAAATCCCTCTACAACTGCCTCACTAAACTCGGCACAACACTAGAAAAACAACTATAATGGCTCTCCGCCAAGCCTACGAAAGAAGGCAGATAACTGAGGTCAAATGGATCAACGGAGAAAGCAACCCTGCTGACGCAATGACGAAAGGAAAGCCTTGCAAAGTATTAGAACAACTCATTAGTACGAATAGCGTTATTCTAAAGGATATAGGATGGGTTAAGCAGAAGGGATGAGAAGCACACTCACTATTACTACTGCTATTGTTATTGCTATTGTTTTTCGTCTCTTTTAAAGTAGCTCCAGTATTAGTACTAATAATATCTGGAATGCAATATCCAATAGAATATAATGGCCACTAGAATTCAGTAGTTAAAGAATGCCTTCTATATATCTAAGAATACAACGAACCCTAGCAAGGGCGTACGCATTCCTTAGAGTACTATAACAAAACCATCACAATAGCATCGAGCCACGCAATAAGTCGTGACCCGTGTGCTACGTGGTAGATTCGAAGAATTCGAGCGGTTTATCAGTAAACCGACAGGAAGGTGTCCGTTGAATAGAATTTGGGAAGTGGTCTCTTCCACTTCTGAGATATCAATGAGAAAGTTTCCCTCCCCATGCCTTTAAAAGATAATACATGCCATGATGATATGTGGATCAACCTCAAAGCATATCAATGAATCTAATTAAACACCATATATTCATAAACCCATGAGTTGAGAGGTATTAGTATATAGGGGTAGAAAGGTAAAAGAATATGCAATCATAGCTGCCAAAAAAAATATTGAAAGAAATGTCATTCCACCATTATCTTTTACTGTACATACATAATTTCCTTTAGAAATAAGATTAAGCATTTTATAACCATAATTCCTTAGCATCATTGATATATTTCAACACAGATAATTATAGGTTTAACAAAATTAAAAATAGAGAGAAAGAGAAAAAGAGCTATATGAAAAATGGAGGGGAGAAGGGGAGAGAAAGGGAGAGGATCAGTAAGAAAGGACCTCGAGTCCCCAAAAAAGCTTTCATAAAAGTCCTTCGATTATTAAACCCCATCCTCCCAAAAATCCTCCAATAAAATACTTTAATTTCGAGTGATGGAGGACCTAAACCCTTTAGAAAAGCTTTGACGAGCCATTAAACTGTATTCTTCTAAATATCCTCCTCTAGATTGCTTTATTCTCAAGTGCTGGAATTAAAACCCAGAGATAAACAGATTTTAACCTGCCAAGAGCCCAGAAACTTCAAAAAGGCTTTAACAAAGTTCCTTATGCCATATCCCAAATGCCTTCCTCTAGAATGCTTCAATCCGAAAGAGTTAGGATTAAAACTAAATCCTGACCTCCCCAAATATCGAAAAACCAAAATCTCCTCTAAAAAATTATCAAAAGATTCCGCAGAGCCCTCGACCTCTCATTTCCGAAATATGATCCTCCGAAATGCTTCAACTTCAAGTGATTACAATGAAAACTGGGAGAAGAAATAATGGGCACTGAATCTTCTATCTACGTGCCAAAAGCTGGATCCTCCTCTAAAAAAATTTATCGAAGTCCAACATCGAAATTCCATCTCTGAAATACTTTTCTCTCATATGCATCAACTTCTCAGAGACAATTCTTGGCTATTCGATCTCTCAATCTATATGCTAAATACCCTGGACCTCCTCAAAAAGCATTAACAAAATTTGACCATCAAACCCAAATCTCCGAAAAGCTTCATACAGAATGCTTCGACTTCCCAAGTGATTGGGATTGGGGCTTACAGAAGCAAAGATCTTGGCCATCAAGTCTCACCATCTATACGCCAAAAATCCAGGACAGTCAGGAACATCTCCAACTCATCTAGCTTCGACCTCAAACGTATTTAATCCAGAAAACAGCAGACCTTGACCGCGACAAACCCCTTGGCATATCCAGAATACACAGAACCCCTCTAAACAAGCTTTTATGAAGTTCCTACAACCATTGCATTGCCCTCTTCCAAAATACTTTCCATAACACAATTCAGAATATAACAGGTTCTAACCACTACAGATCGCTTCATCAATAAATATCCAGACAGTCCTGAAACCTTTCACGAAGTTCCTACACTATTGCAATCCCAATTTCCAAATGACGTTAGCCAAACATTTCGATTAAAAGCAGCTACAGATCAGAATAACACTCTCCTCATCCATATCCGGGCTATCCAGACCCCCACAAAAAAACTTTCATCAAGTTCTTACCATCATTACAATCACTGTTTCTAAATGGTGGACCCAAAATACTTCGTTTACAATCTGTTACAACTCAAAGTACACTGTTTCATGGCCTGTATGGACTCCTCATCCATATATAAACCATCCAAGACTTCGGAAAAGCCCCTATAAAAATTTCACTACTGTTATATTGTCTATTTCCAACCAGCATACTCAAATATCTCGATTACAAGCTACTGAGACCTAGAAAGCACTAGATATTGGCCCTACAACTATTCTCATCCATATTCAAACTGCTTGAAAAAAAAAACTCCCTTGCAGTTTCTTCAGCCATTGAAACAGAAATGGCAGAGCAAAATACTTCGATTATGGCCTGTTGAGATTCAGGAAACACCAAGTAATAACCCCTTAAAACTCTCTTCAAACGATATCTAGACTACCAAGGACCTCCCTTGATACATAGTTGAGAAATTTACATCCGCCATCACATCTCCAAATGACCTCCATCAATATGACCTCAACCTCAAGAGATTAGTCTAGCCTATGATCCTTTATTGCAAGCAACTTCTTTACAAAGACGATGAACAAATCTCTGGAGACATTCCCCTGACCATCTTGACTTTCCTAGATACAAGATGACGAACGATACACAGACTCGTTTCCTCTCCTTTATATCAAATATTGTTCTGTCTATAACCAGAAACACCGTCCCTATTCAAAAAAGCATGGCATATTTACTCAGGCCTGTTTTTAAAGAAAGCGAGCTGCTGGAGGATTAACGATACTGCTGGAAAAGTATGGCTTTGTTTTGTGTTAAGCCGAAGAAGCAATGCAGGAGAGTATGCGGATGCTGGAAATATAAAAGCTGGCTGGCTAGTTTTACCAGTATTATTACTATTAGGTCTAAGGTGAAGAATAACAATATAGGTACTAGTATTTAGAATGAAATTTTGGTCTATCACTCTTTTGTTCTTGCTGAGACCTTATTAGAAATCATGGAAGTGTATACATATATGGTTCCTAGCTGGTATTAAACTACGTCGTTATTCATAGCAGCTTGATCCTACTTAAAGAAATTATGGTGTATATCATAACCAGAAACTTTACGCCATTTTCTGGCTAGGACCTACCTAGCTATGAACATGTCTGACAGCCATCCTCTATCCCATTACTGAAACTGACTGTAGAGAAGAAAATATGGGAGTCTTTGAAGCTCCTTTTTTATTTACTGTTGTGCATTGTACATATATCTAAAAGAATATCTGCATGCAAGATTATTTGCTGATTTCTAAGTATTCTCTATTATTCAAATAAAAAGCTTACAATATTCTTATTTAAGACCATCTATAGTCCGCCAACTATTTTTGACCATGTGGAAGCACTCTGAGCATCTGCTATGCTAACTTGAAAATACCAGCTTTAAGAATTGTCACAGCTTAACCTTGTCCAGGTGTGTTGGTTGAGACGATATAGTTCTCCCGAATACTAAATATTTGTCTTGTCATTAGTTAAATCTCACTTGGAAGAACTCGAATGACAGAACTGCTGCATGAGATTGCTTAAGGACTTGTCTCTCTGGACCAGAGGAGAATGTTGACAGTATAGCCTTTCCAAACTGAGTTTTCTGTCTGCTAGCACTAGATTTATGAACGAACATATTTACTTATATCAACTTCCTCACTTCGCTAAAAAGCTATCCGCCCATCTCCTGGGTCATCTGGTCAGAGAATTTGCAGTTCTCTTACTACCGAAGAAGTCAAATAATTAATCTTCTACATTTACTATGTCTAGAAAGCTGCCATTATGTCTGTCCATTGGCACAAATCTCTATTAAGAAATTTGCTGGAATTAAAGAAAAAAGAACAAGATTTATCCTCTTTATTATACCCCTGGGTGAATATATAATCCAAACCATAAAGATGTATCACATTTTAGGGAGTGCAGTGCTCTTCCCCTTTATTAGCCGAGCCAAGTGTTTTAGAGACCCAGTTGGGATCGGCAGAGCCATGGGACTATACTGTCAGATGTTAAATTTAGTTCATATCGGCTACTGGTATTCAAACAACACTTAAATACTACCTATGAGATGAAATTTACTTGTGGTTGAAGAGTTGTTGCAGTGCTAAAGAGTGAATGAGAATACGGTTTATTCTGTTGATTACTAAGATCTAGAGGTCAGGAGGCGCTAGATAAGCTCGTGATAAGTATAATTTGAGATACTAAAAGAAAATCATCTCATGTTAAAACTAGATAGAAGAGACTCGACTACTGAATTCTATGATAAAACTCCCGACACCCCACCTCTTGACAAATGAATATATTATATTGTTCACATGCACAAGGTGTTTGAGTCCTCTTACTCCGAACCAATTTAGCTGAAACATCACCTAATATAGCCCCGTCCTGCGCCTATTCTCCCCCTCTACTTCGTACAGCTCTTGCAATTACCCCTCTTAATTCTACGCAAACGCAGATGATCTCTATTTTAGTTCAGGGGAGATTCCTTAGATGGTATACTTTCCCCGGCCCTCCCTCTTATTCCTAGTGCAATTAACCCTTCATGGAGTTTGCTACAAAAATCTACTTGAGATCGAAATCGTATTTCTCGAGCTTCATCCACATTAGAATAAAGTGAAAATAGGTGGCAATTGATGAGAACCGTACGTAGTAGCCAATATTCTCGATATACAAAGTTATATAAACTCAAGTCGTAAAAAAGGTATAGGTTTCCTTGACTGTAGTAGGGAACTAGTCATAAAGAACCTCAAATGCTTTGGCTGGGGACTGCGCACATATCCTTCAGCAAGATTTGTATTATTTCCATTATCTGGGGAGGGCAGTAGAGTTGAAATAGAGCTGTAGGATCGTCTGCAGAAATGTCTTGTGGAAACGTAATTTAGCACTTGAAATCTGGTAATTCTATAGGTATAAACTGGGAACCTATAGATTTAATTGGCAGCACATCAGGCCGTAGTATTTCGGATCGATTCTACACCTTCGGGCACTTTGGTTGTGATTTAATTCAAGTTTTTTTATTAATCATTATGGCCTTTATTTACTTTGAAGCTATTCATGTTCTTACATAATGGAGTAAGATGCTGGCATTTACTATTAATATATATCTGATGGCATCGTAAACTACTTAACTTTAGCCGAGTATTCATTTTGTTAGAAATCTGGTACTTTGTAAGCTATTAGTCAGTAACTAACTGTTGGTGTTGGTATCAGAGGGAATTCAAGGAGTTCCCCTCCTCTCTAATTAGAATCATCCATTACTGCTTCTCCTAAGTTACTATCACTACTGCTGTGCCTCCATCGTACTTGTGCCTCGTAATCGTAACACATTTGAACCTCATCTCATATTACAGTGAATTCACTAAAAAATCTTCATCCACAGATGATTTCGGATGAAATTTCAAAGTAGTTGAGGTATCAGATAACATCCGATTAAGCTCGAAGCCAAGATCTATGCCCCGAAGGCTTCGTTTGTTGTGAATAAAGAGTTGAAGATTGCAGAAAATTAAAACACAAAGCCTCAAATATCACTCATAGCGACAAATCTTGTTCTAAGTTGCTATCAAAATTCTTCATTCTATAAGCAGCCATTCTCCCAAAAGAAGCAACACTGGTATCAATATGCGAAGTGTAACAAATATATAATGACTCGTGTCGTTCATCATGTTGCGTCAGAATGCAGTACAAGCACCGTTATGCACTTTAGTCAACTGCTAGGATGCCGCCCACAAGACCAAAATGAAACAGGACGCCGTCCTTCTAAAAACAAACATTGATCTAAGTAGGCATCATTCCAATGCCGCTGGCACCGCTTCCTGAGCCACCGCCTCGACTGAATTGCGCCATTATACTCCTACCTCTCGACATGGCATTCGATCTTGGATTGCCTGTCTTCCGACTACCACCAGATGATCTTCTCCTACTCACACCTGCACTGCTCCGTCCTCCCATTGAGCGGCTTGTAGAAGCAGAGCTGGTTCCACTTGATCTTCGCCGAGGATATTTGCCAGCGCCGCCTTTCCTGTAAGCCCTCTTAGGCGCTGGTTCCTCGTGATTTGGCTGGTTAAGTTTCTGAAGCTGATCTTGCTTATCGTTCCAAGCCTGGACATTCTTAGGCACAGAGAAAAAAGGCGAGACACCGGTAATTTCGTCTTCCTCTTCCTCTTCGTCCCTTTCCTCATCTTCATACCCCTCCTCATCATCACTGATAAGATCAATGACGACACCACGACTTTTCTGTATTTGCGGCTCCAAGTCATCATATGTTTCCTTGACATCTTTCAGAAGTGGAATAAATTTTGCGCCAAATTCATTGACTCTATCTGCATTGATGCCTATATCGCGCATAGCTTTGGTGGTGATCGTCCAACCAATCGCCATCTGCCGAAAGTCTTGAACAGAGAAAAGAGCTTTCTTCAGGCCCTTACGATTCCTAATCTTTTCCTCCATCTTCTTGGCTTGTTCTACGAATTGATCAACCATTAAAGCGTGTACGTTATCAAGGTCTTTCATGCGATTATCCGTTCTGATTGGTGGGCCTAATTGACTATCCTGCCGCGCTTGCCTGCGTCTATTGCTGTCTGCAAGGGGCTCAAAATCATCATCGTCAAGTTCGTCGAAATTATCCGAAACTTGTTCCTCACGAGCATTGAAGCTGCTGTGAAAGGTTGTGGTGTTCTTGCGCTGCATTGCAGCTATAGGGGAGGTGAGAAGGGTAGACGGTGGCTGCGTGGTTCCCAGATGACCTCGACTCGCAGCTCCAGACTGGATAGGCTTCTTAGAGGTGGCAGGCAGTGATGCTGAGACGTCGATGTTTGTATACAGCTTCTTCCGTCCCAATAAGTAGGCATCATATTTATTCCCCAGCTATGAGAGTTAGTAGGTATCTTCGTACGGTACACATTTTCTTACCTTGATATACGTTACAGAAAAACTGCCCTTGTTGATAAGGCTGTGATCTTGGATGGCGCCCTCTATGATGAGGTCTTTAAGAACCTTCTGCACTTGGTCGCCGAGCAAGTTACTGGCTGCTCCAAACTCTACTAATTCGTCAAGGCCAAGGTTTTTAATCTTAGTTGAAGATGCACCACGTAGAATATCCGCACACTCTTTAAGGGTAATATTTTGACCATCACACTGTTGGAGAAGCTTCAAAGCAGCTACAGCCTCTTCCGTGATGTCTCTCTTTTCGAAAACGGCCTTGGAATTGCAATTATCACAAGTCTTGTTGCATTCTGCTTTGCTGAAACGTTCGCCAAAATAAGCCATTAGCTGTGTCCTTCGACAATCGCAACGATTCTCACAGAATTGCACCATTTGGTGTAGCAAGTCGACTTGCATCTGCTTGGCTTCCCTGCTACTATCTTTGCTCCTATAGATCAAGCTTTTAGTGCTCTGGGCGTCCTGGTACCCATAATACAAGTAGCATTCGGATGGTTTGCCATCTCTACCAGCTCGACCAGTCTCCTGGTAATAGCCCTCCAATGACTTTGGAAGACTTTGATGTATCACGAATCGCACGTCAGCTTTATCGATACCCATACCAAATGCAATTGTAGCAACGACAATATGAAGCTGTCCAGACTGCCATCGCCGTTGTACAGTCCTTCTATCCATCGCCTCCATTCCTCCATGGTAGTGGTCAGCGCTAATGCCTCGCTGTTGCAGTTTAGCCGCCAGATCTTCGCAATTCTTTTGAGAAAAGCAGTAGATTATCCCAGTCTGGTTCTTGTACTTGTTGAGGATTAGGCCGACAGTCTTTTCGAAGAGCTCCGCCGCAATTCCTTTCCCTTTCTTTTCCAAAACTTCATATGTAAGATTGCGTCTATTGAAGCTCTGCTGAAATATTTTACAATCTTTGATTCCTAGGTTGTGAATAACATCGACTCTAACCCTTGGGGTTGCAGTAGCTGTCAAAGCCATGAACGGCACACCTGGAAACTTGGGGCGCAAAGTGTTGAGAGATTTATAGTCTGGTCGGAAGTCGTGGCCCCATTGGCTGACGCAATGGGCTTCATCAATGACAATGCGAGCAAGTCTCTGCCGTCTATGAAGCGCAGCAAGGCAGCTAAGGAGAGCACCGCTGTTGATGATCATTTCAGGAGTCACATACAGAAGTTGTATATACTGCTCCGCCAACGGCTCACTTAATGTCTTGAAGATGCTTGTTTTTTCCTCTTGAGACAGTTTACTATTGACAAGTGATGCTTGAATATTAAGCTTGCGGAGATGATCAACCTGGTCATCCATCAGAGCCAAGAGGGGCGAGATAACAATGGTCACTCCTTTCGTCTTCCCGGATCGTACAATAGCTGGCAACTGGTAACATAAAGATTTTCCACCGCCCGTTGGCATGAGGATAAAGACATCATCTCCGCCAAGAGTCGCATCGATTGCTTCACGCTGGTGTTTTCGAAAACTTTGAAGTCGAAATCGGTCTTTGAGGACTTTGTCTACGTCCTGAGTCCATGGGTACCGGGGGGATTTCTCTTTTGGTATATCTATCATTCTATCTTTGCCCTTGCCTTTGGCTAAACTGCTGCGTTTCGAGATTTCAGATGCATATTCAGACGTCTGGTGCGAGGAATGACCAGCAGGTTTGCGATTCAAAGATCCAGTGAAAGATTGTTGCTGCTCGAATTGCTGAACCATTCCGAGGAGATCTTCATCATCGTCATCATCGCCAAAATCACCGAAATACTCCGTCTCGGTAGTTGCTCTCTTGCTACTACCAATTACAGTTCGCGTTTGTGTTTCTTGTTCATACTGAAGCATTGCTTCGATATCATCGTCAAAGCCGTAATCCATTAGTGAAGGACGTTTGGGATCAAGTTGACTAATCTCCTCCCTAGATCCCAAAGTTTCGTTGAAGGTTTTTGGGTTCGAATTATGCCCAATAGGAAGTTCCGAAGGAGAGATCTGTCTCACACGAGAAGGTGACTGGTGGCGAGCGACTTCGGACGAATCTCCATCAAGCTCAAATACCGCTCTGCTGGGAGATATGTTATAGGTCTTTTCTGGCGACTTGCGACTGGGTGCTTGTCCAATCTGAGCACTGCCTATTGTGCTAGGATTGGAGGCGGCTAAGGCGGGTTTTCCGGGACTAGCCGATGCATTGATCTGAATATCTTGTTCGGGGCCAAATCCCTCATTGATTGCCCCTGAAGCATTCAAGAGTTGGAAGATCTCCTGCTCATTATGTTTCAAAGCAAATCCAAGGCGGATGTTTTCCTGATCTAGCTCACTGGTGTCATCTCCGACCTTATGCAGCTGTAAAGATTTTTCTAGAATTGCTATTCTATCCGCTCTGAATTTTTCGCATTCTCGACGTTTCGTTTCTAGAGCGTCAATGGCTTTCTTCTGGCGTGCCAAGGTTTCTCGTTCTGTCTTCAATGGCAAGGGTGCAACTTCATTTCGGTCTCGATACTCATCCCAAATCAAGCAGTTCCTCGCGAGTAAACTGTCAACCTTCTGCTCGTATTTCTGAATCTTCGATGGATTTCCGACATAAGAATAGACAACTTTTCTTTCAGCCGATGAGATATTAGACGAAAGCACATTTTGGCTCGACTGTTGGGTAGCGTTTAGCGCATGTGAGAACTTCATTGGTGTGTTTCTGAAAGGGGACGTCGTCCTCTCTGGTTGAAGGCTAACATTTTGCGATATTGGCATCAACAGACTACTGACTCTTAATGATGATGATGGCCTAGCATCGCTATTCTCATGGTTGAAGGATTCCGATTCAGGAATACCATGCAACTTGGATTTTTTGGGTAAATTGCCAAGCGTGATAATATTTCTGTTCGGTGAAGGAGAATAACTAACGCGCGTTTCAACCCCTGACATCTGTTCGTCATCATCTGAATCTAAGATGACTTCTTTTCTTTGAGACTTTTGACGCTTCTGGGATTTCGGCGTAGATATACGGCCTTGAGGCTGAACAAATCTAGACGCAGGAGATGCGTGAACTAGAACCTTGGCTTGTGATCTGCTAGATGGAGTTGGCGGCCCAGATTGAATTCGAGAGCTTCCCAATGATAAGGAAGGTGGAGTGAAAGAACTGGTAGTTTTCTCTGAAACTTCCTCTCTACTCGAGCGGCGGCTGATGCTCTTTCGAACCACAGTCTCCGTTCGGCTAGTAGTCTTGGTGACCATGTACTCTTCTGAAATCTCGTCCTCGTGAATTGCTATCTCTATACTCGGTTTGATCGTCGCTTGTGAATCAGAGAAGGCTTGCGCACGTGGCTGTGATTGCTCAGTATCTAGATCATCTATATCCACGAATCCGTCCAAATCCTCTTGTTTTAGTGATTTCTGCTTAAGCAGCCTTTTGTCCTTCTTAGGGGATTCTACCGATATATCGTCACTTTTCCTCTTCTTTCCAGCCCTGGTAACGGGTTTAATCGGTTCTGGTCTTGTTGCATGATCTTCCGTCCATAGCATCAGAGAGCTAGGTTCGAAATCTTCATAGGTGCTTGAGCATGACGACGGACCCTCCTCCCCAGGCTTGCCAATCTCGATAACTTCAGACTTAGATCTCGACGAGCCGCGAGGAGTTTGTCTAGGTGTTTGGGGTGTGTGTAGAGACGTAGAAATGGTTGGATAGATTGAAGTGGCATGTCGTTTCAAGGAGGGCGTGTCTGCATCGTTAGCTCAGTATTCATTGAAGATTCATGTGTACTTTTGCCCACCTTGTTTTTCCAAACTTTTGCCATAGTTTGCAGTTAAAGACGGGGTGGTAGACAGTTGTGGCTTCGAAGATGACGGAGTTGCAAGCTGATTCTGGCTTACCAGACCTGGCCTTCTGTTCTTCTGTGCAGATTGAAGCTTGGCCATTCCCTCGTTCCTGGAGTCCCGTAATAGCTGTGGTATTGAGGAGTTTGGGCGGACAGTAGGACGCAAGACGTCTTCGACGACATTAGCGGACGGTACAATTTGACGATTTCGGGACTGAGTAATCCCGGGTCTAGGTGTTTCCTGCTCAATATCCTCTTCCTCAATGTGAATATGTTTCTCCGCAGTTCTCGAATTGATCGAGTCCGCAATATGAATATGAACGCCTACAGGCCTGGGCGGAGCGATTGTATTCTGCAATAACCAGGAAATGTGACTTTGGAGGTTATTTCGAGTCATGAGGAGCTAATAACGCAAGCATTTCTCGATGAATCCATTGATAGTTGTCGAGTCGTCTCGCATGGGTGAGAAGATGGTACGAAATAGCTGGGCTTATAAGATGTATTGTATTTCCTTCTTCAGGCGCGTTTAAGTCAAAGCGCGTTGCTATGTCAGTCACGTGAGCACACCCCGCATTGAGCACTGCATTTATTCAGTTTGATAATGTCCGATGCAAGTACCTCCCTCGCCGTCGCACAAAGCTCATGGCGGCGCAGAACTCGAAAACAATTGGCCAAATGCAGCATCGAATTCATGTTCCTTATTCCACGATTGTTCAAGTGTACACACTTCTTCAGTTATCCCTGCCATACTCTCTCGTTGAGAAACGGCCAATGCGATTGCTCCTCTAGATCGCAAAAATGTACTCCGTACTTCCAATTTTTTAGATCCTCAATGCTCCTAGTATCTTTAGCTTCTCATCAGCCTCCTCATCAATCCTTTTTCCCACCGAGAAGAATGTTCCTCAAGCTGTGTGAACGAATGAAGGTCACAATCTGTGATTACTCGGAAGTTTCTGTCTAATTTGTTTATATCCTTCGAACCTGCAATGTACTTGCTCTTCTAAGCCAATCGGATATTCCCTGCATGATTCCCTTGTTCTCTCAGACAACAATCAAAGCTCGTCGGCGGGTACATGCTGCTGAAAGTCATGCGATGGACGAGGTGAAGTTCAACATCTATTATGTTTGCGCTCTAATGAAGAGGGAGCGAGCTTGCCACGCTAGTATTCATGCAATAGAGAATGCAGCAACCTCTTTCCAAAGAGGCATATTTGTTCTGGATCTTACAGGATCAGTCATATTCAGACAATGACTTTTCTCAATATCTAACTCACAACATCACGGACAGCTCTTTCCCCGGGCAGCTAGATAAGCGAGACAAAATATCTACTCTGCAACTGTGGGATGAGGCACTAGAAAAAGACATATCTTTGAAGACCGGATGACGATTGGTCAATGAGCTTCAGGATTAGGTATCTTTCGAGGTCACCGCTACCAGCATGGAGTAAGTAAAAAGGACGAAGCAGAATGACTCCGATCTCCTGTGTCAAAAAGAATCGATTGGGGGAGGCTAGATAATGAGAGAGCTGAACATTGCGGAATGTAGTTTGAGGGCTATTCGCAATATGAATATGCGCTTAAATCGCTCTACGAACTGCAAAATTCGTAATCTTACTTGACAATTTTCATATTGAAGACTGGAAGACTAGAAAAATTGTAGAGACATCACGAGTGTGCCGCGGAGATGGAACTTTTATGTCTTCTTAAATTTGGAGGCTTCCCTTATCTTCTCTTTTGCAGATCCAGACAGAGTTCTATTCATCTGCTTTAGGGCCTAGTCAAAGATAAGGCAATGATTGGTTGTATTTACCACCACTCGCAAAAACCTTGTCGCAACTACATGATATTACCACTATTTTGTTAGGGAATTTCTAGATTCCCTCGTACGAGCATTCATGATTTGAATTAACATGATAAAGGTCACGTGAAACACCATTGCTTATCGACGTATTCTGACTCTCTGTTGAAGCCCAACATCAGATCATCATAGAGCACTGCATTGTTTTGAGAGTGATCCGCTCTTTGCTTTTTTTGGCAGGCACAATCTTACGTTATTTCAGCTGCAAGGCGTGGTTGCATCTCGAATGGAGACTGATTAAGGTATACATTGCCTTAGACTCACATATATCGTCCTAAAAAGGAATCATCCTTATCATGACGCAGCCACAGCCATCTCGACGTTCAATCTCCATGCTATTTCCTATTAGCCTTAATCTAGTATAAACGAAAGAGTCCTTTGACAAGGTTGACGTCGAAGATCTCCGCAAGGAAGTGTGTTCACCCACGGATTTGCTACTTCGCCTTGCATTTATCGGCCTTCCCGGAGATACAGCCCTCATTCTTGGGACAATCTCCATCCAACAGATCATCTCGGTCATACATCCTTTAATAAAAATATCGACTTCGACATTTTTTTTTTCAACCAAAACCTGTCCACTATGGGATTCAATATTGCATCTCTCTGGCAGGCGCCAGAAATCAACCCAGTCAATGGCAAGGCTCGATCCATTCCAATCCTTAATCCTTTCAACAAATATGGACAAGTTTTCCTGTTTGCTTGGTGGGGTTTCATGATTGCTTTCTGGTCATGGTAAGTTTCATCTTCACAAAGGCATTGTCCATTAAGCTAACTGCCACTCTAGGTACGCATTTCCGCCACTTGTAAGAGATCAACTACGTACGCCGTATTGATATCAACATCTAATAGGGTATAGTTAACTCTCACCATCAAGAAAGATCTCCACCTTAGTCAAAATGAGATCGCCAATTCGAACATCATTGCTCTTACGGCCACGTGAACTTTACCCCTTTCTCCTAGTATTACTTTCCCACTAACAGTCTTGCAGCCTCCTCGTTCGTCTTGTTGCTGGACCGACATGCGATCGTTTCGGGCCAAAAGTTATCTTCGCCGCTTGTCTCCTCCTTGGTGCCATCCCAACTGCACTTGCAGGCACCATTCATAATGCTACAGGACTTTACATTCTTCGATTCTTCATCGGTATTCTCGGTGGCTCTTTTGTTCCTTGCCAAGTGTGGTCTACCGGCTTCTTCGACAAAAATATTGTCGGTACTGCAAACTCTCTCACTGGAGGATGGGGTAACGCCGGTGGTGGAATCACTTATTTCGCCATGCCCGCTATCTTCAATTCCCTCGCCAGCAAGCAGCACTTAAGCACACACGTGGCATGGAGGGTCTCTTTAATCGTCCCGTTCATCCTCATCACTGCAACCGCCATTGCAATGCTCATTCTCTCACCCGACACCCCAACTGGTAAATGGTCAGAACGCCAACTCGCCGTCCAACACAACCTCCAAGCACACGGTGTTAGCGTCCTAGCTGTCCCCGTCGATGTTCCAGGCGCCATCACTGACTGCATGGCTAATTCTAGAGACAAGAAGCGTCTCGACGAAGAAGCCGAAGCCGCCAAAGCTAAGCACGGCTCTTTCGACCACGAAGCCACCATGGGCAAATCCGAAATGCTTGAAACCGCTCAAGGAGAAGTCATCGTGAAGCCCTCTTTCCAAGAAGCCGTGAAAGTGGTCCTCAGTCCCCAAACACTCATGGTAGCATTATGCTACTTCTGTTCTTTCGGTGCTGAACTCGCTATCAACTCTACCCTCGGGGCTTATTACCTCAAAAACTTCCCTACACTCGGACAAACAGGCACCGGGCGCTGGGCAGCTATGTTCGGACTCTTAAATATCGTTTGTCGTCCTGTGGGAGGAGCCATCGCCGATCTTCTCTATGGGAAATCCGGCAACAATGTCTGGTCCAAGAAGATCCTCCTCCATTCCTTCGCCATCATCTGCGGCTCCTTCCAAATCGCCATCGGAGTCTTGAACTCCAAATCCCGCAGCACGATGTTTGGACTCGTCGCTGGAATGGCTCTCTTCCTCGAAGCAGGAAATGGAATCAATTTCGCGCTCGTGCCACATATCCATCCTTTCGCCAATGGTATCATCTCTGGTGTCACTGGTGCGACTGGTAATTTGGGCGGTATCGTGTTTGCGATTATCTTCAGATACTTGGGAACTGATTACGGGAAGACGTTTTGGATCATTGGGACGATCACTATTGGCATCAATCTTGCTGTTTCGTGGATCAAACCTATTCCGACGGGCCAGATTGGTGGTCGTTAAAAGATCCAAAGCTTTAATTTTCATTAATATTACGTTGACTTCTAAGAAGCACATAGTGTTTCGCGAGTTCGTGTTGGAACATAAGGGAAAGGGGCATGTAGTCACGTGATTTAAGAAGTTATAGTACCTCTCTATTACCCTGCTATACCCTACAGCCTTTGGTTATACGTCCTAAAGTAGGAAGATGTTTAACTCCTGAAAGCAGTATTATTTAAATCGACATAATTGTGTCCATTTGATTCTACTATTATACCACAAACTTAAATTGAAATAATCTTGCTTATATTAAAGGCCCTGTAGGTATCACCGGTAATTGCAATTACGAAAAACAGAGATAACTAGTTGGTTCAGATGTGTAGTTCTATTCTCTATGTGCTACGTGTGGTGTTGATATGTGCTCATGCCTCGATGAGTCATGAGCTAGTCCCAATCCGGTTAGTAGTCGAAGGAAGGCGAACTGAGAATATCCCAACAGGCCCGCTAATAGAATCAGATAAATTAAAAGTAAAGCATCCTCAGTATTAACCAAGAATATCAGACAGAACCAAAACCAGCTTTTGTTACCAGATATTCATTATAGACAGATCGTATTAAATGAAAAATAAAAGAAAATCATCGTATATTTATTTTATTGGTATTATTAGACCGGAATCTATAATATTTTGCGGATATCGATAGAGAGCGGGAAGGGCACGAATTACTAAAGATAAGACACTGAATTATATCATCGAGAAGGTAAGATATTCTAGGGATTTATAATAAATTGAAGGTGAAACTCCGAAATAAAAGTAAACAACGCTTTGAATGCAATTAACATAAACACGCTGTGGTACTAAAGAGCCAATCCTATACTTCCACTTCCAGCCGTCGTGCTGGAGGAGGAGCAATTCGCCAATCAAAGTTTCCTTGATGTCTTCTTCAAACATTGGAATAGGACGACACCCTCTAACAATATCAAGTACCCGGCCTAAAGTGCCATCCCTCTCTTATAATTGAAGGGTATTGACCTCGCCTCCTTTTTCTTTAGGCCTTGCCATAGCCAGACAAGGATCTGTCTCCAATAAGAATAACGAAAGATAATAAGCATCCAACTTCCAGCTAATGACAAAAGAGAAATCTGTCGATTGAAATACTTGACGGGGGAACCCTTCCCTGTCAGATCTATCCAAATCTAGACTATGAGTACTTCTGTCACACGGTGATATGTGGGGCAGCCTAATTAGGAAGGTCGGAGTTCTGGAGTAGGCTTAATTGAACAGGACCTTTGAAGCTACTCTAAACTACTGTCTACCTGCGTTACCTTGTCACAACTTCGTAGAAGTCGAAGGGGAGGGGAGCACTGACAAGGGCTCGGCGTACCCAGATCGACAGGGAGAAGAGCAAGAAGGGTGGGGGAAGTCGGGACTTTATTATATATGATATTGACTGTCGTCTTTGAGAATCGAAGATAATGAGTTGTTAAAGCCGGTGCCTTATCCCTCATTTAGCTTGTTAGCTCGACTCTAGATGATGCTTTGTTTGTTGTGTTATTGCTTGGGGAGTAATGTAAGATTATCACTCCCCTATAATATCTTCATCACAAGATTTCAAATAAATGTTCATGAATGGGCTGCTGAAATGTCAGAAGTATGTAAGAGCAACATTTGCCGAGGACTTGAGGCTATGCAGAAGGTAAACCAACCTGAGCCCTAAGCCCTACACCACTTGCAAAAGGTCAGGCACCCAAGCTTACTTGGCTTTTTCTACCTAACCACACCACCCTTTTTTAGCTTGAAATTCAAATTCCCCTCGACAACTCACTTAATCAGATTCTACTCTATTAAGGCGCAAAATCTACCTCTGATTTTCGGGACTCGTTATTACTTTTCACATCCTCATTCCCCCTTCTGCTATCGCGATACAGTATTCACATTAAACGTCCACTTCAAACCGCTAGCCTTTCCATCATCCTCATTCTCGTAAGAGGGTCTACAGGTAATATGGATTCTTTTATATATACCCTGCTAGTATCACTAACTGCGCAGCGGCCAGGTCGAACGATCCTATCTTTCTAGAGCCCCTACGAAACGCGCCAGCAGTTAACTTTGATTATTTTTGTCAGCCTTATTTCAGAAAGACTTCACAAACAGGTGCGTATTCCTTTTTCCATTTCTGCCACTATTGCTGATTATAGTTGTTCAAGTATTGAACCTGGAAAGCAGGCTAGGAGACTTCATTTACCGCAATGCCTGAGGTAAAACCTTTAACTACATCAGCATTCATACCGATTCTAACCCGAAGAAAACAGGCCGACCAAACCAACAATGGAGATTACGAAGACATCGGGAAGCACACTTTTGAGGGAGTTGAGGGAGTTGAGGGAGATGAGGAAGATAAGGAAGATAATCTACGATATATGTCGTGGAAGAGAGGAAATGGCCAGGTAGTTATAAGCGGCAAGGGTTTAATGACAAGAACGATCAAGACAGATGAGACAAACGCGAATATACCTCTTCACAAAGGATGGAAAGTAGTGGTCATAGACACGAACTTTAGATTAGTAAATAAGAAAATCTTAACCTCCTAAGGAAATACTTCTTGTAGAATATCAAGACCCAGTTGAAAATCCAACATGATTTCCACTTTACAATCGCTGCTGCCGTCATCTCCGTGAGGAAAAGAAATATTAATTGCGCCAGTAAAATCTTGTACTCCCTTCCTCGCATCCTCCTTCCACTTGCTCGCTTCCATACTCTTAAAAATTTGGCCACCAAGCAGGACCTCTAAATCTTCTGCAGAACTGATCGTTGCTTGCGAAATAGCTTTCCCAGTCGATGCACATACCCAGAGCTCTAGCTTGACATCCTCGCCTTCACGATAAGGAGCATGCAAACAAACAGTATCAGTAAGACTCCAGCATCGGTTCTCCCTTTCTAGGTATCTCTTACGGGATGTATTTATACCTTGGAAAAGGCAAGCTTCAAGAACACTCTCCAGCTTGTTTACTTGGGTCATTTGCGCTATAATGAATTCAACCTGGGAAGCGCCTGTCGCCTGAGATACCGTGCTAGTGTTCGCATCTCCTGAAGTATGGTTCCCACTCGCTCCTTGTTGGCCATGTATAATTCGACTTGATGGTAGTGAGAGGGATCGGTTGGGTTCACCGGCGAATCGATTAACATCAGTACTGCTCGATTGTTGGGAGAGGGAAGAATCGTGGCTTGGAAATGAATCAACGCGCCTTCGTTTTCTGCGCCGGTCTTGTTGACTGGTGGTTGAAATTGATGAATCTCCGACCGACGGCAACTGCTGATTATATATACAATCTGCTGCATTCAATAGTGCATTTATTGAGTTGTTGAAAGTAGGTTTACAAATATGAGATGTGCCTAGACCAGGCACTAATACCGTTACATCCCATCGAAACGGATCAAGTACAAGGTCGAGGATTCGTTTGCTCACGTCGTCGGCTTCAAGCTTTTGTAATGATTCCATGATACTTTGACGTTTCAAATGCGCCATTGCCTCATCGAAATCCAAACCCTGCAGCGAGTATTCATTTTCCCATCTAAATCATCAGCAAACCTATTTAATATATGGAAATAAGGACAAGCTTATATTATATATAATACCTGCGAAAGCTAAAACAAAGCGCCTTTGCCTAGGCAGAGACCAATTTTATAATACCTAGAACCGGCAGCCACCCAGGACCGTAAATTCTTCTCAATAACATTATCATTATCAGTAATCTCCTTTGACTCGCTGAGGGCTTTGAGAAGTCGCTCGCACCAACAACCTACTATGTTCTCTCCGCCATTTCCCAGCACTATTAAATTATAAAAGAAGTTGGCGTAGAATCGCCAGGGAATGGTACCCAGCCATTGTGGACCTAGACGTCGAACTACCAGATATGCTTCTGTGGCAACGACCTCGAATGATTTTCCCGAACCCCAATGTATAGCATTCCAGAATTGCGACGGATCTTCCTTCCATGTCGGGAATAAACAACTGATATCAGAGGGTAGGGTTATAGAAGGGATCTTGAGGACTGTCTTAAGAGCCGCGCTTCGTGACCTCTTCCTTTTCGTACCATCTGTCTTGCCAAATATATTTCGAACTTTGCTCTTCGACTCTGCAAGAAGTGATGTGTAGACGCCTTGGAGAAAGCTAGCAAACTACAAACTGTCAGTCAAGCCTCGCTCTCGTTATCTCACAAAAGAAAGACATTTACCTCAGACTTTTCCAATAACGCCACAAGGGTTTCCTCTTCGCTATAATTATTTAATTTGCGAATAAGCTGGCCTATACTATACATGGTTGCGTGATTGTGAAAAATATAAGTTCTGGCGGTAATCTCAAAACACGGAAAAAGGGATATAGTCACGTGCCTTGATGAGTCATTAGCTTCATGGTGCATCAAACGACATGACTGACCAATCGGAATTGTTCATTAGTCCACGTCTGTCAGCTTTCTGGTACCACGCACTCAATCCGCTCAGTAAAACACCGAGCACGTCTGAAGTTCCTATCAGTTGGTACCTTTTAGTTGTTGGCAAGTCTTCTATTCCCACGCAATTGCATAAAGCTGAGACTGTCTCTCGAGATTCTTTGAAAGACCATGCGTTGATAACGATAAATAAACAATCAGCAGAAATGGTAGCAAAGAATGAAATGACAATACCTGGCTCTCGCTTACCCTAAACTATGAATGGGAGACTACGGAGTGGAGAAAAGGTTGGGAATTAGCAAATTGAATAGATTCCAGAAGACTGTTCTGCAGCATCTCTCTCATTCTGAACAGCTTTGGCTGATTCTGTGTTCTCCCCCATGCATGACAGGGGCACATCTAGGAGTTTTGGGCATGGTCTTCACATCTTCTTATGAAGACATAGTCCGCTTCGGTTTGAGATTTTGTTTTGGGGGATCGCATAAGGCATATAACCACATGCGGATGCATCCAGTGCATTCTTCCTCTACAACTACTCAACAAGTAGCATCTGCTCATAGCGGAACAACCCCCCACTTTCTCGTCGAGTTGTTTGTCTTGCGCCCCGAGCACGATGAAGTGCCTCGAGAGAGCAGATAATAGGGTAACGATAGAGAGTGGGATGATGGAGAGTAGAGAATGGCAATGATAAGCCTTGCTTGCTCTATGCAACATGCTCTAAGAACAGAGCTGTTATTACAGCGGACCTTCGAGCTTCAAATCGTATCGTTCGATTGCTCACAGTGCAAATCTCCATATATTGAGCAGCTTGGATGCCTTTTGTATTATATTTGAGGGTCATGTCATCTTGCTTTTAATATGTCAGGCTCCGAAACGCAGATAGGGACGTTGACTCATTCACTCGACACTCCTATGAGCTCATATTCCGGAAGCCCAGCGCAAACCAGCATGCTAGATGCCTTGCTGTAGTAAACTGGTTTATATTTGCTATTCTTTTTTCTCTCCTTTTGTTCTCGTGGATCTTGTATTTAAACCGCATCTGCGTCGGAGTTAGAGGCAAACGAAGCAAAATGGAATCAGACAATAGAGCATATGGGTGTATGAGGATGCCCACACTCTTCTCACGGTGGAATGTAGTATCATGCGAAAATACAAACTAGGGCCAGTTCAATACCTTTTAGCTAGTAGATTGTAAAAGCTTGTAAGTGCGAATCCCTCGAGTAAGGACAATTGAGAACGAGTGTGCAAGTGAAGGATTATCGAGACGAATTTGTGGGTTGTTCCAGCTATAGGGAAACTCGGAAATACGAAAAAAAGGTTCACTAGAGCCTGTTCAGATTGATTGATTTGGTGGTACAAACGCCAAATGGAGCTCAGTGGAAGGAGTATAAGCTTGCCATAATTCTGGGTATGTAATCACTTCATAGTTCAAAAACCAGCCGCTAGTATCAACAAATCATTGCTTGTAGCTTCTATCGCATGTACTTTACATGCATTTAGCACTTATTACTAGGTGCTTCCTTGAGAAACCTGATTTGGTTGTAGCAAATAGTCACTCGCAGGACAAGGGCAAAATGAATGGTAGCAGATGATGCTCATCTGAGAAAGCTTTGGAGGGACCATTTGAGATCTCGATACTGCTTTTACTTTACCTTGGATAGGGTTTCTTGATGGAATGGGCTTTCGCTTCCTCCTCCTAGGTGCTCTGCCCATCTCTGTTCGCTTCGTGTACGAAGGCGCCCTCCGCTGCTACTTAAGCTTTTTGAGCCTTCCAGCAAGTGGGTTGACAAAGATGATTGCCCAGAGGAGTTCGATCAGACTGAGCCTCTTGAAGAAACGCGCAGTCATCCCTCTATAAACGAAAGCGCGCGCTCTCAATCTCGCTCCAAAGCCACAAGATCCAAGCGGTAAGAAAGGAGCTGCACAGAAATATGTTCACATCTATTTCTCTCAAGCTTCACTTGAGACCTGACACTTTTAGCGCTGGAGATTAGGATCGTTAAATCCTCATGGGATTGCCGCCAAGATGTTGGAATATTTTCTCGTTTTCTGCATGGAAGTTCTCCGGCTCAGGGATGTCTTGGACTCGAAACATATCCACTTGAGACAGGTTAGGAACCGGTACTGTATATTTAAGCTGTGAGGTATAGCTATCGGTTGTTTGAAGCATTGAGACTTGGGGTTGAATCTCAGATACTGCTGGAAGAGGTTTGAGGTTCGAGGTTCGTCTTGCTGATGTTGGTGTTGGCGACTTGGCGGCTCAGTGGCGCCAGATGGATCTGTCCTTCGTCATGGCAAATAAGATGAGGTTTTAGGATTACTTACTGTACTGTACCAAGCCCTGTCGCTTAGTAGACGGGGACGGGGATGATAGAAATTGCAGCTCATTATTTCATCATTTCTGATGCAATCGAGGCAATCTCATATTACTTGTTGTTGCATGCAGTCAGCCGTACGCCATTGGTATTTGTTCAACTCGACAACCATGAGTCTTCGTTTCTGCGTTACTCATAATAACCCTTCCTCTGGCGTCTTTCAGCTTGCAATACGAAGGTGTCTAAAGAAGGCCGCGGAGGAGGGATGTGCCATTCGGCCCCAAAAGTGTCCTGCAATTGGCTATATGACCAACAATGGCAGCCAAACCATCAATGCGCGCCCCCTGGTTTGTATGACCACTAGCGAAACGCCAAAAGACAAAAGACCCAATAGGCCAATGTCAACGGCATCGAGGCCCTTGTTCATCAATGTCAATCTCATTTCCCTACGCCGCCAACCTCAAATCAAAGCCCGAGAAGCACCGTTCGGACTTGGTCCTTCAAGGTCAAGGGTAACGTGCCAAGAGAATCTCCTTGAAATAATGGATCCTGCTGTAACCCCTTGCGGATTATCTAAATTGAGATTGAGCTTAAGCAGCTTTTCATGCGCAAGCGGCTTAAGTATCCCCAGCTTCCCTTTCCTCCCTCTGTCCCTCTGCTTCCCAACACCCATCCCACTGTCTGTCTCGTTGTTAGCCAACTCCTCCTTCGTTTCTTCCTATTTGAATCTCCTGGTATCGTCGTGATACTGTCCACTCATTGAATTTTCGTTCTCCATCGAAATCTGTACATCATGCGTTACTCATTCGTCTCTGCTGCCATTCTGGCAATCTCATCCTCTGTTTTCGCTACCGATGCTACTTTGTACTTCGACGCCATTAGCATCCCTACGAATCTCCAAGTCGTCCCTGTAGGAAGCACTTTAGACATCACTTGGGATCCTACCACCCCCCAATCAGTCAACACTGATACCATCACCATCAAACTTCTCCAAGGAGCCACTCAATCCACTCTCCAATTCGCCACTACCCCCGTTGCCTGTAAGACCTCCGTTTCCCTTTCTCAAAAAAGAAAGAAAAAAGAAAAGTCTAACAATCCTCAGCTTCAATCCAGAACTCCCTTGGAACATACCCCTGGACTGTCCCAGCCTCTGTCTTCGGCTATACAACCTACGGTTTCCAAATCGTGGACACCAGCAACTCATCTCTCTTCCAATACTCCTACCCATTCTCCATTACTGACGCCGACGCGAACACCACTTCATACACCGGTTCAATAACTGCTACTACCACGGTCCAATTGATCGCCAATACCGCTTACACCGCAGCTACTACATCGACTTCCTTCGCAAACAGCACCAGCGTTTTCTCCACGTCTTCGGCTACTGGATTTTCAAACCAAACTACTCTGACAACTGCTAAAACCACTACTGCTGCTACTACTACGGGCACGAAGACCACGGGAACTGCTTCCTCCAGCACCTCTTCCTCTCTCTCCAAAGTTAGTTCTGGTGCGGCAGTAGCTAACTTTGCTAATGGTGGATTGGCTATGATGGGTGCTGCTTTCATTGCTATGGCTTTGTAAACGGATGGGACTGGATGGACTTAATTGGGCTTTTGCATATATACATAAAGGAAATCGCATGTATGTCTGGCGTACTTTTTTGCTTCGAGAACATACTTATTTCTCAATACCCTGGCTTTTGGAGGACCTAGAAAGATAAGGACGAGTGGGCTATTGAGTAGATTTGAATGAATGAGAGAAATGAAATATATAGACTACACCCTACGACTTTTCTTGTGTTGAATTTAAATGTGTTTTCATCCACCACTCAACTATTTCATCGCATCTATCCAAGGAGTAGTTTACTCATAACTATTCATAGGATGAAATTGACTGGCTCTTTGAATATGAAATCAACAAGAGGCTGAATTAACTTGGTTTCAGAAACCTTGCTTTCTTCGGCTATCAGAAATACCTTTAACATTCTCTTACCTCTAGTAAAGATGAGGGCCAATTTTTCATAAGCTTGATACTAGCCATCAAAGTTTTTTCGCTTCAACTAACTCGCTCGGCGGCAACTCGTACCTATAATCTATAAGCCATCCACAACTAAATCTGACGACACGAACAAGCACCTTCATCCTCAAATGGTACACTAATGTAAGATATACTAGGATGAAGACTTAGCTAAAATCTCTATCCAAGTATAGCCTTTTCGTTTTGACACAAGACCATATTAACCTTTCAACAATTTATTCTTCAACTGCCCCCTTCCCCCACCCACAAAAATATACAATCATCATACATCATACAAGACTCTTTCTCCACAAAAATGCCTCTCACTAATGTACCTCGAGATATACAAGGTCTAAGTTCCCTTCCTTCCTTCCTCACATCAAATATATCCATCACCAAACCTTCAACTTCAACTTCACAACACTCCTAAACCCTCTCCAAACCCCCCCCGACAACACCTCCTCCATAAAGAGAAACCTTCCAAAAAAGGACACGAAACCCAAAAATGGACAGAGACAACGCCCCAAAAGCATTCACCAAAGGCCCCAGCTCGTCTATTTATAAAGTTCCTCATCAAATCGTATTTCTCTCCTTTCCCTTTTCCCCTTCCTCCCCTTCTTAATCTCCCCTCCTCGTCCCCATTCCCACCTTCTCCTTCTTCCCCTCCTCCCATCAATTATCCCTCTCCTTTCCCCATCTTTCCTTACCAACACAAGAGCGAAAAACACACAGAACCAAACAACCACCACCACCACCAGCCCCTTACGCCCCACTCAGAAATCAGTAGATATCAGCACTGCGGATAAGGATAAGGACAACAAAGACAAAGACAACATCACAGGATGGGTAGAGTATCTACTTAATGAATCTCCTTCTGTTGCTTAAACTGATTACTCAAAAATACATGTTCTCTCTCGGGCTTTGAGATCTACGGGGAACGAAAAATGAATGTGTGACGGATTTGGGCATGGATGCGAGAGAAGGGTTAGGAGAAAAGGGAAGGGCAAGGGGAATGTTTTAGGGGAGAAGCTGGGATGATTCATGGTGTGAGAGGATGTTGTGGTGTTTTTCAAAGAAAAAGGGGAGAAATGGGAGCTGATAAATGAATGTAGGATATAGAAAGTATTTTAATGGCAACCGAAGGAAGAATCGGAAGGATAGTGCAGAGGAATTTAGGGATAAGGACAAGGAGCGAATTGTCATTGCAACGCAACTCCAAAATTAATATACCAGAGTGAAGATAGTTGGTCAGTTCCTCACCACGAAGCGTCATCACAATCGCTGTTAATAATAAATTATCATTATTACTGAATTGATAAACAACTTCGCTTTGCTGTGAACAGCTTGGTGCCGCTCAAAATCAACACTTTTCGCTTTATTCAGAGCCATAAAAGAGGGTATATGAAGCGTGAATACCTAAGAATGCAGCATAGTCGTTGACTCCGTAAAATCACCCCTTATTCCGTGCAATCACACTTCTTCCGTAGAAAAGTTTAGCGCCATCAAAGAAAAAAAAACTTCGTCATAATACCACGATTCCGCGGTTTACCAGGAGGTCTGGATACAGGTTAGTAAGGAGCCATAGGGCCATAATTTCGACGTCGTGGATTTTGCATGATTTCGATCTCTCTGGGTAGCTGTACTGGCGGGGGTCGATCCATAGCTGGTAGATCATCTTTGACATCTTCCTCTCTTCTCTCAGCCATTTCCTTCAATATGAAGGTAGAAAGCTCCGGATTCTCCATGAAGAAGTTGGATGTTTCTTCAGGGAAGTTTTTCCACAATCTTGCTTGCAAGAAACCCACTCTGGCAAAGATCTTCTTGAGCAAAGAATCCATATGGCTCACACCATTGTGTAAGGTCTTGCATGAAGCGAGAACTGATGGCTGAGCCGCATCAAGCCCAACCATCTCAAAATTCGTGATTACCGATGCGGCAATGCAAGCTTTGAAGTCTTTCATCAAGTATCTCTCGGCGCAAACATAGACATCAATACTAAGAGTATATGCCATCGACCATGTTCTCAAATCCTCAGCAGACATACGTTCTTCGGATTGTGGTGTCTGCTCCGTGATTCCGCCCGGATTTCGAGGATTTCGATGACGGTCTCGATTTCCAGGAGGACGTGGGGGATATCCATGACGATGAATCACAGGCATTGCTGCTGGCAGAGGGCCATTATACCAGCGATTCCTGGGAGCAGGTGGTCTTCTCGTAACTCCGCAACTCCAGCATGGTGGACCTGTCAGCTCGACAGTACAGGTAGCACAATTACAATCAGGTCGATGTCTGCCGAGTTCTTTTCGCTGTCTTTGTTCCCAAGCCCTTTCTTGACGTCTGCGCCGAGTCTCTCTTCTTCTGCGGCTTCGGATACTAGAAGCAGTCAGCAAATAGTTAGAGCCAGGATTAAATATGCTTGCCTTTCATCGCTTGCGCTACCTCCACCACTGTCCGACTCATCACTACCTGAAGCATTTGCATCTTCGTAATCCCGTCCCTTGCCTTTATCGAGTTCTGCAACTTTAAACAGATGGTGAGCCGAGATATTTAATCAGGAAATGCACAGCTCTTACCCAGAACAGACGCTATTGGCTTGATCGGAACGAATTTCTCCTCATATAGATATGCCAAAACGAATTCAAAAAGACAAGGGCTCTCCTCCGGCAAGTCAATAGCTTGAGCCTTCGCCTCCCTAAACTCTCCATCCAATGCCTTCTTGAAGTATTCCGACTTTCTAAGGATGTCTGAATGAACCTGGAAGACTTCTGCGTGAGGACCAACCCGAACAGGAATTATTGAAGATTGATAGCGACTGTGATTCTTCCATCAGCACGGATTCATGCCCATGGGATAAAGATCGAGAGGAGAGTGGATGGTCTAGGGTAAAACTTACCCATCGATACTAGATACCCAGAGGTCCTTCTTAAGATCTAGAGGCTTCGGTTTCACCTCCTCTTCTATGAAATCGAGGACGACCACATCTGGAGTGGTTGTGCTAGGAGCTCTCATTGCCGCGTCCAGAGACATCTCCGCAGGTATTCTGGGAGGAGCACTCGTTCGTGCCATCATGTTTTGTTGTTCTAATTGCAACTATTGGAGAGTTGAGGGTCAAAGATGAAAAGTTGTAGGAGAAGGATATCGAGTGATCAGCCCCGCATCTAGACTTAATCCAAGGCTGCAGTTTGGTGTTACCCAAAGAGATAAGTTGTAACCGTCGTAACCCTGCTTCAATTAATATGCGAATGCGCCAAACAGACTAGGTAGTTAGTGGATGGGTAGTGTTTCAATTCACCTCATCATGAGGTAATGGATCTATTGACTGAAGTCGTATCTTAGGAAGTCCCTGCCTCCCTCGAAGCTAAACTCGGCAGGCTGTGGTGCGATAGTCCAGAGGCAATCAATCAACTGCAACTGCGAGGCTCAGCAGAAGTTTGAAAACTCTTCAAAATCTTCATCCGTCCTTATTGACAATATTCACGAGAGGGAGCATGAGCTCAAGCTGGGGTCCCTGTGATTTCATGGCTTGCATTTGCTATGATGTGCTATTGAAGACATGATAGGCCGGCCTGTGCAGCACTCGGCTACGTCTTTGGTATATGTGTGGAGAAGAGGCAGAACATATATGCATACTTCAACACCACCTCATCAAAAGTTTTACATCCATCCGCCTTCGGAGGGAATGCTGCAAGGTAATGTGGGATTGAAAGTGGATTCAAGTTCTTTGTCACATTTTTCCACAAATCCCTCTGCCTTTCTCCCGATACTTTTCACCCCCATTCTTGACTCAGTTCTAAAAGACATATCCAGAGCATGGTACAAGGTACAATACATGTGGGAAAAAAAAGATTATCAAGCACGCAACACCCTTCTCGCAGTCTCATAGGTGACGGTTAACTTCCACTCGTAAGAAGATGCAAAGGGCTAGCGCTATCCTTGCATACATATGCTGCAACGCTGTTGCGCAATGACCAGGATTCCATCTTCTCCCGATTCGGCTGTTCTGTTTTCTAGACCTTCAGGTACGAAGTTACAACGCAGCTCTTGATCAGCAAGATAATGCGGGAAGTTGGATCTAGTGGGATACCCTTCTAATCAAACTGTCAAACTTTCTGCGGTATCTATGTGTCTATAGACGGGGAGTGACACATGAATGAGGATATTTTGTTTACCATCTCGCAAGAGGCCAACTTATTAGTCATCAGAAGCTACTTGATTGCGGATCATCTTTTCGATCCTGAAACCAAAAATTTCGAAATAAAATGCATTTTTATCTAAGATAAAATCTCTCAGTCTCTTGGAAGCGTCGATATTTAGCAAGACTCACCTCAAAAGAGTGCTTACTCCAAATGACGAACTTCAACACTAACCTTAGTAAATGGATCATAAGACGATGCTTTCACAATAAGCAGAAGAAGCCTTTTGCAATTGAAAGCTACTTCAAGTGAAGTGAAACATCTGCGATGCATCAATTGTCAAGTCTTTAGACGTCGAGGAAACAATGCCTGTGTCAATTTCGTAAGATACACATCATTTTTTGAGATTGCGAAAATAAATTACAATGTCTAATTCCAACTGATGTTTTCATCTTTGTTTTGCGGAATCCGTTTGCAGTTGACTAAAAACGGCCATTATTTCTCTCGATTGAACAACCAGAGGAAAATTGCCTCTTATTCAATTTATCAATTGTTTCGCTTTCCTTTTTTTTTTAAAAAAAAAAAAACGAAAAGAAACCCAGCTGCAATCAAAAAAATGCCACCCAAGAAAAAAGGCTCAAAACTGAAAAAGGAAGCCAAGAAGAGACAAAATGCTAGACCTCAACCCGACTCTGGTCCAGTACTTGCCGCTTCTTCTGCTGGTTCAACTACATCTCCATCCCCTCCACCTCCTAGACGTCCCACTAACGAAGAATGGGCGGCTATGAATGATGAGGAGAGAGAGAGATTGGAGCAGGAAGCCTGGCTTTACCGGTCTAGGTCCTGGGCTCGATTTGCAGGTGCTTGGAAGGCGATCAAGGTCCTGGGAAGTGGCACATATGGTCTTGTTGGGTGAGCATCCTCCTTTAACACTTTCCAGGGGTTTAAATGGGAGGGATGGGATGCTAAGAGATTTAATGATGTTAGGTTATTCAAAAATATAGGAAATGATCCTCGATACCCAGATCAGATTGCAGTCAAACAATCCGGAAGACGCGATAAAGATCTCATGAACGAATCGAGGTTTCTTAAGATTATGAAAGATGTGGCGAAAACTACTCACTTCCCAAAATTATGGAAAACATATCATGTATGTTTGCCTTTGTGTTCTCTTTTCAAGTCATTCACTCATTAACTTCCCCCTTTTCAAAGGAAGAGCCGGGTACCGGAGCAAGCAAAACATACGACCCTCTTTCAGATTACACTATGTATAATATAGAGACATGGAGGCGCGTCTCTAGAATCTACCTCGAATACTGCGAAAGAGGCGATTTGAATACTCTCCGCACTGGGGTATGGGAAAACATCTATCCGCCCGAGGAAGACCTCTGGGGGCTTCTCTCTTGCATGGCGCGAGCTCTCCTCGCACTTCAAGATGGTAGTGAAAACACTGCAAATAATCCGCTGGATCCTGACGTAGAATGGAAAATGATCGCGCATTTCGATATAAAACTTACAAATATATTTGTCACGAATCCAGATGGACAAGAGCACCATCCGAAGAATTTCTTCAAATTGGGGGATTTAGGTATGACGGCACATGTGCCTGCTGATCCGACAGAAGAAAGCTGGATGAGGGATATGAGTTTGACGAGCACTTGGACAGCGCCGGAGCAGGATTATCCGACTACGACCCCGAATAGATTTATTGGGACACCAGTGGATTGTTTTGCACTCGGTACGGTTTTGTATGTCCTAATTGCAGGCGACCTCCCTCCGAGGACACACAGAGTTATTAGCCGTACTGGTGGGGGAACATATGACACGTTTGGACATGAGCTTTTGTCAGATGAGACTTATAATAATTTTTATTCGAAGGGTTTGAGACAGACCGTTACGGAATTGTTGATTTTTGACCCAAAGAATAGGATGGGGTATGAAATATCTCTTAACCATCGTGAATAATAGAACTTCCCCTCCTACTGGATATGAGTGATTACAAGTACTAACTTTTGATTATCTCCAGGCCAAAAAAGCTCTTCGAGATATGCTCCTTTGTAGAAACCGAGGGCTATAACAAAATTGGCCCAAATTACGGATCATTAGAGGATAGCTTTCTTGACAGCTCCACACTCCAAGAAACCGCAGAGACGGAAGAGAAATTAAGCCCATTTAGGAAGAATGATAAAGCGAGATTATATAAAGATCCTAGAGGAGGATATGTCTATGAATCGCAAGGTGACTTCCCGGAACAAATTTTCAGATATCACAAATACAAAGAATTGTGGTGGCTCTTCCCTAATATTGCAGATGCAACTTTACCTACTAGTCCAGCTCAGACTCAGGCTCAGGCTCCGGCGCAAGCAGTTAAGAGAAAAGCGTCAAGAGGAATCAAAGCAGTGAGAGACTATAGACGAGAACTAGCCCGCGCGGCAAGCCTCGCTGTTACTACAGAAGGGGATATAATAATAGCGACAATGGGGCTCGAAGCATTAAGAGCACAAGAACGGGCACGCGAAGCGTTACAAGATCTGGCTGAACTGGTCCCTAAAGTAGTGGGCCCACCGTTGAATTTAAGGGGCGTGGGAGTGGGAGCGAAAACGAAGAGTAGTAATAAGAGGGGCTGGAATGAGATTCGATCTGGAGGACTGTTACTTCCTTCGGCGAAGCGGTGGAAGAAGTGAGGTGGAAGTGGAGGTGGAGGTGCGGGGGGAAGTCGCGAAGACTAAGGAAGATAAGAGAAGCGATTTTGAGCTCTTGATGTTTCGCATAAAGGGGAGAGATGTAGTATCACGAAAGATGGAGAGCTTGATAAGTAGTCTGAGGTTTACTGCTCGAAAGGTCTGGTCGAAAGGTGAGCCTGTGCATGTGAAGCAAAAGAGTAATTCCTGCTCGAGCAATAAACAAATGCAATAGAAAATGCTCGCCTTTAATACCAATCCAGGAACGAACTTTCTCTAGATGCTAATTCCATTCGCTTATCCGTCTTATACTTACATGAAAGGATGATGAGTGTTTTGCATTCTATTGGAACATTTGAATTCAACTTCTGGAGTATAGATAAAGCGATTTTGCCTTCGTTAAACCTTTGTATCAAAAAACCACCAATGTTTTACGTCTTATATACTCGTTTTCAGGCATATCAGACATAACTATCTTGCTTCCATCCGATCTTCAGACCCGAGGATTGAGAGAGTTCCATATTATGTAAAACATTAAGACTGGGATTGCTCCCTATTCAGTTCGCAATTGGTACTCTTGCGGATAGAATGACGATTGTCATGAACATTGCGTATTATGAGACATCGGTTGTATAATCCCCCGAAGTTCATAAATTCTACTTTGGGAAAGAAACTCCTGTAAGCATTGTTGCTCATCGCACAGACTCTGTCGGGAACCTTCATAAGGCCCGAAGGCATCGATAAGAAGATGGTTATATTGAAGCTGTGAATGTCTTCTACTGGCAGGATTGCTCTCCTTAACATTTTTTGTTGAGAGTGATCTACATGATGAGAATCATTAAACTTGATGTAGAAATAGGAGGAAAATGAACAAAATTGACTTGTCCGAACCTTTGAACAGACGACCTTAAAAATTCAAGAGGGTTACTTCCCTCAACATTTATGAATAAAACACAAACAGATTGAGGACAGAAAATATTCAAAGACCTCAGCTCGTCATCGATGGAACTCTAGCAACCCGCAACTCGCGGGGAACATCACATTGCTATAATCATGATCTCTTTTTGTTTAGAAGGTAACAAACAGCGCACGCCAGCTTGGAAGTACGCTAGAGAAGTCTAGAAGTCTTTTGATATAAAAACCCCTGAGGTTCCGGTGGAGGTTTTGGAGATGATGGTGGCGTTTGTCTGTACGCTTGAATCCCTGAGGGTTGAGAGTTGTGGATCGGCTTGCGGAAGGCAATTAGTTGGAAATACCGAACTATGTGACACCGTTCTAGATCAATTGGAAGCATGTGGTGTATCCATTATACGATTTGAGGCAGTGCTTAACAGACGAAGTTTGAGCGTGAAGGACATTGATTTTGGCTGATATCTTCACATTGAAAGTGAGCTGTAGTTGTCACTAGGCTAGGTTAGCTTTCGGTTAAGGGTCCAGCGGTCGATTTTTATATTGCTTTTTTATGCGACCTGATTATGAGCTGATCTCCATCTTTTCCGGATGAACCCCTGGGGTGAAGATTTTTGAGACACAGTTCGTGTTGACATTCCAAGTCTACTAACCGCTCGCTCATTCTTTGGGGAACCAGAGAGCAAGAGCGCGAAGATGTGAGCTGGGCGTTTCAAGTTTCGATTTTCGATGGGTTGTGCGTGCAGCGAGCTGGATCTCAGTCCAACCAGCTTACCCAATACCCTGTGGCTTTGTTTGACGCAACGCCAATGACGGGGCAGCGATGAACTCCATGATGCTCGACGGCGGAAGCTAAGCTATGATTGTCATCTTCAGTGGCTGAGACCCTTGAGACCAGACCCGGTTTGTGTGGATACTGAATGGATACTGGATGGACCAAGATTTGGCATCCTTGTAGGCATATCCAAGTCTTGAACTTGGACTTCAACTTCCCTTGTCTGAGAATAGTATTCATGCTCACCTTCTTTTGACTCTCTTTGTGCTCTTTTGTGCAGCCAGCCACCACCAATCTCTTTGTCGTGTCTTGTCTTGTTTCTTTCATTTGAAATAGTATACTATCATTCATCGTTTTAACATCCCGAATCTCTATCTCTCTCCTATACCCTCGTTCTTCAACACTAGCAATAAAATCCAGTTCACCTTTAGGACTCTTCGATTCTTTCCAGGTAGATCCTTGGTCACTTTATTTCTGTACAACTTATCAATATACTTGCTCTCCACTACTTAGAGTTCGAACGAGTCTTCGACATACAAAGCTTATCTAGGAGCGACTTTCGATTAAGATACCATCTATCAGCAGCATTACATGCACCTACGGTTTGGGTAGGCGCTGGATATAGGGCGGATTCTGCAAAAACGATTCACATGCAACAATATGATGATGTTATGGCTATTTTCTACACTTCCCTTGGTGCTCTTAGGGACACTCTCGGGCAGAGTGCTCGCAGATGATATTCTCTCGACCACAGGATTCAGTACCTGTTTAGACGATGCTTCCATTACCGTTCATACGGTCAACATAGCATACAACAAAGATAGCCAGACTGTCACTTTCGATGTATCGGGGACAAGCACGAAGTCGATCAATGTTACTGCACAGCTGAACGTAACGGCGTATGGGATACCCGCTTACCAAAGGAGTTTCAATCCTTGTGATGATAGCACTTATATTTCCCAATTATGCCCAGGCAAGTTCCGAATCAAGATAGTTGTAGAGTACTGAGCTAATTCATGTGACAACAGTTCCGACTGGTACATTCTCAGCATCTGGAACCCAATCTATCCCCTCTTCATATGCCTCCCAAATACCAGCAATTGCGTTCAGTGTACCGGACATCGATGCCACGGCAACACTCCAATTGAAGGCTTTAGATACAGGGGAAGATGTTGCTTGTGTAACATCTGAAGTAACCAACGGGAAGACGGTAAACGTACCTGCTGCATCTTATGTAGCTGCTGGCATAGCTGGAGCTGCCCTCCTTACAGGGGCATCGGCTTTGGGGGCCACAGCTGGAGGAGCTTCGACAGGAGGAACAGGAGCAACTACTCCGTCTTTCTCTACCATGATTTCTGTCTTTCAGGGCTTTGCTATGAATGGGTACGATATTACATATCTTCTCAATATTTCCTCATGAGGTAACTGCTAACGTTTTCCTATTGACAGGATGATGAGCGTCAATTATCCCTCAGTCTACCGAAGCTTTGCGAAGAATTTCGGCTTCTCAGTGGGAATCATTCCTTTTACTGCTATGCAGGAGTCAATCGACAGTTTCAGACAAAAGACTGGAGGCAACTTAACAGGAGACAGTGTGCAATTCCTCAAAAACGCAACACTGGTATTCTCCGATGGCTCATCAACAACGACCTCGAAACGAGAAGTTTTAGAAGCTTTGCTATGGAGCAGAGATTCACTCTCAACAAGCGTTAACTCGACCACAACTGCCGCCTCCACAAATTCAACTTCGACGTCCTCTATACAAGCAACCGTATCAGGTATCAAAGCCTATGTTGAGGAGTTATCCGTTCCCCAAGCAAATACATTTATGACCGTTCTCCTAATTGTAGCATGCGTCATTGCAGCAATAGCCGTCGGGATTCTGTTCTTCAAAGTCCTCCTGGAGACATGGGCTCTTTTCAGCTCTTTCCCGAAATCGCTTACGGGATTCCGGAAGCATTACTGGGGAACTATGGCCCGATCAATCGTCAATTTAATCCTCGTCCTCTATGGTGTCTGGGTCCTGTACTGTGTATTCCAATTCACCCATGGCGATTCCTGGGCAGCGAAATTACTTGCTGCTCTGACGCTTTCGTTGTTCACGGGAGTCCTTGCATGGTTCACATTTAAGATCTGGCAGCATGCTAGACGTCTTAAGAAGACTGAAGGTGATGTATCAGGTTTATACCAGGATAAGGAGACGTGGCTGAAGTATTCGCTCTTCTACGATAACTATAAGAAGGATTTCTTTTGGCTCTTCATCCCAACGATCGTCTACATGGCAGCCAAAGGTTGCGTTTTAGCAGCTGCTGATGGACATGGTTTAACCCAAACGATTGCTCAGTTGGTTATTGAATGTCTTAGTAAGTTCCCTCCATCACCTATCGCTTCAATGTCTGACCTTCTTTAGTGCTAGCTCTCCTAATCTGGAACCGCCCGTATGAGCGTAGATCTGGAAACGTGATCAACATCTTTATCCAAGTCGTGCGCGCCCTATCCGTCGTCTGTATCCTCGTCTTTGTCGAAGAACTAGGGATTGCCCAAACCACGCAAACCGTCACTGGCGTAGTTCTCATCGCCGTACAATCCCTCTTGACGGGCGCGTTAGCTATCTTAATTGCCGTTAACGCAATAATAATGTGCTGCAAAGAAAATCCGCACCGCAAGAGACGCAAGGAAGCCGAGAAACTAAACCGAGATCTTCTTACTCCCCTCGACGCACGAGATTCCCTCCTTCTCAATCCTTCTACCCTGAACAATACGGGATACGAGCAAGAGAAGAAATATCCTCTTGTGAGAGAACCTAGTAATGATAGCTTCATAAACGAACCTGCGAATCCTTATTCAGGCGCTACGCCACTTCAACCTTTCAACTCGCAAGCTGGGAGACCATTCACGCCTACATCTTCATACAGACCTTATACGCCCCAAGATGCGGGTCACACAGCGCAAGAATCAAGGGAGAATCTTGTGGAGTATGCTGCGCCATTGGGGGGGAGTCCGCCCAGAGTGCCTGATATGAGTGGAGGTGGGTACCGGGGACGAGTATACTGAAAGCTGATACTTGAACGAATCTTCTTTTGATTGTCTTTTGTTTAGCGGTGCATATTGCATATGGGAATGGAATGGAGATATGGAAGGAAGGAAGGGTGTGAAACCAGATCATACATACATACATATATAAAGATTGAAGTGCGGGGCAAGGAAGGGGAAGAGTAATGCATATACCAATATCAGTTTCTTTATGTATTTGATTCGATGGATGGATGGGGAACTTTTATACCTGTACATCTTTTAGTTGATGACTTTTGGCTGGGAGGCCCTGGAATATAATGATAAGTCAATAAAAGTCAATAGCATTTTCGTTCGAAGTTCACATCAAATGGGTTTCACAATATCTAAGTAGGGGCAATAGCTCTCCGGGTCAGCAAGTTTCCGGAAATCTTCAGTTTCTCTCAGTTGAAATACAACCTAACCGAAAAATAAGAAGGTATAACGTTTAGCGTCGATTGCAGTCAATTAAAATCCAATTGGCTATGTAACGTTGCTAACTCGTTCGATGCTTGTCTTCCCGCTTCCGAACGCCAACCCCTTAAAAGCTCTTGACGGGTTGGAAATGCGAGTGCGACTTCGTTTTATGAGTCAGACGAAAAGACAGATTTCTACTTCTTTGATGATGGCTGTTGCCTAGATCCCTTAAGTGACCCCTGCAGTCTCGGACAACCGAAAACGAGGAAACTTAGAACCTCATCCTATTCTCTTAATAACACCTTTTGTCACATTAACTATTACTTTCTTCTCATTAAATCTAGATTTCTATTTCTACACCATCTGTATTCATATCTTCTTTCGATTGTTCGTCCTCGAATACAAAGCTGGCTCTAATGGACGATACATGACGAGCTAGCCATAATAGAGAAACCCGCTATGGATGTCAAAGAATCCCTTCAAATGAAGGACGAGACCGAACTGAAGGACGAATTGAAGAAGGATGATAGCACAGAACCCCCCAAGCTGGCAAATGATGGTGCTGAGAAGGCCGATTACTCGAGCAAATCTCAGAGCAAGACCTCAATTGGTGACTTTCTGGTATTTTGATCTATTTCAAGTTGGAGGACGACGCAGTCCTAACTAGGAGGACAGAGGATCTTCACATATTCGACGACCCTTGATAGAGTAGCCCTGGCTTTGGCATTCATCGCGGAGATTGGAACTGGTGTTGTATGTTGACAGCTTCCTCTTTCCTCGTACTTCTGTTCTGCTCCTCTCCCGACTCGAGTCTTCCATATTTTTTCCAACTACATACCATTCCCCCCCCCCTCGAACCCTCTGTACTGATGTCCCATAGGTCTTGCCATTGATGAACATAATCTTCGGTATACCCCTCTCCCACAAATCCTTTCGTTTCTAAACATGATCTAGGAAACCTCACAACAAATTTCACTGCATACTTTCAACCCGGATCAACTACAACCAAAGCGGAATTTACACATTCCCTCAACCACTTCACGTTAGTACTTTGACCCACTCCAGAAGCCTCGCCTCGCTGAACTGTATCTCCAGCCTGTACATGGTCTATCTCTTCATAGCACGATGTGTCCTTTCCTACTGCGGCCTCTTCGTCTTCCGCATAGTCGGGATCCGAATTTCTGCCAAAATTCGTCTCGAATATCTAAAAGCCCTCTTCTGTCTCCCGGTCTCCGTTCTCGACACCTTCCCAGGTGGTCAAGCAGCCAATACCCTTACCACTACTGCTAATATTCTCCAAATCGGCATTTCTGACAAGTTAGGAATATTTGTTCAGTCTACGGCGTTGCTGATTACAGCGGTAGTTATTGCATTTAAGTATAGTTGGGCACTAACACTCGTGACGAGCTCAAGTATTCTTTTCATTGCAATTATTTACGGACTGGTTATTCCGATTACGGTGAAGATGCAGAAAGAAGTAGACCATGCGGATCAGAAGGCTTCCTCGCTTGCTGGTGAGGTTTTGGGTGCTATCCGGTGAGTGTTCATTTCTTTAAAGTCAGGGATTCATATTTGGAAGGTTGAGGAGTTGAATGCTTCATTGAGTATGAAGCATTGAAAATCAACATTGGTAATACTAGATGATAGCGAAAAGACTTCGTTTGATATACCGAGCATGATCTTATAGAAATTGGAATATTCAAACATTATGGAATATCTAGAGGTTTTCGGGACCTTTCAGGCTACTCTATATATAGATGTCACAGTACTAATGTGGGATTATGATTATAGGATGATTGTAGCATGTGGCGCGGAAGGTCGTGTTGCAAAGAAGTATTCTGGATGGGTTGATGAATCTCAACGGCGAGGTCTCAAATTGAGTCCTTTTATTGGCGCACAGTATGCACCATGTATGTGATCAATATCTTGATGTTAACCTATATCACTAACCCTTCTTTAGTATTCTTCGGAATCTTTTCGTATGCTTTTTCTCCTTCAAGCTTCCATTTCCCCTTTTTAACAGAGTTTATTTAAAGGACATTTGCTCTATGCTTTTGGTTTGGCTTTAAACTCCTAGTGCAAGGACATATTCACAACGTTGGAACAATAGTAATGTAAGGACTGCACCATGATCGTCTTTCTAGCATTGTTCACTGATTTGTCCGTAGTGTTCTCACGTCAGTAATGTTGACCTCAATATCCATATCACAAACTGCCGTTCCCATAATCGCAGCTTCAAAAGCCGCTGTTGCAGCAAGCGATTTCTTTGCAGTCATCGACGCACCTCGACCTGCAGTGACAGGTCTCAAAGAGCCAGAAATCTCAGCACAAGAAGACATCGTCTTTGAAGATGTCAACTTCGCTTACCCCAGCAGATCCCATGTCAAAGTTTTAGACGATTTGAACATTCGTTTTGAAACTGGGAAACTCACCGCTATAGTTGGCGCCTCTGGCTCCGGGAAGAGCACAATAGTGGGTTTGCTGGAAAGATGGTATGAGCTCGATAATAAGGAGAAAATCATCATCCCGCCTAGTGCAATCAAACCAGATGACAAAGGGAAAGACAGCAGTGACACACAAATCGAAGTGAAGAAGAACCCTGACGACAGTGAAGAGAGCAAAGATCTAGTTGTTCTAAGTGGTTCTATCAGATGCGGCAGCAAAAACTTGCAGGCTCTCGATTTGAAATGGTGGAGATCGCAAATCGGACTCGTTCAACAAGAGCCGTTCATTTTCAACGATACCATTTATAAGAATGTGGAGTATGGACTTATCGGGTCACAATGGGAGAACGAAGATGCCGAGACGAAGAAAAGGCTTGTCATAGATGCTTGCAAGGAAGCCTTTGCGGATGAATTTATTGTCAAACTTCCACTGGTAGGATTACAACATCATTCTTACACATTTTACATTCTATTAAAAAAGGCTAATTTAAGCGAGTAAATAGCAATACGCAACTCAAGTCGGCGATGCAGGCATTAAGCTTTCAGGAGGCCAGCGCCAACGTTTAGCTATTGCTCGGTCTATTATCAAGAGGCCGAAGATCTTGATACTTGATGAGGCAACTAGTGCGATCGATGTACGTGGCGAACAGATTGTACAAGCTGCATTAGATAAAGTCAGTGAGGGCAGAACCACGATTACAATCGCACATCGACTCTCCACTATCAAAAAGGCCGACAATATCATCGTCATGAGAAAAGGGAAAATGATTGAACAAGGCACTCACGAGAGTTTACTTTCCAACCCTGATGGCGCTTACCACGCTCTGGTCAACGCTCAACAACTTTCCATGGGCGGCAGCTTCGCAGACGAATCAGATCTTCCGGAATCCGCCTTGGACGACATCATACCAGTAAAAAGCGGGACTGCTGAATCAGTCATCGTAAAGGAAGATCCCGTCTGGCAAGCAAAGGGCCTGTTCCGCAGTTTCGGACTATTTATGTACGAACAAAGACGCCTTTGGCCATGGTATTTGATACTCATTATTAGCTGTATGGGAGCTGGTGCGGCTTGGCCTATTCAAGCGTATTTATTTGCTCATCTAATTACAGTCTTTACGTTGACGGGACATGCACTCGTTGCTGCGACTAATTACTGGTCTTTGAGGTTTCTGTTTTTGGCTATTGGTACGGGAATTGGGTATTTTGTATTGGGTTGGGCTGCACAGACTATTACGATGGTAAGTCATCTTTCTTACTTTATCACTGAGGAGAGCAATCTAGCTCTCCAGTGTTGTGAGAGCTGAGCATCTCGTATCATAACCTTAACATAACATTGCTAACTTGCACTGCTTAGCACATATCGTGTTATTACCGCCAACAGTATTTTGAGAGCATCCTTCAAAAAGACATTTCTTTCTTCGATGCCGAAGACAACGCTAGCGGTACACTTACTGGTATGGCTTTCTCCCTAATTCTCTCATCTTATCTAACCCATCGCCCAGCCCGCGTCGCCAACGACCCCACGCAACTCCAACAACTCCTAGGTGTTAATATGGCAATGGTCTATATCGCCATTTTCAACGTGACTGGCTGTATAATAATCGCTTTCGTTTTCGGCTGGAAGCTAGCCTGCGTAGTCGTATTCGTCGCCCTCCCTATCCTCCTTTGGGGTTCTTACTACCGTCTGCGATACGAAATTCAGTTCGAACGCATGAACAACGAAGTCTTTGCCGAATCCTCTAAATTCGCCTCTGAATCCATCGGCGCTTTCCGCACTGTGACTTCTTTAACATTGGAAGAGATGATTTGTAGACGGTATGATGATTTATTGCAGGGACATGTGAAGAAGGCGTTTAATAAGGGTAAGTTTTCTAGTATAGCTTTTGCGGTTAATGATAGCGTGCCGTTGCTGCTAATAGCTTTGACGTTCTGGTATGGTGGGAAATTGTTGGCAAGTAGGGAGTATGGTCCTATTAACTTTTTCGTGGCATATATCGCTGTGATGAATGGGTCGGAGAGTAGTGGAAATTTGTTGAGTTTTGGACCGAGTAAGTCGTCTTCTCTCTTATTAAAGTTGTTGATGACCCAGCTGATGTCTTGATAGATATTGCGCAAGCTACTGCTGCGGCGAATCGGATTTTGAGCTTCAGAACCCGGAAGAATGAAGACACAACATCGAAGATAGTGAGTAGCCAATTTCCGACAGGGGAGTTTGAATTGAATGGAAACACTGACGCTAAGATTGTACTTTAGGAACTGCAAAATACAGATGGAGGTGTGAAGATAGAACTTAAAGATGTTTGGTTTAAATATCCTACACGTGATGTGCCGATATTCGCTGGACTGAATATAACAGTGGGCCTTGAACCTTTCTCTGTAATACCTATACTAATAGCTTTTAGATTGAAAAAGGCACATTCGCAGCACTAGTAGGCCCATCTGGCTGTGGGAAGACCAGTATAGTCTCTCTGCTTGAACGGTAAGCTACCCCTCCCTTCCCTCATCCTACAACCAAAACTAACGTCTTTAGATTCTACGATGTTCAAAAAGGCAAAATCCTCTGCAACGGAAGCAACATAGTTGGAATGGATGTCCACGAATACCGAAAATCCATTTCCCTAGTGGCGCAAGAACCAACTCTATTTCAAGGCACCATCAGAGAGAACATTCTCCTAGGAGTCGACGAAAATACCGCCACTGAAGAAAGTCTCTTTCAGGCCTGTCGCGATGCCGAAATCCACGATTTCATCATGTCTCTCCCAAACGGCTATAACACTGATGTGGGAACGAAAGGAGTAGCATTATCAGGAGGACAAAAACAGAGAATAGCGATTGCTAGGGCATTGATTCGGAATCCGAAAATTTTGCTGTTGGATGAAGCGACGTCGAGTTTAGATTCTGAGAGTGAGAAGTTGGTGCAAGCTGCTTTTGAGAGGGCTGGAAAGGGCAGAACGGTGGTGTGTGTGGCGCATAGATTGGCGACGGTGCAAAATGCTGATGTTATTTTTGTGTTGGGAGAGGGGAAGGTATTAGAGATGGGGGATCATGGGGCATTGTTGAGGAAGAGGGGGGTGTATTATCAAATGGTAAGTGGCGGGTATGAGATGAGATGGAGAATACTTTTGCTGACTGAAAATAGTGCCAATCTCAAGCCTTGGATAGATGAGGAGAGGCTTATGAAAGATGTACGGCGAATCTCAACTTTGGGAGTGGCGTTGGATATACATATTGGCTGTGGAGACAGGACATCAGGAAAACCTCTTCTCGGGTGTATTATACAGAACTCTCTGCACATTAGCCATATACATAACTTCGTAGGCATATATGTAATAGAATATCATCTTCCCCTCATGAAACGGCGGCCTCTTCGAGTGACATGGAAAGAATCAAAGGATTGCTTCCATTCTACGCCGCATTAATCCATGGACAACAAAACGTTTTGTTAGTAGTAACACTAAGGACTATTCTGCCCTATAAAAAGCAATAGTAAAGACTTGCCATCCTAAATAGATAACTCCTAGATCCTTGGACTAAAGAACCGAGAAAAAAATGAGCAAAAGTCAATAAGGCCTCACCGCCACATTTGCACGCCACATCAAATTCACGTGTCAAATCTACAGCCCTATGTAGATCATCTAACCTTTAGTTGCCAACGATATCAGGACACTCAGAATTTGTTGTCTACCTTAATTCTACATTGCCCAAGCTCATCGCAATTGGAGCTGTAATCTCCCATCTCACTCAATCGGGAAACCTGAATACTATTTCTGAAAGATTTTTCTTACGCTGTGGCGCCACTCTACACTTCAGCTCAGCCCAGCCTCATGATTAATATCAGTTCTACTGTCAACAAGCTCCCCCCGTCCCGAACCGCCGTCTGAAAATTAAAAGTCAACAAACCAAATCCACAAACCTTGCAAATGCGAATGCGCGCAACAACGATATTCTAGTACGGTCCATTCGAGATGGCTGATCGACGGCGCAGGAGCCCTGAAATGGGCTCTGCTACCGGCAGAAGACCAGCGCCTTCTGAACACGATGATCGAGCTCGATATACACCTGCTTATGAGGAAAGGGAACGGAAACAAGAGCGAGAAATGCGCGCGGGTCCTACCGCTGAATATCTTTCTTCTTCAGCTTCTTCAAATTCCTCTTATCTCGATATTTCGCACATATATCCTACGAGGTTTTCGGGACTGAGATCGTTTTTTATGACGCCTTCCGAGAGGAGAGTGAGGAAACGGAGGAGTAGAAGGAGTCTGAGATCTCAGCATAACAATTCGAGTTCGAGTAGCTTGAATGAGGACTTGGCATATGGGACGGGGTTTTTGAGGAAGCCGAAACTGAGGAGGGTTAGGTCGAGGGGTGGGAGGGATATTGATAGGGAGAGGGACAGGGATAGGGAAAGAGAGAGATCGGCACTTGCGAGCAGAGCTACGACTGACGCAGAGTTATTAGCTGTTGGTGCTGGACTGGCCAAGCTTGCGAGGGACCAGAATCGAACCGATTTGAGGAATTCGAGAAATGGATTCAGACCAGAGATTATGGGTGTGAAGGATACACGCAGTCCGGGGGCTACTCGAGGACTTGGGCCATCGAGAGTCCAACATCATGAGGAAGACGACGAGGGATGGGAATCAGCGTCTGATGCCGAGTCAGAGTCAAGTGTTGACTCGAGACTTGCTTTCGGAGAAGAGAGCAGCGGTGGTTTCTTTGGCTGGGGTGGTAAGACTAGACATAAACCGATGAATAGGAAGAGTAGCGTTGTGGATCCCAAGCTTTTTGGACCTGCAAATTCTCTGCATGGATTTATCGATCATCCTGTTGGCTTTGAGGAAGTTCAATGGAGCCCACCCACCGATTTTGGACAACACTCATCGTCATTTGCAGTAGCTCCAGAAGACAGGACAAGATATTCATATTCCGGACCACCACCAGAGGCCGCTGAGAGGGCGAGACGAGAAGACTATCCTCTTTACCGAGAAAGTGTTGAAGGAATGGGAAGGCCAGTATATTCCTCACGGCAAGCGCCAATTCGAGAGAGCTTAGAGGGACGTGGTAGGGCGCAGAGTATTGCAAGTAGCTCATTGCCACCACTGCAGCACGTCTATCCGATACCAACCGATGATCCCTCTCAATTTGGGGTTGTACAAAGCTCTGTTATCTCCGGTCCTGAACCCGAGCTTGTACAGACCTCGAGGCTGGCTCAGATCCCTTTGCAACAGCCTCAACCCTTCACACCAGTTTCTCAAAGCGTTTATGAGCCTCCTTATGTTTCTCAATCAGATTCAGGAAGCATTTTGAAGAAGACTTACTCGCACTCTGGTCGTCAGTCTCTAGCTGAGGCTGCTCTTGTAGGTGTTGCTGGGGCTGCTGTCGGAGCTGCAATTGCTTCAAATAGAGATGACCGAAGAGATAGTCGTCGCGAAGAGGAGCGGGAAAGACTTCGTCGTGATGAAGAGAGAGAAGAGAATCGTCGGCTTGAGGAGCGAAGCAAGCGGGATAGCGAGAGCATCGTTAAACATCGGGAAAGTGGAAAGGGTGACCTAAAGGACGAACGAAGGCGCGAGAAACGTGGTAGTCCAGAACGGGAAGACCGCCGAGAGAAACGTCGTAATAAGGAGAGGAAAAAGGATGAAGTCAAAAGCTCTTATTCGGAGGTTGGCAGTCGTGATAAGGACAAGAAACGAGACAAACGATTTGATGAAACCCGTGATGAAACTAGGGAGGAAAGACATGAGAGGAAGCTCCGGGAAGAGAAGCGCAGTTCTGTTTCGGATGATCGATACGAGGAGCGAAGGGCAACGAGGAGCGAAGCGAATATGTCTACAGTCTCACGGGTCGTTGATCCTTTCCAATATCAAGTTAAAGATGATGAACCCTTCCCAAGTCCTCCCATGAAGCCACAGGGCCCACATTACTCTGTAGTGACAGTTAAGCGCGAGCCAGACTTCACTCGAAGACGTAGCTCTTCCATCAAAGAGTCTCAACCGGAACCCCGTAGAGATTCCGAGAGAGACGATCGGGATTCGGGACACTTTCGCAGATCATCAAGGGAAAGAACCTTCCACGACGCTGAAAAGATTTATGAGGAAACTGAGCACTCAACGGCTCCTATCGAAGTTGCCGCTATAGGTGCTGCGGTAGCGGTCGTTGCAGCAGAAGGCTATCGAGAATCAAGATCAGAGAGACGCAGAGGTGAGAGACGAAGTGAATATGATGACCCAGACCATAAACCAAGGGACAAGGAACACAGCAGCGATCCAAAACGAGATGAGGTCTTGGCAGAAGCCGATAGAGCTTACCGTCAGATTGTCATGGCACGAAAAGTCGCCGCAGAAGTCCAACGATCCCGAACCCCTTCTCCAGATCGTTCAGTCGTTCGTAAATATGAAGAGGAAGAGGAAGAAGAACCCGTTCGGATTATCACTCCGCCAGGCATGCATGAGAAGAAAAAGGGACCTTACGATGCTCCCGATGCCGATTTCGTCCCGGATGCTGTTTTAGAACATCCAAAACTCTTAGCATCTTTTAATGTTCCTTCTATCGCTTACGACCGTTCCAGTTCTGATCCTCCTAATTTGAAGCGAGATCCCGGTGCCACAAGACCTCGTCCCATTCTTAACCTTGTACGACCTACTCCATCATCAAGTCCAATGCTAGAAAAGCAAATTGCCTCGTCTGAGCCCGCAATATCCTCTCGATCGAAGGAAAAGACCGAAATATCTTCTACATCTGATATTATCATCGATCCGAAAGGCAATGTTGTTCAATCGCCAATATCCAAAGGAGTAACCTGGGGTGAGAATGAAACCAAACACTACGAAGTAGAAAGTCCAGCAGAGCACAGAGATGAATTCATATCGAATTCCGACAGAACAGCCATCGAAGCCAATAAGCTTAAGGAGACTGAACCCCCCAAGGAACCTGTCAGTGCATCCCGCGGATGGGGTGCAATTGCGGCTGGAATAATTGGTGCTGGTGCCGCAGCAATGACCTCAAGCGAGGCATCCCAGACATCTAAGTTGAAGGAGAATGAAAACCTAGCCGAGACTGCACCTTTTGAATACCGCGGGGTCATTGTCGAGCCAGAAAGTCCATCTTCAAGTCCAAGACGGAATAGTCCTCCAAAAGGTTGCAGTCCTCCAAGAGGGGAAAGCCCTCCAATCCCAGGTCCAAAACCTGCGTCTCCCTCCCAACCGCAAATGCCAGGTGGATTCGATGACGATTTGGACTTCGCAGCAACCGTAGCTGCCGGATTGAGTGATACAGGCTTTGACCCTAATATTGTCATTGATGATCCCACGTTCCGCAGACGTGATTCGCCACCAGGTACCAACAATGTCTTCATCTATCAAACTCCATACGCAGAAACTGTATCCAATCTTACAGAGATTGCGGGACCTTCTTCAGAACCAGGTTTCATTATTGGTGAAGTGGCCGAGACCCCTAACGACTGGAAAAGCGTCTCACCGTCCAATGAAGAAGATTATTCCAAACTCAGTAAAAAGGAGCAAAAGAAGCACGATAAGGCTCGAAGACAGAGCGGCGATGTTACAGCACTCGAAGAATCGCTCACTTCCACACCTAAAGAAGAACCTGATGACTACTTCGAGCCTAAACTCAGTAAAAAGGACCAGAAAAAGAAAGACAAGGCGGCTAAGCGCGGAAGCCAAATAGAAGAGATAATTGACAAGCCTACCGTCACCCAAGAAATCGTCCAGGAACCAGAGAGTTATGTCGATGCCATTGAAACTCCAAAGAAATCCAAGAAAAAGAAGTTCTCGACATATGACGATGTTGTGGAATCAACCTCAACCCGGGTATCTGTTCCAGTTGATGCCTTCGAGGACGTTCAAAATGGCCAGGATGAGTGGAGCACGACGAAAAAGTCTAAGAATTCGAAGCGTAGTAGCGGGCGATTTGACAGTCCAGCTGCATCTACTCCAAATTCGGACACAGAGCTTAATAGGTCTTCGACCAAGAAATCGAAACGTAATAGTGGGCGATTCGAAAGTCCAGCAGCGTCTGCTCCAAATTCTGATACGGAGCTTAGTAGATCTTCGAGCAAGAAATCTAAAGATAAATCTCGGCGGAAGAGCGGGCAGTATGGTATTGACATAGACCCTACGGATGTTACCCTTCCATCCGCCACAGCTTCTGAGTTTGGTCGTGACGACGACGAACCACGAAAGACAAGAAAATCTTCTATCAGTGGTATATTTGACAGCAAGGACCGAGGTGACTCTCACTCTGTTGTCTCACAAGGAGCTTCAAGATATGATGATGAAGAACCTCGGAAATCTAGGAAGAAGTCACGAAGCGGGAATAAGGATGGCTTTGATGATACCAGATCAGTAGCATCTGCACCTGCAGGTGATGACTACGAAGATGCCAAGAGCAAGAGTAAAAAGAAAGAGAAGAGAAGTAGTGGAATTTTCGGCCTTTTCAGCTCGTCCAAGTCAGAAACCGGTACCAGAGATGAAAGTTCAAAACCAGTTCGAGAAGAATTTGAAGAGATCTCTAAGAAGAAGAAGAAGAAGAGAAGCTCAATGGCCGATTCTACTGAGCTATATGGAAATATTGGCTCGCAATCAGTCGGCGACCTTTCACAATTATCCTCTAATGGAAACGGTAATGGTTCTCGTCACTATGATGACGAGGATCCTCAATACAGGAGTGATGATGAGAAGAAAAGCTCAAAGAATCTGAAGGAGGATTCTTTTTTAGTTAATGCCGGCATCCTTGGCGCGGGTGCCGGCCTTGCGGGTGCTGCTGTTGCAATTGCTGCTCAGCATCGTCAGCAATTAAATGCCGATAATGCTAATAGCAATGAGAGGCCAGAGCAAGAAAGCTCCAGCGAACAACAGCACCGGGATAGGGAGACTTCTCCCAGGACGTTCCGGGAAATACATGATCCAGAAATTACCCAGCGTCAAATTAGACCTTCTATAGATCCCCAATATGGCGATTTTCTTCCATTACCACCATCGCCTAATACCGATCCAATTGATGATCTTCCAGAGCTGCCAGAAAGCAGACCGGATACACCAGAATCTGAGCGAAGAGCATCTCTCGGCAAAAGTCTTAGTACCTCCCGAAAAAGCGTGGAAACTCCGATGAAATCTCCAAGTCGAAGTGCTGTACCTTTGAAATTCATCATGGGAAATAGATCAATTCCCACGTCACCAGTTATAGGCAGGGCAACTCCAATACCATCCCCAGATACACCAATTGTAGAGCAGACATCTACAAAAAGTCGTGGTCGACCCAAGTCATGGGACAACACCAAAGAATTTATACCTCTGTACCTTTTAGAGAGCAATCGTCGTGGATCGGTCCAAGAAAATGACGAGGCTCTACCTGAATTGCCTGAAAGCACGAGGACTTCTCGAAGCTCGTCACATCATCTTGAGGTGGAAGAAGATTCAAATTGGCATCGACTCCAAGATGAAAATTCAAAGCAGTCCCTTTCAATCGATACAACTTTAGCCTCAACCATAGAACCAAAAGATATTCTTGGCTCAGGACAATCTACTCCAAAAGCGACTCGAGAGATCGAACAGTACAACCAATTTTCCAAGGACTCCACACATGATGATTTTCAAGGCATTCTCGCTTCATCGACCACTGATAAAGTTTTCCCCGAACGACACGAATCCGACCCCCATTTCGGTTTGGAAGCGAAGAGTGTCGGTGAGGCTACAGCATTGGGCTCTATGATTGCATACTTAGCCTCAACTTCCCCGACCCAAACTCCGACAGAAGATTCCTCAAATGAATTGCCCCTCTCTACACCAAAGCGACAACCGTCCCCTATTGATCCTATGACTAAAGATCGAAGCTCTTATTTCCTTCGATCTTCTCCGATGAGTAGGAAATACGATGACTCTAGTAATCTGCAGGACATCCAGGAGCCCCCAGGAAGTGACGAATTTACAGCCGAGTCATCAATTATCAAAGATGAGCGGGAGAAAACACTAGCTATTTTGAGTAGTGCGACTGACAAACCTGTCGAGGATATTGATGCGGCCGAAGAATTTGCTTTCACCGCCAAGTCAAAGAAGGGCAAGAAGAAAAATAAAGGCCTTTCACGCTCATCCACCCAAGATGATTTCCCCTTAGCAGAATCTAGTCTAACTCCCGTTGAAGAAGCCGTCACCCCAGCTGATGTTCCACAAGATGAAGAATTCTCTCTTCCTAAGTCTAAGAAGGACAAGAAGAAAGATAAAAAGAAGGGGAAATCTTCGTCTAGGGAACCCGAAGAACCTACGTCTGAACCAACTACACCAGAGGAAGCTGCTCCAGAGCCATCAGTTTCAGAGACGAGTCGCGAGACTGTCGGAGAGGATACTACATTAGTTGATACACCGCAAGACGACCAATTCCCTCTTCCCAAGTCCAAGAAAGACAAGAAAAAGGATAAAAAGAAGGGGAAGTCATCGGTTTGGGAAACCGAAAAAGCTAAAGCTGAATCTGAACCCATTGCGACAGAACCAATTGTGACAGAAAATCCTTTGCCAGTTACAGATGCAAGCGGCGAGATCCTTAGTGAAAATATTGAAACGGTACTTGTTGAGGACTTCTCGCTCCCTAAATCCAAGAAAAAGGGAAAGAAGGAAAAAAAGAAGCAAACGACATCATGGGAATCAGAAGAAACCGAGTCACCAATTCCTGAAACAAATCGTGAGGTCGTGGAAGAAAATGCTAAGGTAGTCGACGCAGAGCTAGTCGAAGATTTCTCTCCTCCCAAATCCAGAAATGACAAAAAGAAAGATAAGAAAAAGGGCAAGGCTACATTAAGTTGGGAGCCTGAACCAGAGACTTCTGAAATCATTCCAGAAACAACTCCAAAGCTGGTTGAAGAAACGCCAATCGACTCTACATTCAAAGACACAACACAGCCAAGCCGAGAAATTCCGACTGATGCTGCAGCTGAAGCAGATATTCAAGACACAATTCTCAGGACTCCTCAAGAAACAACATCTGACACCGTCGATACTGCTACCGATGAATTCTCTTCTAAGCCAATCAAGGCAAGCAAGAAAAAGGACAAGAAAAGGGGGAAATCCTCTGAATCCTGGAAAGAGGAACAGCTTCTATTAGAAGAATCTGTCTCTGAGATCAGAGAGCTTCCATCTATCGACGTCGAATCTCAAAATGTCCAGGAAGCAAGCTTAGAGCCTCAATTGGCTCATGAAACTCCAGATGATGAGACACCAGCGGCAGAAGAAGAATTCTCTTTCACGAAATCTAAGAGCAAGAAAAAGGATAAGAAGAAAGGGAAACTCCCTGCAACCAGGGAGGACGAAGAACCTCGAGTAGAACAGGCATCACAAGAACCTAATTTTGAGTCCCAAGAGCTCCCGCCTACCAACACTGAACCAAAAACTCCCCTAGAGCTAAGCCCAGAACTTCCCCAGGACTCAGCAGCTCCAAGCAATGCCACACCAGCTACTGAACAAGATGATTTCTCTTCCATAAAATCCAAGAGGAAGAAAAAGGACAGGAAGAAGGGGAAATCAGTCGCAGCTTGTGAGCCCGAGGAACCTGTAGCAACAATGGTATCCGGAGAGGTAATTCCGGAATCTGAAGACTTTGATATTAGCGCTAGGGATGTCGAACAAGAAGCTATCAAGGAACTAAGTACAGATGTCTCTCTAGAAACTACGACCATAGCTGTGGAAGATGAAGAATTATCCTTTACTAAGCTCAAGGACAATAAAACTGATATGGAGAATAAAGGAGAGTCTACTGTGGCTTGGGAAAAGGACTCCGGCAAGCCTGAGCAGGCAGAATCAACCCAGGAACCTATTTCGAAGACTTGGGATCTTCAATCTAGTACGGGTGACGTTGACCAAGGAGTGACCCAAGAGCCTAGTCCCGAACTTGCTCAAGGAGTAAGTGCACTAGTCAAAGCTGCGGATATTGAAGATGAAGGATTATCTTCTGCCATGAAAAAGAAAAAGGACAAGAAAGGGAAACAGAGTTTGGCTTGGGAGGACCAGGAATCCCCCTCAGACCAGGTCTTGCCAGAAAAGACCGAGGAAGTATGTTTATCTTCCGAGTCATCACCCCAGATCGAGAAACTGCTTTGATATTTGCACTGTATTTTGTCTATTTAGTTAGAATGCTAATTCTGAGACTTTTCAGTACAAGACGCCCCAAGAGCCTGCCATAAGTGATGATTTCGTTGTTCCCGGGAAGAAAAAGGGGGGAAAGAACAAAGGCAAAGCATCTGCATGGGAGCCTAAGGAGCCCAGCATCAAATCATCAGAAGAAAAGCCCATTTCGGAAACAAGCAGAGAAATACTTGAAACTCTAGCCCCAGATGTTGAGAATGATGATGAGCTTGGATCTTCCACGAAAAAGGGTAAGAAGAAGGGCAAGAAAATTCAGGTACGGACTCCCGAGGAGGCATTATCTTCAGAAAGCCTTCCGGAGACTACAGAGCCTTCCTCTGGACAACCCGATACTCCGGCTAACGAAGACGCTGATAATTTCTCCGTCCCTGCATCTAAGAAATACAAGAAGAAATCCAAAAAAGGACAGTCATGGGATGCTGAACCAGAAGCATTAGCCGATATTGTTGAAATCCAACCGCCTGTATTAGGCGAAAGAGCGGTAGAGGTTGGTAACGCAGAAGACAGCCAAACGCAGGGCGCTTTTGAAGACTTCGCACCCACGTCAAAGAAGGGGAAGAAGAAAAATCGAAAATCTCAACTTCAGGATTCCGCAGAGGAAATACCTACAGAGGGCATAACTGGACCGACACAAGAGGAACCACTTGAACCCGAGAATGCTCCCGTACAACCAGACTTGACTGCTGAAAAACCTACATCCATGGACGGACCAGGCTCTTGGCTCATCACTCCCACCACCCCTCGGTCAAGCGCCGAGGATTCAGTGAAAAAGTCTGATGCTAGCTACTTTCCAACTGCCATTGCTGCAGGGGCCGCAATACTTGGAGCACGACTACTGAAAGACGAATTATCAGGTGCAACTAGTTCAACATCTCTGAAAGTTGAACAGCCCCAATCATCGCAAGCAGATGATGATGCTAAGCAAGCTGCTCGCGATGGACTCGAAGCCGGTTATAGCAATGAGCAACTCAGTCTTGCTAGGCAATTACAGGAGGAGTTCAGTTCCGGGAGCAAAAAGTCTAAAGACAAAAAGAAGCGCCAAAGTCTCCCATCCACTCCTAACCGTGATCAATCAAGATCTAGAGCTATTGACGAACTCGAAGATAGGCACTCCCGCGCACGTAGCCTTTCAATAGGACACGCCGCTCAGAACAATGAGGGAAGTCCTGCTGGAGAGGAACGAAAAAGTCTTTACAGCGAAGAGCAGCTTGAACTTGCTCGTCAATTGAAAGCCGACTTTGAGAAGGGAAGCAGCAAGAAATCAAAGAAAGACAAAAAACGTTCAGGCCTCTCACAGTCTGCAACTCAAGAAAACGACTACTTCGCTGGGCCTTCGGAAGCAACAACTCCTCAGATAGAAGAAATTACCCACGAATCTGGCATGGCGGACGCCGATGAGGAGGCTCCTAAAGGAGATAGCTTTGCAGCAGGATACCAGGAAGACCAATTATCGTTTGCCCGCCAATTACAAGCAGAATTCGGAAAGAAAGCCCCCAAAAAAGACAAGAAAAAGCGCAGTACCCCACAGACACCAGTTTTGGAACAAGAGCAGAGTGGTTATTTCGGCGAGCCAGCGCAACTCCCAACTTATGAACAGGCTACCCATTTTCCGGAAGCTGATGTCAGTTCTAAGACCCCAGATGGTTTAAATGCCGGGTACAATGAAGATCAACTTGAGCTTGCTCGGCAATTGAAAGAGGAATTTGACTCTGGTTCCAAGAAGAATAAGAAAGACAAGAAAGGGAAAAAGCGAGGGAGCATGAGTCAGGAGCCGGAAGATGATCTATCTTCAGAAAATATCACTCCAAGCGTAAACGAGCCTGCAGTGGAATCCGGTCTGCAGTCACCAGCCAATCCTGAGGATGAATTTGCTTCTGTAGGCAAAAAATCCAAAAAGGACAAGAAGGGTAAAAAGAAGAATACAAGCCAATTTCAAGATCAAGACGATGACAACAACGCTTCTGGGGACTTTGGTAAAGAGGTCGAAGAATTACACAACGCTCGGGTCGCCCAGTCGACCAGTGTCGAGGCCGAAACCATTCCTGCACCTAATGAAGACTTATCCCTCCCAACCAAGAAATCTAAAGGCAGGAAAAAAGGTAAAAGTCTAGCTGTGACAGAAGACTTCCCCGAGGAACTAAGTTCGGCCGTAGATGATTCACAATCAGGGAGCCTCGACAACGAATCCTGGGCTTCAACTCCACCTACTGGGGACGAACCATTCACAACCGGCAAAATGTCAAAAGGAAAGAAAAAACGTCAAATTCTCGCCGCCCAGGATGGTTCTTTTGAACCAACTAGTATAGACACCGCAACGGCTGCGACTGAACAACAATCTGGGACGGAGTCCAAGGAAATAACTGCATCAGAAGACTCTTCAAATCCTCCATCAGACAACGATTTCGCTTTCAGCCTTAAGCCATCTAAGAAGGACAAAAAGAAACGTCAGAGTTTACTTCGTACTTCTACTCTCGTCGATGAACAAGATGAAGTGGCGCAGGAGCCGGACGTTGAACAAGAGCCTCAGACCTCTACTGCAGACCTTGATCAAGAGGCCCCAGCGGATGAGGGTTTTGGTATCTCTAGCAAAAAGTCGAAGAAAGATAAGAAGAAGCGAGGAAGCATTGCGCAATCGCCAGCATCTGAGGAGGCACCAAAAAATCTCGAAGAAATGGTTCCCGACCAGTCATCACTACCTTCTCCAGATTTTCAAACGCCAAAAGTAGAATTTCTAGAGTCGGATAGCATGCAGCCTAAAATTGAGCTGACAAGTCAAGAGCCAATCTTGGACGGGGCTTCCGTCGTTCAACCTGACCCCGTCACAGGGCCTAAACCTGAAGATTCGTGGAGAGCAACCGTCTTCACGACCAAGTCCAAAAAGGATAAAAAGAAGAAAGGATCTGCTACCGGATTGCAAGGGACTTCGGGAATAACGACACCTGCTGAAGCTACTATGGAGCCTGTACAATGTAGCGAACCACTAGAATCCGGGACTTTAGAGCAGAATGTTACTCTGGAAGAGCCTGTTTTGGAAGAGAGTGAACCGACCGAAGTCTTCACTCAAAAGTCAGTCGTTGAAGAGCAAGGTGATGACTGGGGTTCCGTTTCTACTAAAAATAGGAAGAAAAGGAAAGGAAAGAAAGGATCTGGTGTTTCAACATCGTTGGAGGAACCAAGTCCAGCGCTTATCCCAAAGGAAGAATCATTGCCAATTACAGATGCTTTACCTGAATCTACAGAATCAACGTCGAAGGACATCATTGAAGAGCCAACTGATGACTTGGGCACTGTTTTCAGCGGCAAGATATCAAATAAGGGAAAGAAAGGTTCTGGGGTATCAACATCATTAGAGGAAGCTGGTCTTGAGGAGGCCGCACTATCCACTATTCCAGAATCAGTCTCCGAATCTACTGAAACGCCCCCTCAGGAAATTGTTGAACCTGCTGATCAATGGAGCTCATTCTCTACAAACAAAAAGTCAAAGAACAAGGGAAAGAAGTCTTCCGAAATATCAACACCATCAGAAGAACCGACTTTAGAAGCTCCACCATCTGAGATCCCAGCCTTCAAACCAATGGAGTCGGCGCCCAAGGAAATTGTTCAAGATTTCGCCGAGGATTGGGCTTCTTATTCAACTGGTAAGCAGTCCAAGAAAACGGGAAAGGATTCTGAGGTATCGACGCCATTAGGGGAACAGTCTATCGCCGCGACTCCAGAGGCTACGTCGTCGGAAATTCCAGCAAAAGTTTTTGAACTAAAGGATTTATTGGCAAAAGAAGTCAAGGAAGAACCAGCTAGTGTCGAATTTGCATCTTTTTCGACGAAAAAAAGTAGGAAAGACAAAAAGAACCTCAAATCTGGCATCTCCACTCCCGTAGAGGCCATCCCATCAAAACCAACGACTGAGGAGACTATCCCCCCAAATTTCGATCCAAATACAGTGCCAGCTCCAGAAACAGTCATCCCTAAAGCAGCGGAAGCGAGCGCTATGAACGAAATCATAGAGGAACCAATCAACGACTGGGATGCCGTCCCAACTAAAAAGTTCAAAAAGGGGAAGGGCAAATCGGGCATTTCCACACCAGTAGGGGACGTAACACCCCTAGAGGTCAACTCAAGCTCTGAGCCGGTTCAAGAAACTATCCCGCAATCGAGATCTGAGGAGATAGCCTTCAAGGAGGTCATAGAAGAGCCCACAGATGACTGGGGTTCTGTACCGAAGAAGAAAAGTAGGAAAGGCAAGAAAGGAAAGTCGGGTATTTCTACACCAGCCGAGGAAAAGCCAATAAAGGAAGAAGTACCCATTACCGAAAGTCAGCCAACTCCTGAGCGATTCCAAGAAACAGCGTTGCCCGAAATATTATCTGAGTCAATTACCCCCAAAGATATCATAGAAGAGCCAGTTAGAGAACAGTGGGATTCCTTTTCGACCAAAAAGGACAAGGCAGGTGTTTCTACGCCAATAGACGAGACACCAATTGCTGAAAGCCAATCAGCACCTGAGCCAATTCAAGAAGCCATTGTCTCTGAAACTTTACCAGAAGACGTCGTTGCGAAAGAAGTCGCAGAAGAGCCCACTGGGGAGGAATGGGGTTCCATTTCAAAGAAAGAGTCCAAGAAAGGCAAGAACGAAAAATCCAGAATCTCTACACCCGCAGAAGAACTTAAATCAGAGGTTCCACAGAAGATAGAAGAGGTCACCGCGCAGCCAACAGATGAATTTGTTGCCTCATGTAAGTCAACCGAAGAGCAAGCTGAGACTTGGGATTCTTTCTCTGCGAAGTCAAAGAAAGGCAAAGGGAAAAAGAAATCCGGTCTCTCCACTCCAGTTAAGGAGGTCCTAGGAGTAGCTGCATTAGCGACAGCAGCAGTTGCAATGACTGCCGATACCCTATCCACTATATCGATGACGGACGATGCTCCTACTGGGGTTAAGCCGGCAGTGTCAAATAATATCGAAGAACAAGGCGACGAATGGGCTTCGCCAAAGACAAAGACGTCAAAAGATAAGAAATCCAAGCGCAAATCAGGCCTTTCAACTCCTATACAAGAGCCCGTTGGTACTCTATCTTCATCTAGCGAGCCTCTGATTGAGTCAAAAGAAATTGTGGAGCCTGTCGAGGTCGTCTCTCCAGAGATCTCGCAAGAACCGGGAGACGAATGGGGCTCTGTGTCCACTAAGAAGAGCAAAAATAAGGAGAATCACATTTCTAGTTTATCGGCTCCTATAGAATCTACGCTAGAGACTGCGCCAATTATCTCAATCAATACCAGTACAGAACCAGATTTAACTACCCAACGAGTTCTCCAGCGTCCTATTTCATACGAAAAAACCGAACTCACCCAACCCGAACAAATCTCCGAGCAAAAACAGCCTTCAGTAGCCCAAACAGATCTCATCAAAGCCGATGATAATTCTGACAACTTTTCAACTCCTCTTTCACGAAAATCTTTCAAGAAAGACAAGAGAAAGCGTCAAGCCACAGTGGAAATATCTCCTTCCAAACCTAGCTCGACATCATGGGCAGATGAAGTTGTTGAAGCTAAGATTGAGAGAAATCATCCTATCATCGAAGACATTGCAAATGATGAATCCCTTTCACACATCGCCAGCACAGTAGAAACAGCCCCTGTAGATGATTTCTTCAGACCTACTAAAAAAGGTAAACGAGGAACAAAGAGAAATTCGATTGAGCCCGACTCATTCCGCCCACCAATTAGTGATGATCTGCCGAAGGAAACGACAGAAAGCACCAATGTTGGCGCTATTTTCACAACCGCCGCAGCCCTTGCTGGCGTGGCAGTCCTCGCAAATAAATCTACGGCCGAGCCAGAAAAGAAGCTGACGAAGCAGGAGAAGGCAAAGCTCAAGAAGAACATTGACAAGCGAGCTCCCAGGGAAGACATGTTTGACGATCCCGCGCTTTGGGAAAACGACGATCCAAAGTCATTTGAAGAGGTGAAAGTTGATGAAGATGCAGGAAGTGATAGATTTTGGTCAGCACCTAATGAGGAAGAGCAGGTTACGGTCGAGATGGAAGAATCGGCTCCTTTGGCTATTGCTCATGACCATGACGCATCCCATCAACATCATGGCCCAATCACATTCTCTCATGCCGTTCCACCTATAATTGAGCTCCCGCCTACAGAGAAGAATATCTCTTTTGAAGAATCGCCTATTGACCCTCAAGGATTCATGTCTCCCACTAGCAGTCAATATTTCCGTCCTGGATCATCCAGTGGTTTACCAGTTGTGAGGGAGGAACCCGAACATGAGTCTGAGCCGATTCGATACGCTCACGAAGCACAAGACGTCAACAGAGATAGTGCATTTGTTAATGACTCACCAGTTCCCCCTCAAAACCCATTTGCAGACAACCATGAACACATTCGCGATAGTGGTGTTCATTTCCGGGATGAATCTCCTGCAACGAGCTCAAGAGGGCCAATCTCTTCTAGTGACGCTGCCATTGCAAGATTGTCGTGGCCTGCCGTCGATGAAGAATCAGAGACTGTAGACCTTGAACGATCACAGCGAGCCATAATACCAGAAACTACGACATCTCATGATCATGGACTTGATACACTTCCATCTCAAAGATCAAAAGAGGTAAAGACCACAGATCTTCATCGAACAGCGACCATTCATCGAGCTCATGGGCCACAAAAAGAAAGGGGCGAAGAAAAGAACATAGATTTGTTCCGGTCACAAAGACAAAAGACAGATGAGCTACCAAAGTACCATGGTTCTACAGAAGCTCAACAGACAGAGACCATTCATCGTTCAGAAACCCCCAAAAAGGAATCTCTTGTGAGGCAAAGAATGCAACGCTTTGAGTCCCCGGACCTTGCACATGCTAAACGTTCCGATATCTATCCATTGGGAAGATCGAAAGAAGACAAATACAGAGATCTTGAACCCATGAAAAGACCCAGAGCCGAGAATTCCAACGATTCTGCAATAATAACTGGAGCTGCTATCGCTGCAGCCGGAATTGGATTTGCTGCTGCACGCCAATCGAGTAAAGAAAACCGACCAGGAAGTGCACAGAGCCAAAGATCAACTTCGAATATTTCTGCTTCTGGCCGACTGCGAACTCCTGATGGTTTAAGCAGAAGTGCGTCAGGGACACCTCCACTCCGCCGTACTGATAGAAAAATTAGCGGGGATCTTCGATCGCTCAGCCAACGAAGCAATCTGGACCTCGCTAAAGAAGCTGATCTTTCTTCAGTTGTGACCGCTTCATCTACGACCTCCGCAAATCCAATAGCAAACGAGGGTCGAGTCCGGGCCAAGGACATGGCTGATGTCTATGTAAGTTAATTGATAACTTGATAGTTCAAATTCAAACTGATTAATCTACAGGATGGCTTCGGCGAAGGCCGCATGGGCTCACCAAGATCCCCAACTCGACCCCACAGTATGCGCCGGCGACAAAGCATGCAAGTCCTCGATCTAGAAACGAGAGTCGAACAATTAGCTGCCGAGAATCGAGCACTATCAGAAGCCAAAAGTCATGCCGAACATATGTTAGAGACAAGTAGACCTGCAGCTTTGGCAGAACGGGATGCTGAAATCGACAACCTCAGACGATCACTAAACTTTTTCCAAGATGAAGTGAGAAGGCTTACGGAAGTGAATGAGGGGCTTACGTCTGCAAATATTACAATTGGCCGACAACATAATGATCGATATGGCATGCTTGAAGCCCAACATACCCAGACTACACGAGAGCTACAAGAAATGCGGGAGGCACATCAATCGGGAGTGGATGACTTGATTCAAAATGCCGTTTCTCAACAGGACCAACAAATTGCCGATCTGCGAGCTCAATTAGATGCTGCTAAAGAACAAATCAGAGAGATGCAAAGGCAGATCTTAGCAGCCAAATCCAACGACAGTCATTTCCTTACCATCCGGGATGAGGATTACTTCGATACAGCTTGTCAACAACTCTGCCAGCACATCCAGCAATGGGTCCTTCGATTCTCGAAGTTCTCAGATATGCGAGCATGCAGACTCTCAACTGAGATCAATAACGACAAGATAATCGATCGACTCGACAATGCTATCTTAGACGGTTCCGAAGTAGACGACTATCTTTCTGACCGGGTCAAGCGCAGAGATGTATTCATGTCCATGACTATGACCATGGTTTGGGAATTCATCTTCACGCGCTACCTCTTCGGCATGGACCGAGAACAGAGACAGAAGCTGAAGACGCTCGAAAAGCTGCTTTCAGAAGTAGGGCCTCAATCTGCAGTTCACCAATGGCGAGCCACAACACTCACTCTTTTATCTCGCCGTCCGGCGTTCGCTGCTCAAAGGGAACAGGATACCCTAGCTGTCGTGCATGCTATTTTAGAGACGCTGACTGAAATCCTTCCACCTCCGGCTCATCTCGAACAACAAATCGAAGACCAACTCAAGAGAGTAATGAAAGCTGCCGTCGACCTCAGCATAGAAATGCGCACCCAAAGAGCAGAATACATGATGCTCCCCCCTCTCCAACCCGAATACGACGCGAACGGCGACCTCGCCTCCAAAGTCTCCTTCAACGCGGCGCTCATGAACGAACGATCTGGCGACACAACATCGAATTCCGAATTAGAGAAACAGAAAGCGGTAGTGAGGATCGTGTTATTTCCACTTGTGGTCAAGAAAGGAGATGATAGTGGAGAAGGGGACGAAGAAATTGTGGTTTGTCCGGCTCAGGTGTTGGTTGCGAAAGAGAGGAAACGTGTTAGGATGTACACGCCGGATAAGGATAGGATGGATGTGGATGATGATGGCGGGCTTAATAGGAGTAGAGTTAGTATGCAGAGTAGTATGCCACCGGGGGATGGGAGTGTGATTTAGATGAGGGAGACGAGACGATATCCATTTCCCTTTTTCTTTTTTTTTCGCCTCATTTATGAAAAAGGCATTGGGAGGTGTTTTAACTGTTCTTTTCTTTACTCTCCAATACGCATACAGACATACATATATTGACCATGGAAAAAGGAAGGGAATGGGATGGAAGGTGGGAAGGGGGGAGGGAAGAGAAAGGAAGGAAAGAAATTCCCGGAAAATTTAACGAGTTTTGTAGGATGGTTTTTGTACAATTTTCTTTTTTTCTTTCTCTTTCCTTGATTCTTCTAATTTAGGATTTGGGATTGGAGGGTATCTCTTCCGAAAAAAAGTTTTTATTAATTAGTTTCTCTCAATGGTATTTAAAAAAAGAACCTATGTGTTGTGCTTATTATGTTGGATGTGATTTGAGCGAGACAAAGAATAGGATAGAGGATAGAGAAAGGATACAGAATAATTTAGTATGCCACTTCCTCTTCTCGTAGAGAAATCTAAATCCAAATCCAAATCCATAACCAGATGTCAGTTTTCTGCATGACAAGCCAGTATGCTATCGGAGCTACCTCCTTCCCCCTGCCTTCCTAGCATGCACACATTCATCCAAACTCTATCCACCCCCCTCTTTATCCATTCAACTCTTGGTTTCAGATAAGGGATAAGGGATATGATACCTACCTTATCTAGTTTTCTGGGATGGTATGACTTTGTTTGGAGGTTGTGGTGATATGGTATTGTTGAGAAGACCGTGGTGGCCGGAAAGGGAGAGGAAGAGAGGGGGAGATAAGGAGAACGCCAAAAGGGAGAAACGCTCTATTTGTTACAGAAAATGATGTATGGACAGTTGAAAGACTGAAAGCAAGCGGGATATGGATAAGTTTACATGCAGATAAATATGCAGAATTTTAAGGAGAATAACTCGAAGAGTGTCTCTTGAATATATAACAAATAAGGAAATATGGCTTTCCTGACTGGTATCCTAACTCCATGCAATATCCAAAAAGCTTCAACTCCATCACCTTGACCCTTCAAGCGGTGATCAAATCCGAATTCTCATTTCCATTCGCATTGCCTAGCATTCCGGCCTTCTCCTTCTCCTTATCTTCAGCTGCAACACCATGTCGATCACCAATGATGCTTCCATGGCCATTGGAGTGAAAGTCAGGTGATTGTGTAGTGATCATGTCGCTGTGCTGCTGGATACCATATCGATCTTGAGGACTAACATTACCTTCAGCCTTCTCAAGCTCGTCCTTCGCGGGGGTCCAGGCAAGGTAGTCTCTTCGGACCTCGACATAATCATAGGCAAATTCACCGAGTTGATCATCATCCATACCGAGGAGTTCGGCTTCTTCTGAAGCACGAAGGTGGAGTCCAGGGACGAGGTTGATGAGAAATGCGAGAAGAGCAGAGATAACAAAGGAATAGGCAGTACAAGCTACAATGTAAGCAACTTGAACGTAGAGTTGCTTATAGTTGTGATTGAGCCAACCTCCGTTGATAACTCCCGTGTTGACCCCATCAAGGCCGATAATGTAGTCTGCTGCGAAGAAGGCATTAAAGACGAGTCCTACCATTCCGGCGATACCGTGCTCAGCGAACACATCCATACTGTCATCAATGTGAATCCAAAACTTGACTAGATTGCTGTTAGACCCAATTATAGTAAAAAGGGATTGAAGCAGTCTTACCCTTTGTCGATAAATTAGAAATGATACCAGTAACAATTCCGAGGATAATAGACGCCCATGGAGTGATGAATCCAGAGGCTGGGGTTGCAGCAACCAGGCCGGAAATACATCCTGAACACCAACCGACCATAGACCTAAAAGCTATCAGCATCTCGTACTCAATTCGGGATCAAAAGTGGGCTGCGAAGCTTCAAGCATACCATTTGCGAGCCAGTCTCCAATCCATAATGCTCCATGTAATGCTCCCAAACATAGCTGCGAGACATGAATTCCAGCAGGCCATTACAGCACGAAGATTTGCACCAAACGCTGATCCACCGTTGAACCCAAGCCATCCGAACCACAACAAAACCGTACCCAAAGTAATCAGAGACACATTGTGAGGTCTGAAATTCAACATCATTCTCTCCTTGCGCTTCCCCAGAACCATTGAGTAGGCCAAAGCAGACATACCTGACCCAATCTCCACGGGTCCACCTCCTGCATAATCGAGAACACCATATTTATAGCCCCATCCGTTTATGTTCCAGGCCCAGCATGCGAGCGGGCAATATACAATTGTAGCCCAGAAAAATATGAAAACAATCATTGGAATGAGACGCCCTCTTTCTGCGACAGCTCCGACGACAATGGCTGCAGTGGTAGCACAGAATTGCATCTATTTAGGGTTAATTTTTAGCCAATTATGGCTTTGGATAAATCATACCTGGTAAAAAGAATAGAGGAGCTCAGGAATAAGTGGTGAGCCAGGAGAAGGTACACCAAGCGTGTTCTGCAGACCAAAATGCTTGAGATCACCAATATAGCCACTCGTCCCACTAGAACTGAAAGCTAATGAATAACCCCAGAAATACCACTGAAAGGTAATGATTGAAAATGAACCCATACACGCCCAAATCATAGAAAGAGCCGACTTTCTCCTCGCAAGTCCAGAATAGAGAAATCCCAGGCCCGGAGGCATCAGCAAGACCATACATGACGAAACGATAATGTATGCTTGGTCACCGGGTTGAAACCATTGGTTTAGATTTATGACTGCTGCAATGAAAGGTCAGCAATTTAGTTTTTGGAAAGCTTTTGTATTTCAAAAGAAACGAAGCCTTGTGAGATTGTAAGAAGGTTCTTACCTGAGTCACCACCACTTCCTCCTGTGCCATTATATACTACGGGAGCCCCAACATAGGCGTAATTAGGATAATATATCTCTGACATCTCGAAGACTGTCGCTCTGACTCAATTGAGTTTTCTGAAATAGCTAGCTGAGCTAGAATTTCATTTATTCCAACTTTGAATGACGTCGAAAACGTAACGATATTATCTTTATACTCCCGCCATGCGAAATTAATGAAAATGAGGAGCGAAAAGAAAGTGGAAGATGAATGGGTATGGGGGTAGTATAAGGGGACTGCTCAAATTCGGAACAGAAGGAAAGGAATGTTAATAGCTAGAGTCTTTAGTACCTAGGTAGAAGTTGTCTAAACGTATTTTAAGGGAGAGATCCGGAGCTTTAGCTCTTTAGTAGTCTCCACCGTCCCGAAATAAGTCTGGCCACTCTTGGCGAATTCCCAAGAAAAATACTTCGCCGTCATCTGAAGGGTCAGATAGTAAGAATGGGCTGAAATCCGCAGATGTCCAAGACGGAAATGCTTTGGCAAGGTAGAAACATGCAGCCATATTCGAATTGGAAGCGTTGCATTTTAACAAGGAAGATTCTTTGCTTGCAGACGATCTTCCTAGATCTGCGGGCCGGTGGGCATTTGGGCAGGGTCAGCGTGGGATATCACCGCGGACAGATTCTCCTATTGGCTCATAACATGAAAGTTCATATATGCCAAGTCCTTAGATATGCAAGGCTCCGAATCGCTGTAGAAGTTCTTGGAGGTGGGAGTGAGGTCAGATGTCGTGATGAACATTTTTTGAGATGTAAATTTATAGAAAGCTTTTTCTTAGCCCCTGTCATACGGGTCGTGTCTTACAGATGCTGTAACGAAGCTGGGCTATTGTAGCCAATTCTGGAGATAATTGGAGGTTAACTGGTTATATGTCCATGATAAGGCTGCGAATGGTAACTTATGTGGCGTCGCGGAAAATAAAAACAAAGGTTCATGCCCATTTCAAAGCCCTATGTACACCTCTGAGGTAATGGGTATTAGAATACTATGGGGAAGAGATGGACTTCTCATGTTTCGTGGGGTCTTGCAGATTCGTATATGTATCTGATTCTGAGAAAGGGGCCTGAGATTACCCTAGTGAGGTTATAGACGTCGAGTTTCTTGGCCTCTTCCCTAGAAAGACTTTGAATTTCTCGAGTTGGCATGATAAATCGAGATTCCAATCCTCGAAAGAAGGGAAAAAAAACCCAAAAAAATATATATAAAAGTAAAGGCTGAAGATCTTTCATCACAGGTAATAGCACACCATCCCTATTCCCCTCCCGTCTATGGCGTCAGTGAAAAAGAAAGTGCTCCCCTTCCCCTTCCGGGACCACGTCGTTGCATAGATCAGACCTTCCCATGAGCATCAGAATTTTCACATACCAGCTTGGCAGGACGCTTCTAATCATGCCTTGGTATTGGTATGACACTATTACCAGAGTCAGCGGATAAATAGATAAGTCTCGAAGGTGATGAGCAGTTTTCATTATGGTTCCAATGAATAAAGGTGGCAAAGGAGGACGTTGAGAGGTCAAAGATAAGAGAAATCGACGGACAAGTTTGATCTTTTTAGCTTGATTTAACCTTAGCTTTATCGTGTCGTTGAATTGGGCCAATGAGATCTTGTCTTGGGATGATTATTACAAAAAGAGCACGCCATTTCAAGCCATTTGTTTTCTCTACTCCGCTTTTCGGCAATGCGAATGGTCGTTTGCTCATTACGAAGTACATGACTGTCTCAGCCTCGCAGCAAATGGCAGCCTTGTTACTAACGACATTCGATATTGATATTGCTCGACCTGCTGGGCTGTGATAGTCAACAAACACTGTTTTCTTCAGTCTCAAGGTTGCCAATGCCGAGATTAGCTCCTATGCCAAAGGCAAGATGGCCTACGCAAGTGACAAGGGCTCCGAAATAGAGTAAGTCATCCTAAGCTTGCCTCTCAATGGAGGTACATCCTCCTCGTGGGTTCTGCTTCTCTATAATAACTGACTCCGATGTTCTAGCCGATCCGAATACATTAATGTATCAAATTTTCGAATCCAAGATGCACAAATGAGGGTAGGTTTGCAATACAATACCCATACATCCCAAGCAGCATTTCTTTCCTCTTAGAGCAGTCCCTCGCGGCGTCTCCATATCCACGGCGCGTCTGCAGAGTTCTATGAGGGGCTAGATTTTCAAGCGCTGCAGCTGCAAAGCCTTGCATCGCCATGTTTTCCCTCATTTTTGCCATCGACATGTTAGAGTCTTGTCAATCAATAGAACTACATAAGATGACTTACACCCTTAACAGTTCACAGATGAATACCATGGCGACAGGATTCTCGACGATGCTACACACAACCTACCTAACAATGCTACGACGACACAGCTACAAGGTCCCCCAATGGTAGCCGCACACCGAGCGAATTTGGTAGCATTGTCGCAGAGACATAACGTGAGTCAGATTCTCTCACTCAGTACCCAGTATTACCAAAACTGACTTGCTATGTAGCTTTATTTTGCAGCTTTCATGGAGAGTATTCATATTATGCGGCCTCGAAATCTCGCCCAGACCCTCCACGGCATATCTGACTTAGTCTTAAGACCTCCAACCTCAGAAAACCCGGCGAATGGGTTCATAGACGAAACACGCCCTCACTGCTTCAACCATATTATCGTTGGCAATTTTGGATTGCATGAAATACTTTTGATGGCCTGCGATGATGGGGACGTTTTGGCTTATTATATACATGATATTCAAGCGGAACTGCTAGCTGTCTTAGCTAAAAATCGCGGTCGTTCCATAGGAAATACAATTGCTATTAGTCGTGTAAGGCCGTAAGTGCACTTCACTTCATCAGTTTTGCGATTATAAGCTAAGTATCATAGTTTCTTCCATCAAAACGTGGGCAGCAGTGCTTGGGGACTCGCAATCAACGGTGAGTGAGAGGCTTTTTGCAATAATTCCATCCATTTGAATGTCTTCCGGAGCTTGGAATCTTCGGAAGTTTTACTCATATAAACACTTGGAGATACTAATGCCTGATAATTTTAGAGAAGCTACGCCTGATTGCAGTAAGCTCAAACTCTCGTAAGTTTCTTTGCTCTTTTCGCTATTTTTTTTGGAAGGTAAATGTCTCAAAGATTCTCAGACATTGAGGAGTAAAGTGTTTCGAGCCTCTCCTTCTCACCCCTTCCGGCCTAATATAGTACTGACTCCGAGTTCTGAAATTTAGGGGAGGTTACGGTTTTTATTCATGGGATGAACTTAGAAGATGGTTTGCCAAGGCAGAGACTGAATCCCCCATCTGACCCCGCTGCCTCCTTGTTCCCAATTTCTAGGTTGACTCAGCATTTGACTATCAACGACAATCTCAAACCATCGCTCTTTTCGCAAAATTCTCGACGAGTATTTGGGCCCCTTTCACATAACATTCCTTCAATATCCTTCGGTGAAGATGCATCTGGTTTGGCGACTTCAATTTCGGCAGTAGATATCAATGGTATCCTCTGGATTATACCAATATGGGATGGTACGCAGAAAAAAATATCTAGCATGCATGAGCCCCGGCGACGCCATCCTTTTCAGGATCTTCCTATGTGAGGACCGGCCTAGAAACTTTTGAAAGGGGTAGTAACTAATTCGTTCTAGCAGGGGCTGGGGTGTTTTGAATCTGCCTTTGCATTTTTTTAAACCTGTAGCACGTCCCGAAGAAGCACTTGTAAGTACTCGAGGTTCTTTTACTCCCGTTAAACATAAATGTCTCAAGAATCCTCAGATATTGACCCCCCACTTCCCACTCCTTCCTAATATAGTAATGCTGATCCCAATAGGGAATGACTCGCGAAAAGATGTTGCTGGCGTCAGAGTCACATCCCGTAAGAAGCCACTTAAACCACTTCTTCGATATTACTACGAGCCTTTCAGACCTCCAAGCAGAAGGAGAAAATGAATTCCATCCATCTGAACTACCTCCAGTTCTTGACCCGCTTATTGGGGATACCAACGTTCTGCTATACCCCAACAAGTTGTAAGTCCTCAGTTTATCTGATCTTACCCCTTTTAGTGTCTTTGAGAGAGGTAAAAATCTTAGAATATCTCAGATATTAGATACTTAAATGCTTTAAGCCTCTTGAAACATTATTTTCCCTCACCTGCACCGCTCCTTCCTAATAAGGCAATACTAACTCCGTGATTTTTAGACGTGAGTCCGAGTCGTATGCGAAGAGCCTGACCTTATTAGAAGGTTTTGTATCGGGTCAATTGACGGAACCATCTCCTATATCACTAACACTAAGAGGTACGGTAAACCAACTGTTGCATCTGCCTCCAAAATTGACATACAAGCCAGCAAAACAAGTTCTTGCCGAGGAGCAGAGAATTAATGAAGAGGTAAATGATTAAGCTCTAATAATTCTATCCTTATCTTGTTATATCCTAAATTATCCTTCTTTTTGAAATAAATTGCTGACCGCCAATGCTAGGTAGAATTCATGGTGAACGTTATGCCATATCTAGAGTCTTCGGCACAGACTCACGTGAAGCGCTCAGAGCTCTTGAACCAGTATCGTATATTGCGACAACAGGGATGGCCACCTGTCATTCGCAAAAGCACAAAAGATGAATCTCTCCTACCTGGTGTAAGTTCTCAATCTCTTAACCCTGTTGTGGCATGGTATCTTTCTAGAGAAAAGTGTCTCAGATAAAAATGGAACATTTAGTTAAATGTGTCAAATGTGAAAGATTCTCCTACGCCTCCGTCTCGCAATTCGTCACGGAGGTAATTGCTTCATTCAACCTAGAACATTTGCTTCAAACCTCTAGGATATTCTCCTCCTTCGGTTCCTTCCTAATATAGTAATACTAATTCTGAACAGGGATCAGCAATATTACGAACCTATCAAGGAGACATTGAACTTATTCCATCATACCCAAACGGCCCAAGAACAGTCTGCAGAGGTCCTATCAGGACCGATAGGGCGCAGATCTATCGCAGCATATTTCACGGCCATCATGTTCAGCAAGCTATATGCATGGATCGGCTCAGCATACTACTTCCAATCCTAGAGCTCTCTCTTGTGGTTGTGGGTTCACAGAATGGCCGCGTTGTCTTGATCACTCCCACAAGACTAGAAGATTCATTCTCGACTAATGGACCCGTTACGCTCTTTCGGGCCGAGGCAATATTACCTTCCATAGTTATTTATCATCGGGAAGTCAATGCTCCACTACTGGGAGTAGCAGTATCGCCTTTGCAACAATACGATGATGTTGAGCCGGATAGGAAAGGTTCATGGAGAATAATTCTTCATTACTACGATCAAAAAATTATAAGTTATGAATTGAGCAGGAACAGTCTAGACGAGTTGAAGATACTTTGATTGAGCATTCGAGCAAGGCGTTTGGGAGGATTGGGAATGGGATGCATTACCAGGACAGACGTAAGATACCCAGAGATTACTTCCTTTTCGATTATAAGAAGCACAACGAACATCGATGTACGCAACAAAGTTATGAAGTCTTTCGTTGGTCTTCTCAAGGTGAGACTATTAAACACAACTTCGCTGTACTCTGTCCGTGAGAAAATCTCTCGTGATGAGATGAACCATTTGAGTGGAACGGGAAAGAACCACTCCCAGAGCATCGCTACATGTTTTTGTGATTACTATCATATGTATACCTTTAGAGATTGCTTAAAATTAATGGAGTAGAGATACTCAGTATAATGCTTATGTGTATGTACCTCAAGAATAGAAATATAAGCAATTACAGTTCGTTCCTATGCCTGGTCACATTCAACCTCTATTCTCCGCGCCATGGAGATCGGATATTTCCATAGAAAACAGACGCAAGAGCAATCTCTTAATATAGACAGATACTCGTGTTGCATATTACCTAGTCTGAATAACATATCAGCAAACCAACAGTTGACACAAGGCACGATTGCACTGACTGTCATCTCCCCTCAAAGCCCAATTACACTCACCAAGCTCCACTTCCTAACTAGCTCCACCATGCTAACAGGAACACAAGCCGATTTCCCAAAACGATGCTTTTGCCGAGCTGAAGCTCGCAGACGGAGCAAGCTGGCTGTCTTCTCCGCCTCCTTTTTCTTCACACACATTGTTCAGTCTACCGGCCAAGATTGCAGAAGATGAAGAGAAGAGGGAGGGTCGTGGACCGTCGTTGTTTGGTGATTGCTATGAGTAGCGATGGTGCATTGGTCCTTAAAAGAGAGAAGAGCTAGAAATAATCACTGAATGCATGAAGGAGAGATAAAAAAGGGAGGTGTCCTAGATCCCATTTGCATTTCCCCTTCTGTTCTTGAGGAAGAGAAAGTATTGAGTTTGCCAATCAATTCAATAGTTATCTGACTGTTGTGATTGCTGTCGATTTAATGGGAAGCATATGGAGAATCGAACCGTGGGGTACTTACATGCCCTCGAAAATAACAGTAGTTATATCTTAACAAATGCACATTATTTTAGGATCTACATTTTAGAGAATAAAGCGGGAAGCTGTCCGACGAATAAAAGTACAGATAAAGAAGAAAGAAGCAATATTTCCAATTTATAGTTTCCCGTTTCTAAATAGAGAGAGTGCTCTTATGCTACGAAAATGACTTGCTTACCTACCTCTATATTACACATTATACAATGAAGAAGGAGGGACGAGTAAGTAGGAGTAAAAAAGCATGCAGTAAGCCGCGAATTTTAAGTGAAGTTCTAGATACAGATGTTTTTTGTGGGTGGTACAAGAACAAGAATAGGAATAGGAATATTGACGGGTACAGGTTCCAGATTTGGTGTTTATTATTATTGGCGGAGGGGTAGGTTGGGTGGCAGTAGGATAGGTAGATGTTCTATTTGAATTTGGTGTTACGGGATAGAGTTGGATGGTATGGTGTGTGTGGGATGGTACGTTCGCTTGGGTGATGAAATCCCCGGTGAGTATACCAAAAGAGAAATAGAATGGTAAAGATGAGAATGGGATATTTGGGGAGCTGACTGTACTTATCTCCCCTTTTTCGTTTGGTTCGGTTGCTGGAGGGATAATGTAGATAATGCTGATGGGAGGTGATATGGAAGCATGGAATTTTCCAAGAGAGGTGAGGAAGGGGAGAATACAATAATACAATACTGTGTTCGTGGAAAGAGAGTGGTTTTGTTTTATGAGGGAAAAGGGGGTTCTGCGGCGTGGACCGACGGCGAGAAAGGACGAGGGAAGGGGTTTATGTAGGATGACGGCGGAGGAACGACATGTATGAGAGAGCAGTATTGTTTGTGTGACAATGTACATACCAGAGTAAGATTTTGCGGCGTGGGTTTTAAAGGTAGAAAACATTGTAATTGAGATTACTTTCGATGCTTTAACCCCATCCATACTTCATGATTTTGATATACTACGATTGAATTCGGATGTATTGTATTTGGAGAGCTAGCCATAAAGCTCTTTTTATATCTCAGATACAAAAATAATGCAGAAAGTCTTCGATACTTAAATCTTAGTTCCAAAAGGTGGAAGCTGGAGATATTCTTGTTTTATTTGATACTGGACAGGTAAATTAATTAAAGCGGAGATTTATTCTTATTCGAAATCATATCCAGAATTATCAATTGTAGTAAAATAAAAATAATCTCATGTCGCATTTTGATATTAAGCAAAAGGTTGAGTGGAAGCAACTCTCTACTATTGTGCATTACTAACTCTACTCGCCGAGGAAACCGCGTTGAAAACACCAAGCAGATAAATGAGAATCATAAGAATTTCCAGTCGCAAGAAGTTTCACGTGAAGGTGAAAAATGATGTTGTGGAAGGCTGAAATTTTACAGCTTCATAATGACGTTATTCCCAAAGGTGAATCCCACACTGAGCCATATAGTTTAACTTAAGCTCAACCCTTCAATCAAACAGCTGTTGAGGGTGGTAACTGACACCCGATACCTAGCTCAACAGTTTAGCTTGGAAGCAACTCACATCATAGTGGTTGATGTTGACGACGCGACTAACAATCCATCTACTCTGGCCATGTTAGCTTAACCCTGGCTGTAAGGTTGCGATTTCATGGTTCTGGGTGGCTGTTTGATTAAGAGAAGTAGTTATCGTTACTAGCCTTCTCTTGTGGGCTCGGGGCATATTTTTTGCTTTTTCTTTTCTTTTTAAATATTTTTTTCTTTTCATTTTGGGTTATTTCTTTATGGTGTTGTTGATTTTTTGCCCGATATTTTGAGATTTGGACCCACTTAAAAAAGGGGAAGCGACAAGAACTTCGGAGTGCCAATACGATGGAAATAAAATTGAGACTGAAAGATTAGATCATGCCGTACCCCTCCTTGAGGTGATATCGCGCATCACCAAATCTCGAGTCTATTTCCTGCGAAGATTTGCATTATGTGTGATCTTCCAATATTTTCTTCTGCGAATGGGAGAGTTGGGGGGCCAATAAATGGCCGTCACCGCTGCACCTAATTTTCTGGCGCGCGCAAACCCATGAGAAAGCATCAAAAAATTACAATGTGACCAAAAGGAGTGGTTATCCATCTTCCCTTTGAGAAAATGAAATTTCGTCTCAGAGCGCTTACAAGAAAGTGTCTTGTTTGAAATGATAGGGGTTTATTGCCCATACTGCACTTGCAGTCTGATGGGGGGGAGGGAAGGGGAAAATCTGTTCTGAGGACAAAGAAGAAGAGAATGGTGATGAGTCGGAAGGACGCAGACGATATAAGACTTCGAGGGCCACAAAAGCCATGCAGAGCGACATTAGCCGGGGTAAGGCTCATATTAGAGGACAGAAATGACACTGTGGTGCAGCAAGCCTGCCAGCCAAAGGCTGCAGAATATCTGACAGAACCAGCCACATCGCCCTCTTGGTGATGCAAAGCGGTTCTTGTGAGTTTCTCGTCCATGGCTATCATGTTTTTGAAACATTCTTTTGTGGTGGTGTACGAAATCGATGAGGGTGGTCACTCCGCAGCGTTTCTGTGTGAGGGATGGGTCAGCCAATCAGCAGGGTATTTCCTATTTGGTGTTCTTATTGGAGGTAATATGACCTCGACATGGGGGCTCTCGTTGAAGGCGATTGGGCGTATTGATAGCTCGGAAAAGCAGCTAATGTGCGGTTGAGTGGTGGAGTGCGAGACTATTGCAAGTACTCTGTACATTTCAATCACATCGTCACTTCGAAATACGCAGGATAAGCAGAGTTAGATGTATTGTGATGACTCTACTCAAGTCACGGATAAGAAAGGACAAGCTTGTGGGTTGTGCTTGGATAATGGCTCTCGTGTTTCAAAGAGGAATCTACGCCCAAAGAAGCATCAACTGTGCATGGATACTACGCACTAATTCAGGTACAGGACAGCCACTATAACAGGCACATTGCCTTTTACGGGACTAGCACATTCTATTTTAACGACGACATCTCCGTCCTCCACATTTAACCTCTCATACGCGCCGAAATACTCAACTCTTCTTACTCATCCTCTTGCTCTGACTCTGGCTCTAACCTCTCTTGACTCTCCCTAAATGGGATCATACTTCATTGGAAGGCAGGACGCCTACCTCGTATCTCTCGAGAAGTCTCTTGCGAGTGGTTGGAAGCGTCAACTTGCTTTGCCGCGCCGCCGTTTTATGGTGTAGAGGAGGCACCCTGGTCCGTTGGTCGTCGTCGTTCCACCGTCGACCTATCCTTATCCCTAGCCTCCAGGGAGGCCTTTTCCTTCCCGAATAAACTCTAAAGGCTAAATTCAAAGTCTCTTTCTTCAAGTCTTTGCCGTCGGTTTCGGCATGGTAATAGTTCACAATTCATAACTCATGACTTTGACCGCTATAAACAATAATACATACCCGACACCGCCATATACAAGCCCTATTTGGATTTGGACTTGGATTTTTTTTTGGCTCATCCCCTACATGGCACCGCATTGCTCCCGTCCGAACGAAGAGTAACTTCCTCGCTTTCGTTGGGCGATATAGTGTCTTCTGTTCCTAGTGCAACACCTAATAATACTACGAACGAAACACTCTTGGTGCATTATTCCAGGACATATGTTCGGCTTTGTTTTGTAGATCCGCCAGGGTGGGCCCCCCTTCCACCCATCATAGCATTTTACGCTTTTACGCCCCCATCAACCCATTCGGGGCCGTGTGGATTCATTCCATCAAGCGATAGCCTCTGCTCCTCATCTCTAATCCCCTTTCCTTGAACCCCTTCCACATTCGACTGCTTGTCTACTTTCTATTGCGATTCGAATTGCTGGACAGCTTCCTCGCAGCATTCGTTCGTGGCATCCACTGTCGACAGAGACATCTGACACGAGTCAATTCCCCTGGTTTCGTTTGAAAGAATCCTCAAGTTAAAACGCACAGAGGGTCTGCCATCTCGACTTCGTTTCAGAAACACGCCTTGTCCCGGTGATTCTTCTTCCTGTACAGCACCAGTCTGTCCCTTTCAAATCCCCAATCAAGACAAACTCCCTTTCGAAGGCCAAATCTACCCAAGGCATCTGGTCGGTGGCCTCTTGTTTATTCTTTGAATGCAGCACGGCTGTCGCTGACGATCTTCTTCTGAGTGCAGGTCCTTGCCTAGCTCTACGATTCCACAGTTTCACACCGCTTTGATAGCCTTCGGTGCATCGAATATCACAGCAAAGTCTCAATTCGATCTTACACCATGTCCTCGTAGGAAGCAAGGAGGAATAACTTCTACACATCGTGTCAATAAGCCATTGAACGATCAAATCTCGCATGAACACGACCTCGCGTGGTCATTGTTCAATTCAACCATGTCTCTTCCAACTCCACCGGTCCCTCTGAACGATGCTTGTTCCGTCCTGTTCAACAATACATTATATTCATATTCGCACGATGCCTTTCAATCCCTCCCTTTGGTGGAAGGAGGAGTCTGGTCACAATTGTCGATGGGAGAGGCGGTTACAGGGGGTGTGTGCGTGAAGTCGACACCAGTTATTGCAAGTGCTGCTGCCCTGTACATCGTTGGTGGGAGTAGTAATTCGAGCGACTATCAAGGCCTACAGCGATACACATTTGCAGACGGAGAATGGGAAACGATCAGTCCATCGGTACTGGTCACGCAAAATCGGCTCTACCACAACGCAGTTTATCTCAACGCTTCGGATTCTATCTTGGTTTATGCAGGGAGACAGGATGGAACGAAAGGCCCATCATCTCAGACCTTCACGATACAGGCGTCGGAACCTTACACCGTACTGGCGTACCAATCTATTGCTCGACCGGCGGTACATCCATTATTGATGCAGTGGACAGAAAGCACAGCAGTATATGTCGGCGGAAGTAACGATAACACAGAAGTGATGGAATTTGACCCAAGCACGTCGTGGGTGAGCACGAATACTACTTTGGCGGAACCCTTGTACAACACGACGGCTATTAAGGCCATGATAATGATGGGAGATGATGGTAGCAAAAGCCTTTACACGTTCGATATGACAGTCACGCCTAATGCAGTCAATCGGACGGTTTTAATGGATGCCAATGGCCATCCGGTGGAAAATTCGACAGCCATTGTTTCGACAAGATCGCTAGACGAGAGGGACTTCACGTGGGTTAAGAGAGATAGCCTCACTCTGGCGGACTGGCCAGCTTACAATGATACTTTGGCACCTACGTCTACACGCACCTCTTACTCGATTGCTCTAGGAACAGACGGAGAAGTCGTGATCTCTGGTGGAAATGAAGAGGATCCATTGTGCATATTCTCCGCGAGGACAAACTGCTGGACTAATGCTACCGCTTTGTTGAAGGGCGCTAGCACACAAACATTGCTGATCTCATCGGGTTCGCCCAGCTCAACGGCGACAGCTTCAGCTGCATCGTCTACTACATCATCCGCTACTGCAACACCCTCAGTAGCTAAGGCTTTCCCGGCCAAAACTCTTGCCGCAGTTCTGGGATCTCTAATAGGTGTTGCTCTGATTTTTATTGGGGCACTAATCTTCTTTCGATGGCTGAGAAGACGGAGAGACCATTCAGAGGCTGGGCACCAGCGACGTGCGAGTGGACTCCCAGATGAGAAAAATTCCATGGATTTCCTGGCAAGAGGGTCTCTACAAATGAGTTCTGCTCGACAAATATTCAAAGGTCATGAGCAGCAAGGCTCACAAGGTTCTTTTTCGTCAATGGCTATCTTAATGGGACGAGTAGGGCACAGGAGGGGCAGTACTAGGGGGAACGAGGGCCAGAGCAGTGATTCAAGCAGCCAATTTAATCAGAAATACAAGACCGCCATCAGTAATCCGATACCACAAGAGCAACCGCAGTACGACGCGACATCTGGATTCCCCAAGGATATAAAAGAGGTTTCCTTTGAAGGAGGGGCTGCAGTGCCAAGGCCTAGAACGAGCAAGACAGGCAGACGTGGCAGCATGAGAAGGAGCTCGGGATGGAACAGGTATTGGTCAGGTGGAAGTGCAATGAATTATCTTGGATTTGGTGGCTCGAGACGAACAACCCTCGAGGGATCCGATGCAAGCTCTGAATACTCGGAGCAGAGAGTACCAAGTCAAGGACCTTCAATCGTGATCCCGCCTCTGAAGATTCCCGGGCAACCAGAGCTATACAAGGTATCTTCAGGTAGCCCGACTATCGCTACCAATTCATCACAATACCCAATCGGGCGGGAAATGTCTGGGCACATCGAGCGATCAGGGTCTATCAGTTCGACTTCATCCTTCGATACTCGACACGACGCTTTCTCAAGTGGAGTTCCGGAGAGTGTCAATGACCACGACTCATGGCCAGTTGGAAAGCATGACTGGGCACCAGGCCGACCAAGTAATACTTACACGGATAGCGTCTACACCAGCGGCCAACCAAGGAGTACTGTTGGCAACTTTCCTTTCCCAACTCCCCCAAGCACGCAACGAGCACCTCAACCGCCGGTGAGCTCCGACATGTCTTGGCTGAATCTTGGTCACGATGCAAGGATATGAATAATGACCCCTTGCAAAAGCTTTTACTTCCTCGAAACTCTCGCTATACATATTTATACCTTTTGATTCATCATGGCATTAGCGTTGCATAGCATTTGGTGCTCGATTATTTGTTGCATATGCTAGCTAAGAGCAAAAACGTATGCGGCGAAGCTGGTCAAAAAGCAGGCTGGATTGCGATATATCTTCGTCTGGCGTTCGTTTTAAGTCCGATTTATTTTCTTGTCAAGGCCTCTAATAACCTTGACTTGGTTCTTGGAAGGCTAGTGTACACTGTAAAGTTGTTGCATTTTGGGAGTTATTTTTGAAGACACAGAAACAGAAGATACCACTACCACACATACATACCAAATGTCTTTTGGTAAGAAGGGATGAAAGAGATCTTAGTCTCTTATTATGTAATCTTAACTTGGCTGTTGCTGTCGATTGTGATGAGTTGAGATGGGATGAGATGAGTTGGAGAGAAGAGGAAGAAATGAGATGAAGATACCTATGTCAAATTATTAAAGTATCCGTCTTATGCTTGTGAATTGTATTGTGTTTCTGACCTGGACCATTTGGAATCAAGCCTTGATTCATTTATACTAACGACTTTACAGATTTTCACCTTATCTTTTCTTTCCCGAGACAGGAATATGATGATGCTCTATGAGGATAGATAGCGTTGCATCCTATTCTCTGAAAAGTGAACTCCTGGACTTGCCTTGCCTTCATGTGGCTAGAGAAAAGAGAGATGTTTGAAGTCAGATTAGGCTTAGCATTATTTACTCTATTGCTTCTTTCACCACACAATGTCTTCTGAACTATCCATTCTCATATTCTAAGCACAATAATGATGCCGTCTAACATTTAAAACATTTTTTCATCTTAGGCTTTCCTTCCAAACGAAGGACAAAGACTGCTTCCCTATCTATGCCTTCCCCGAAGAGTCCTTAAGTTTCCATATTAGCCTCCTCCTTGGTCCTCCTCACTGCTTCAATCCACACCCTTAGTCTCAATCTAAGATTTCTGAACAAACTCGAAAGGGGGAAGGATAGAAGTCATGGCTTGGAAGGCCGCTTTGGTCTTGGCTTCTGGGAGATCTGGGTAGAGAGAAGTTGGTTCCTGAGATGGGAGGTTGAGCTGCTCTTGCAGACGATGAAAAAAGTCCAGGGTGCTTTGAGCTTCTGTTGGCCTGCTGTCGCACTGTGCTTTTATCGGGGTATTTGAGGAAGTTCTCTTCGGATTGCTGAAGGAAAGTTATCGGTCGAGCCAAGATGAAAAAGAAATATTCTCGTTTGAGCAGTTGTTTGAATAGCAAGTGCTATTCCAAGCAGTTATGAAATGCATTCGAAATAGCTTGTCCCGTCCTGTCTAATCCAGCAACAAAACTCTCCCTAGTAATCAGAAAAGAGTTGTGCGAAGGAGTTTCGACTCCACTACAAGATCATGGCAATGGTGACTTCATTCAGAGTTCTGACATTCGCCGCGAAGATGTACTAGGTAGATTTGCACGGGTTCTACTCTTAACTAGGATTTCTGTCATGCCTTTCTTCCATCATTTACGCATAGTGATCTTTACATCTTGAGGAATAGCAGGAAACATTACCTGTTTGGTTGCTTATTCGTCAAGGGAAAAGCTCCCGTCTCGTCGTGGCAACCACACATCCGCGCCTTCTTGCAGTGCCACTTCTTCATGTTCTTGGGATGCCCTGATGCGAGATCTATTGGAATTCAGAATCTAGAATGAGCGGCTGCATAGATGGGCACTATTTGATTGGTGGGGTTGAAGCAGAGATGTTTGTAAGACTACTGTCTGTGGCTGTTGATTCGAACAAGCGAAATCCAGTTCATCAAGTGGTCTCATGGCGGAAGTGCTCATGGCGCCGAGTCCTCTCAGCTAGTAGGAGGGATAAGATGCTCGCGAGGAAATGGCGGTAGGTATTCTAGAGATTGGTGGTGGAGGCTTTCTAGGATGCAGCTTATTCTATCGGATCATACATGAGAGAGAGCTTTTAGGTTAGAAGGGCTCTACTTCAAGGGTAATTACCCCTTTGCAATTACGTTAGGTGGAAGGAACGGCGCCATCGCTGACGATATCTCTGGCTTTGTGCATATCGAATTGAATGAAACCGATAGTTAGAGAGTAAGGAAGGGCGATTCTTGGAGAGCATTAGAGATAAACAAAGAGACTTCAAGCGGACCGTGGGGGAAATTTGATTTGTATGGTAATGATTAAGGAGAATAATGTTTTATTTCGCTACGCAAGTTAGATGAGTGTTTGAAAAGGTGTCTAACTCACCCCTAGCGTTTGGTGAGAACCATTTCTACGTCAAAGGGTCTTAGTTCTTAGTTGCACTCGCATTTGAGGAGATGGGGTCTAGTTGCAATGAAGAATTCCTCTTATATCTCTCGACTTGTCATCACCAAGATATTTCTCACTTGAAGAGTCGTAAATTAGACATGCCAATTAAACACAACAGTCGCTCTAGCTAGGATCCCATGCGAACCAGATCCTGACACAAGCCCATGCCTTTAGGATCCTTGACATATAAGACTGTGTTTCAAGCCCCATGACGAACACGGTCCCAAAATAATGTTTATCAAACTTCCGGGAGCTGCAAACACTCGTTTCTCACCAGGATCAAGCCTTGGTAAACCGTGAAGATCTATTTGGGATTTCCGACATGTATTTCGAAACATGCGAGCAATCGTCATAGATGAGGTATCCTCAACGAGATACACATCCAGATCCCTAGCCTTGCTGGTGTATGATCATCTGCAGGTATCCTCTTCCCAACTCACGGTTTGCATCGAAATGACCCGACCCCAAGAAACCTCATCTATTTGTGACCTCCCTCAACCCTAACTAGTCGTAGCATTTGAACCTGGGATATCGGGATCCAGCATTCAGCACAGTATTGCCGCAATGCATCATGCCGCTCACATGAGTATCAAAAATCGAGATCCCTAGTCTCCCCCAAAAAATTAGCACTCTCATCTCTTCCACGCGTAATCTCCTAGACACAGCAACAAGCACACAAGAAAACATAAAAATATGTATATATATCAGAAAACCATATTCTAAGCATCGCTAATGCTCCGCACAAGTATTAAAACATTCTGCTGTATATGACGATACCAAACACAGAAATGTTTGTAACATGAAGTGAAGCATTGGCCTTTTCCGGCTCTTCCTAAAGATGTTTGTATTGAGGTTGAGATCTCATCATTGTATTTCCTGTTTCTCTTCGTGTGCGCTGGAGGGAGGAGAACTGGAAAACTTACAACTGGAGGTGGTTGTGCGAAGTTGGTGTTTAGAGGATGGAGTCGTATTTTCTTGGAAGGAAAATAATTTCGAAGTTCGCGCTTAAAAATGGCGCCAGGCAAAGTGGGGCGGGCACCTAGTCTTTAAGCACGCAACAGGAGAAAAGTGTGCGAAACAACTTTCATAGGTAATGACTTATGTTCAAAGGATTGTTACACTTAGAAGACCTCCTCAGGAGCTGCTGCTAGGTGGTAGGATGTGTTGGACAACCCATCTCTATTATCGCAATGAGACGGTTTCTTTTGAGCTTGAAGTGATGTCAAGTACTATTTTGCCCTGCTCTCGAGTTGATGGCTTTTCTCATAAAAGCAAAATTTGGGACGTTTGGCTCGCTCTATCATGAGGTTGCAATTAATGCTGCGGTAATAGTCTAAATACAATCCCTAATGCGTAAACCTAAAATCTAACCTCTTATTCCCCTCATCATTCGTCGTCGCCAAATACCTCAGTTTCTCGTCTTCATTCAAAGCATTCCAAACCTTCTCTCTATACTTATTCCGCTTTACATAATATACCTTCGTCCCCAAATACAAGAAAATATTCAGAATAAGGATAGAGAGGAGGATATGGTTTCCGCGTTTGTAGCGAGGTGCATCATCTTTTTGGTAGATGTTTGCGGCGATGATTCCGGATGTCTGAACACACATGTTGTAAAGAGCCGCTGAGACGGCGCGAGAACAGACGGTGTTGGAGTTGCGAGAGTTCCAGCCTACTTGAAGTGGGTGTGCTAATGAAGAAATATTAGCTTCTTCGCCATTTTGAAATCGAGCTGTTGAAATGGAGGGTCTTACCACTGGGGTAGGAAAGCAGGATAGTCATGACGAACCAAGCCAGCCACTTATTTATCTCGTTCATATCAACGAGGTTGATGAATAGAAGGAATGGAAAAGCCCATATCTGACCGATCAAAGCCGTGAAAGTAAGTTCTCCAACTACCTCTGCCGCATAGGTAAGTCCAAGCATGGTAACAACATGCAAGACCTTGCTCGGAATAACGAGTAAATTCGTCTTAAAGGTATCAAATCCAAGACCTCTCAACGAAAGCGTGAGATAATTAGCCGGCGCAGACATTGGAGTCTGGAAACTTAGCCCAAGAATGTAGATAGGCCAGAGATCGAAATCTTTCATGCTTTGCCAGAGGAGTTTCGGGGTGAGCGGCTCCCGGTTATGCATAGAAGATTTAGAGGGATCTTCGCGAATGATCCGGTTTATCATTATTTTTTCTTCGCGCGCTGTGAACCAGCCGGATTGGCCGCGGAACCAGCTTGCTGATGAGGTGGGACTTGACGGCATGAGGAAGTAGGCAAGAAGACCGACGATGAGAGTGAGGAGTCCCTGGGATGGTGAGTGGGTGTGATGAGAGAAGGGAGTCTTACTTCTATTAGGAAGAGCCAACGCCAACCGGCCTGACCTTCTACACCGCGAAGATGGAGGATCCCAAAAGCGAGAAACCCGCCAAGGACATCAGCAAGTGCGGCTGCTGTCCAGAAGAAGCCGAGTCGTAGCGAAAGCTCGTGGTGCTTGTAGAAGTATGACAGGTATAAGATTATCTATTTGACGATCAGCATGTGTCGCTGTGGAGTATAAAGATGCTTGCCTCTGGAATGAAGCCGCCTTGGAGCATACCAAGCAATGCTCGACATATCAAGAACGAGGTCCTTCCTCTCAAATAATATTGGGCAGCCCCAACAACAGACCAGACTACCATCTGAGTAGGAATCCAAATATCAGGACCGATCCATTTGGCAACCAATTGAGAAGGTAGCTCTGCGCACAGGAAAGCCAGCTTAAAAGCTGTATTCCCAAGATTGTAATCTGGTTTTGTTCAGTATCAAGGTTTTTCAACAAAATCTCTGAAGCAATCTCACCATTTGTATTCATACCCAAATCCCCTAAAAAATTATCCGTTAACGCTTGGGAAATATTCGACCTGTCCAATTCCAACGCCATAAACATGACAGCAGCAAAAACCATAATCCTTCGATCGATTTTCCGAATCAGCACGTGTTCCTCACCCCAAGTCCACCTCTCATCAGGATCAAAACAGTGGATATTCTCCCATTCCTCAGGGGGTCTGAACTCTTCCAACATATCTGGATCATCGAAAACAGATGGTTGAGTAGCGATTGCACTGGGATCGTACAGCGTCTTCGATCTCTGGAACCAGAATCTCTTTTCGGCCCCTGGGACACCAAGGGCTAACGCTTTTCCTTTCCCACTGTCAAGCAACGCTAGTATGACACGAGTATCATCTTTATCCCCCTCCAAGCCCTCTCCATTCACAGCTACCGAGCCCCTAGCACTCGACGACGTCTGGGGTGTCTCGGAAGATTCCTCCGAGGCAACACGTTGATAACGAGCGTTGTTGAAACGATGCATTGGGATATCGTGAAGGACATCTTTGCCAGAAGCAAGCGCCCTTATAGAGGGGTTGGCTGTACCTATTTATTATAAGATAAGCTTCCTTTGCTGGAGGGATGACGCCTTGGTCGGATGAGCAAGGTGTGGGATTCTGTTGTCGAATAGGATATCGTTACGCCCCTGTCGCCGACTCACTTAAGCGAGAGATTGTGCTTTTTCATCATTCCCCTATTTTCTGGCGTGCTTGGGAGAATACATTTTTTGGTATTGGATTATGAGTTACTCATCTATTGCTGAATAGCCGAAGTTTATCTGAACTTTCTTTGGCTAACAGTGTTATTGACATACGGTATAGACAAGATACTACCTTTAAAGAATACCGCTTTCCCAGCCAGACAGTAAAACTCACTCTTGCTTTTCATCCGCAACTGCAAAGGGAAGTGGAAGTATCCACATGAACCGGAAATTTAGAATCAAGAGAGCTTTGTGTCTGTAGTTTTTGACGAGGTTTTATGCTTTCAGATAGGAATACATTCTAGAAGTAAGGATCGTCATCCTTATATAACAAGAAACTTGCTCTTCCTATCAACTCTTTTCTTCACTCAACATCGAGATACTTACCTCTAAGTCTAGGTCAACGAAGGAAAACAGACAACCCACCAAAAGACCTAATCTTGCACTAGAAAAATAAATTGCCAAAAAAACATTCTAGTTTCCTTCAAGACCCATCAAGCTAATTAATACAAGACTTCCATGAAAGGATCTTCCCTCCGCTTGAAATGAAGATAGATTAATTCGTATATTATTAATACTTCTAAACGATTCATGACAGTATGACACACAATAAAGCAAGTAGAGCAAGTAGAGCAAGTAAAAAGAAAGTAAAAATATATGAGGAAAAGCTATAACCATAACGCTTATTAAAAATAGAGATAAAAATATTTACAGCTTCTTCAGATTAGGGCCGCCATTTTGAGAGATTCGGAACGAACAAAATCTCGCATCTCAAAACCTCAACCTCGTCCTCCTCGTCCAAGCTTCAAAACTCCCGCCGTCTCACTCATCATCCATCGCCCCATCCCCAGCCCCAACCCTTCAGCCCATCCCGCGAAAGTTTCGTAGATCAGACAAAACCCTCACCTTCCTTCACTTTCAACTCGCCCCCTCCCCCCATGATGCGGGATCTCGCATCTCAAAATTCTCGGTCCCTATCTGACGTAAAGCTTCCAGAGAAAATCCTATGACGATCATAAAACTCGTAATTCCGAATCAAATCTCATACTCACTCGAACCGAGAATTCCGAAATATTCCTCGCACGCTATTTTGGGAATCTAGGTTCGGGTTCAAGTGTATGAAGTATAAGTGATAAAACAAAAGCTACCGATATTTGATTTGATAGTAGTTTGTTTCTCACCTTATATATAGATTAATGACGTCAATAATAACAATACAATACGAAATAATACCTAGGTATTTGCAAAGAAAGGAATGAAAGTAATCATGGTATGTGTATGTATTTCCATTGCGATTTGCTCAATAATAAACTAAAGATTATCAATTTAATCTTCATCCATCCATCCAGTCCAGCTTTGTTTCTACAACAATGGTAACCCATACTTGGAGGGTTGTTTGAAAAAGAGAAATCCTTCGCAGAGAGAATGACTTGGATGGGAAGAGAGCTAAAATGAATGAACAGGAGTTCCCCCTTAACTCCTCAATGATATACCAATATCATCCCCAATCCTGAAGTCCCTGCCCACATAAACTCCACCACCTTTTCCACCTTCCGCCCAAAATCCGAATATCTAATAAAGTATTGTAAAGGAGTGTAAGAAGTCCAAAGTATGTACAGTAGAAAGGTATTCTGTGTTCCTTGATGCAGGTCCGAGAACCAGTCTCGAAGCCTAAATCCAAATAGATGCCATAGACGGCCTGCTTTCACCGAAAGCACTTAAGAATAATCCGTGAATATCGCTCATATATTCCTCGGCCCGAAATTTGAACAGTCCCCTGGAGACCAATTCCTTTTCTTCCTCATCAATAATGTCCATCTTCTGCTTACTGATCCCATATTCCTCGGCAATCTCGGAGACTTGCGCGAGCTCTAAACCGAAAGGATGTGGATCTGCGGCTTCGGAATTCGACTTGTGGTTGAACATATTGACAGACGACCGAGCATGTGAAATGCTGTTGTTCGGCGAAGACATTTTGGCTGCCGACCGAGAGCGTGAGAGGATCTCATGGGTTTTCTTGGTATGTGACGGAGCTCTCTTGGGAATTGAAGGTGCTGTATTGCTAGATTCGCCTGTACTTAAAGGTGCGCCGAAGTAGCACGAAAGATGGTTGGGTTCGGGTGAGGTAGGCGAGGAGGTCTCAATCGAAGAGCTGTCGGGAGAAGTGAAGGGTGTTGATACACTTGAGGTAGGTGAACTTGCTGCGTCGTCTCCGGAAGAACGAGAAGATATGCTGCTTATTGAAGCACTCTTTGGGTAGATATCTGGCGCGTTGTAGGAAAGCATATTTGTCGTCGAGATCAGTTCCAGAGGTGCCGAGATAGCGTTGCGTTTGATGGTACCATGAGAGGAGAGCTTGGTTGTTAAACTTCTTTGTGGGACCGAAGTTTCCACCGTTGCCTCGACTTTCTTGTTCCTCCTCACCACCGTTAAAGCCCTTGCGATCGACATTTTTGCTGAATGGAAGAAAGAATCGCGCCTTTCCGGGTAAGAAGATATTTGGCAGTTTTCCCACGGCCGTGAGGAAAGTGAGGGACGATTGACAATAATGGGGTGGGGTCACGTCCGGTTGTCCCGATGAGTGCGCCGACGGATAAAATCGATTGGATTGGCAGTTGGGCCGTGTGCGGCAGGTGAACTCCTGTGTGCGACAGCTTCCACTTCGGGAAGCTTTTTGAAGTGATAGGTAAGCTTGTGGTATGTTCGGGTGACTGTGTGATCATGTACGGGGAAATTCTGATGCGACTAGAAGATTAATAGCAGACTCTAGCGACTTTGAGGAGATCGAGCAGCTGATATGGAAGGAATGTGATTTTGCGAAAGAGTAAATAGACCTTTGTCGTTTTGACTGGGGGTAGCAAAGCAGATGAATAGCAGTGACAGATTGTGGCGCTGTAAAGAGTGGGAGTGTTCTTGTTTGTGTTCTTTTTGGGGGAGGGAGATGGTCTTTGTTGTTCCTGGAGAGTGGATAAAGGAATGAAAACACCAGGTTCCGCGCAAAGGTGTGAATGAATGGGTGTCTTGTATATCGGCCCTGCGATTGAAGATTTTGATGCTGCACAGAGATCTGCTGAACGGATCTTAGGAAGTGAAGAGGAGGAGGAGGAGGAGGAAGAAGAAGAAGAAGAAGAGGTAAATGGGGGATCAACTTTTCAATCGATGGGGCCGTGAACTTGGCCCTAGTATTTTAGGATTTTTGCTTTTTGGGCAACAACTTTGGCTGGGATAAACTAGTACTTAAGACCAGGGCCAGGGGCAGGACGGAATGGGACAAGGGCAAGGGGAAGGGCCAGTCCGGCCGGCTTTCAAAGAACCGATCCTGTACAACCAATAAAATAGACTGATCCCTTTTTCTTTTCTTGTCTTTTCTTCCTTTTGTTTTTTTGCTTTTTTTGTTTTTTTTGGGGCGCTTCTGCAAGCGCGCGGGAAATTCCATGTCATTGTTTCGCTAGCAAGTAAAGAAGCCATCGCCATCTGAGAAACTCCCCCCCCCCCCCCCTTTTTTTTTTCGACTGACACTTTTCATCTGAGCTCAATGAGAGAGAGAGAGATTGGATCCAGTCGCTTTCCCGGTTTCGTTTCTTTTTCTTGCGCAAGGATTACTTACTCCATCACCTCCCCAGGCTCCCCTACCTATCACAAGCTTACCCGCGGGGCTCACGTCTCGTCATTCGTCCAATATTTCAAGATCACAGTTTCAGAGTTTCAGATGCAGCCAAAGGATCCAAATGATATGCTGTATGATTCATGATCTTGAGTTACTGTTCAGCGGCCCAGCGCGAAAATGTGACCCTGTCTTCTCCCCTTTTCATTTTATGCCTGATCACTATTGACGCTGTGTGAGCCCCCGTCGTTGCTTTTCGCATGCTGCACAGGCACGTTGCCTCTACTGAGAGGCACCACGAAAAATAGTCACCAGGGGTTTTCTATCCCTCGTCATCTGTGCTTCCCATCCTTGTTAAAGCGCAACGCTTTTTCATTTTTTATGCCAGCAAAGTTTATTGGTCTGCTTTAGCTGCAGAATTATATCTCCAATAACTTAAGTCGGCTTTTCTCCTCCTCAGTTCAAGAAAATGCTAACCACCATCACATCACTGATGCTCAAACAGCCGTACCGATCGCCTTCGGGCGTTAAAGGTTAAGGATGTAGCAGATCAAAGATCTCTGTTGTAATGCACTGGATGACAGTGCCTGTTTGATCTTCCGATCCCAGCGATCAACTCCACTGCTTTCATCGCGCGTGTACCTGCATCGAGGCTGAGGATCCGAGGATTTCTGAGGTCATCCGAATACAATGCAACAGTTCCAGATGTAGGTTTATATTTGGGTATTAGGTTGCTTGCAGTTGAGATACTTAAGTAAAACAGTAAAGTTTCATCTGAACTTGTCAGGTGAAAGTCTGCCAGTTGACACCACATTGAAATCCTTAGGCGAGCCTGGGCTATGAGAATAGGGGGCTGTGAACCTGAAAAGGATCTCCTTGTTGGTTACCCTATTCCAAAGGCCGCATATCACGAAGAGTCGCATGTAAATTGATTTGCGTACCTTTTAGCCTCATCAAAACCGTCTCATCATGTATAAACCGATAAATTCTATACAATTTATCCTGCGTTTCAGAGCTGCCTTCTTCCTTATAGCCGCATCGAAAGATCGGACGCTCGCTCCTGTACCTTACGTTCATGCACATAAGCTCCAGAACAGCACCGGAAGGGTTCTAGAAGCACATATTGGTATGCTATAGCCAACTTTCTGACTCCTTTTAGTCAACGGAAGCAATTCAGTCCTCGTCCTCATCCATAGATTGCCACCCTGCTTCCCCATTAGCTTCGCCTTCTACTCCCTCTTCCTCTTCCGACTCATCATCATCCGCTTGAACGCCTACCAATCTCTCCTTAATTTCTTCTCCTTCCGTAAACCGTCCTTTATTAGTGAAAGCCCGTCGTACAGCAGAATTAGTACTTGTATCCCAAATCTGCACGACGCCTTTACTCCCCGCCACCGCAAGTCTGAAACTAACTTCTTCATCCGGTGCAAAAACAGTCGAGAAAACCTTTCCGACATCCAGATTCCTCGATACGACCATGGTGGGTCCTTCAGACTGTATATTCCAAAGCTTAACTTGTTTGTCTGTTGATCCAGTAGCGATGAAGCCTGGAATCGTAGGATTGATGTCGAAGGATGAGACGGATTCGTCATGTGCTTGTAAGATCCAGACCGGCTTACTGGAGGCAGGATTCTTCGGTGCATTTCGAACATCGTGGTAATGAATAACTCCGTTTTCGGTTGAGACGTAGAAATAGTTGGGGTCGTGGGGATCCCATCGCACGTTTTCGACGTCGCTTTCTACGCCCCATTGGGGGGCTTTGGCATCGGGCGCTCTCATGTCTGCTGCTACTACTGTTCGGTCATAGCTACCACTCAGCAGGACTGTCGATTCTTTGGGATGCCATGCTAGTGAGCAGACCTTATCTGTGTGGTGGGTGTAAGATTTCGCACATTTGGTCGTGTGCAAATCCCATAATTTGACAGTCTTGTCAGCAGAGGAAGAGGCTAGAAGATTTCGATGTTGTCTGTTGGCGGCAAGTGATAAAACGGCATCAACATGATGCTCGTCGTTTGCGGCCTTGGACTTCTTTTTCTTCTTCTTCCTCTTCTTCTTTTCCTTCTCTTTGGCATCCGTAGCTTTGTTCTCCTGCCCTCCTTGCCCTAGAATAGCATTCGGATATATGCGATCCACAGTGTCTAAATCCCAGATCTCAATGTCTGGTTCAAAGGTTCCAACCGCAACGAAGTTTGCCCTCGAATCTTTGTCCACATTTGCATTGCCGGCTGGTATATCTAGCCACTCGACACATAATGGAATCGCTGGTAACATAATGTCGTGGTGTACGTAGAGATTGTCAGCCTCATCTTCATAAACGTAAATTTCGAGATGTGCGACCTCATCCTCTACTTTTGCTGCCAGTAACATATTGTCTGTGGCTAATATTTGTAGTTCCTCCCTGTCTTCACCGTCTTCCTCATTTTCCTTCATCGTGATATACGGATCGTCCTCATTTGACGTGTGATATGCCAGCGACTTGACATTTCCAAACATGCCCATTCCGATGCCCTCATCTGCTTTATCATTCTCAACATCATCATCGTAGTGGTCTAAGTCATATTCCTTGAGGTCGTCGTCCTCGTCTCTGAGCGCAAGCCTGTTAGCAAATAAGCCTTTCTTGGCTGAGAAGTGCAACAAACACTTTTGATTTCAATGCTTCAGCGTCAGCCTCATCATCTGATCCCCCATCTTCTACCATAACATCTGGGTTTGCGACATCCTTTTCGGCATTGCGCGCGTCCTCCAAGTCTTCGTTTGCATCATCAAGTTGTAATTTGGCCAGCTCCGCAATGCGCTGAAACTCCTCCTCGTCAAAAGTGTACTTGGTAGGAAATGGGGCAGCAAATCCTCGAGGGACCCATGCTGTAGCTGTAATCATAGACATGATTATAGATTTACAAAAAAAACAAAGCAATGGTTAACTGAAAGAAAGAGCCCCTCACTTTCATAATTTTCAACTTTTTTTTTCCCTTATCGCTTATCTTAGTTTAGGCTAGCGTAAATTGATTCAGGACGTCTTAAACAACATCATCATTTGTTGTGCATTACAGAGAAATGGCGAGGGAAGATGGAGAAACCAGCCCCAAACGGCGAAAGCTGGATTTTAATCCTTTAAGGTCTGATGATAGATTCACTGTACCAGCAAGGCCATCTACTCGTAACGGGCTTGGAGGATTGGCTTCGAGATCAGAAAGTCGCATAAGAAATAGCTCTTCGACGCCCCGTTCAAGATTCCCACCCACTCCGCGGCCTAAACCGCACCAAGAAGAATTCGATGGCCCGGAACCTGGTGTTGATGTGGAGGATACCAATGCTCTTGATAGAGATTGGTATGCGGGCGACGAGTCTGGCCATACCTTCGGTGACGATTCACATAATCCATTTGGATCATACGACAATACTTGGGCGGATCAGCAAAGGGAGGCGGCTTTGGTTGAGAAGAAGACTGGAAAGCGTATGAGCGCGCGGGCCACTCAGAAACAAAAAGATCTCGATGCTTGGGAAACGAATCGAATGCTTACATCAGGTGTTGCTCAGCGAAGAGATTTTGGAGATGATTTCGAAGATGACGAGGAGGCAACTAGAGTTCATTTACTTGTTCACGATCTTAAACCGCCATTTTTAGATGGAAGAACAGTCTTCTCTAAACAACTGGAGCCGGTGCCTGCCGTTCGGGATTTCCAAAGTGATATGGCGGTTTTTAGTCGCAAGGGGAGCAAAGTGGTAAAGGAGAAGCGCCAGCAGAAAGAGAGACAAAAGCAGGCCCAGGAGGCAACAAATATGGCTGGAACTGCACTAGGAAATCTAATGGGAATCAAGGGGGACGAAGGTGACAGTGCAGCAGCTGTTCCTGGCGAAGAAGAGCAACAGGGAAACAGCAAATTTCAACAACATATGAAAAAGAATGAGGGTGCTAGTAATTTCAGTCAGAGCAAATCGTTGAAGGAGCAGAGAGAATTCTTACCAGCGTTTGCTGTCCGAGAGGATTTACTGAGAGTTATCAGAGACAACCAGGTGGTGATTGTGGTTGGTGAGACTGGTTCCGGTAAAACGACCCAACTAACACAGTTTCTATACGAAGATGGCTATGCAAATCAGGGCCTCATAGGATGCACTCAACCGCGAAGAGTTGCCGCTATGTCTGTCGCAAAACGTGTCAGTGAAGAGATGGAATGCAGGCTTGGTGGAACAGTCGGATATGCCATTCGATTCGAAGATTGCACGAGCAAAGAAACAGCAATCAAATATATGACTGATGGTGTCCTGCTTAGAGAGTCGCTCAATGAACCTGATCTGGACCGTTATTCATGTGTAATTATGGACGAAGCTCACGAAAGAGCTCTCAATACAGATGTTCTCATGGGCTTGTTCAAAAAGGTCCTTGCTCGTCGACGAGATCTCAAGCTGATAGTCACTTCAGCCACCATGAATTCCAAACGCTTTTCCGACTTCTATGGTGGAGCCCCCGAATTCTTCATTCCTGGACGGACATTTCCGGTCGATATTATGTATCACCGATCTCCTGTAGAGGATTATGTCGACCAAGCCGTGCAACAAGTGCTCGCTATTCACGTTTCGATGGGAGCAGGTGATATTCTCGTGTTTATGACCGGGCAAGAAGACATCGAGGTAACTTGCGAGCTTGTCCAAGAACGCCTGAGCGCGCTCAATGATCCACCGAAGCTCAGTATTTTACCCATTTACAGTCAGATGCCAGCAGACTTGCAAGCCAAGATTTTTGACAAAGCCGCTCCAGGAGTGAGGAAAGTCATTGTAGCGACGAACATCGCAGAAACAAGTTTAACCGTGGACGGCATCATGTATGTGGTAGATGCTGGATATTCGAAACTCAAAGTCTACAATCCTAGAATGGGAATGGACACGCTACAGATTACGCCAATTTCCCAAGCAAATGCCATGCAACGTGCTGGACGTGCTGGTCGAACGGGACCTGGCAAAGCCTTCCACTTATTTACGGAGGCAGCTTTCAAAGATGAGCTCTATATTCAAACTATTCCTGAGATCCAACGCACAAATCTCAGCAATACTGTTTTACTTTTGAAGTCTCTAGGGGTGAAAGATCTATTAGACTTTGACTTCATGGATCCTCCGCCCCAAGATACAATTACGACTTCTCTTTTCGATCTTTGGGCACTAGGAGCTCTCAACAACATTGGTGATTTGACGGATATAGGAAGAAAGATGACAGCGTTTCCAATGGATCCATCTTTAGCCAAGCTTCTCATCACTTCTGAAGAATATGGATGCAGCGAAGAAATGCTTACCATCGTTTCTGTGTTGTCTGTTCCCAGTGTGTTCTACAGACCCAAAGAACGCCAAGACGAATCCGATGCAGCTCGAGAGAAATTCTTTGTTCCCGAATCTGATCACCTAACGTATCTCCACGTCTATTCACAATGGAAGTCAAATGGTTATTCAGATGGATGGTGTACACGACACTTCTTACATCCGAAATCCTTACGCCGTGCTAAGGAGATCAGAGAACAATTAGGGGATATTATGAAGATGCAAAAAATGGTAATGATCAGCTGTGGAACTGATTGGGACGTTATTCGGAAATGCATTTGTTCCGGATATTATCACCAAGCTGCGAAAGTTAAGGGTATTGGGGAGTACGTCAACTTGAGAACGAGTGTTACTGTTCAACTTCATCCCACTAGTGCGTTATATGGTTTGGGATACCTTCCAGACTATGTTGTCTACCACGAACTTATTCTCACGTCTAAGGAATACATGTCAACGGTCACTTCTGTTGATCCTCACTGGCTTGCGGAATTAGGAGGTGTCTTTTATTCTGTAAAGGAGAAGGGATACTCGGCACGAGAGAAGCGTGTCACAGAGGTAGAATTCAATAAGAAAATGGAAATTGAGGCTCAAATGGCAGAGGATAAACAGCGCGAGCAGGAGAGATTGGCGAATGAAGAGACAAAATTGGTCAAAAAGCCATTGTCTACAGTAGTGAAGAAGGTTTCCTCACAGGGTGCTGTTAAGAAACCCGTAGTGAGAAGGGCTGGTCGTGGGTTTTAAGAAGAGGCTTGATCTGAGAATACCCCTTGACATGTAGGGTAGTATAGAACAAATATAAAAATCAAGCATAGTGAAAATAATGAAAATACAGCTCCTATATAACCATGTAACCTAACCTGATGGGACGAAAACGAAAAGTCAATGTCTGACTGAACTTGAACAATTTCAAAGTTAGGAAAGACCTCCCGGTATTTAGCCGCCTGCGCTAATCACGTGAACTCGCGCTTAAACGCGACTTTTGTTATGGGTCTTAGTCCTTTGGACTTAAAAACTACAACGAAATGTCAGCATTGAACCAAAGATTGCAGTTATATCAATGTCTATGATGGATGAAGATGACTATGGTGACATCGGCGACGATGTCTGGGATGAAGCTTTCACCCAAGTCTCGCAAACACTCCCCGATCACCCCTCCAATGACCCCCATCGCAACAAACGGAGAAGAATCAGCCCAGATGAATTATCCAGCGACGACGATGGCCCGGTCAGGCCCCGACAAAAATCCCGAGCTTCGATTAGAAGTGATATATCTAGTAGTGAGGTGGACAACGAAAATGCGAAGAAGAGATACAAAATACACGTTGCGGCAGAGGCAGTTCCACCAACAAGAATTGTGGGTGCTACCCAGGCAGATTTCATGCCAGATTCGAGCCCATACAGAATCCGAGGTCCAATATTTAGGAAACCGAGGCCTGAACCTGAACTGCAGCCTATGATTATGCCTGTTCAAGCCAAAACCCCTCGAGCGCAACCGAATCGTCCGCCGCCTTCCACCGACTACTCCCACGAGTTCGATGACTTACCTTCTGATTTCCTTTCTTCCCCTGAGGAAAATCATACTGCTCGTACAACTATAGCAATTGGATCATCTCTAATAAGAGGTAGTCAAATTACAGCAACGCCTCGCCGATGTCTGGCTGCCTCTCAAACTGGACTTCGACAGACGACGCTCTTTGGTGGACGAGCTCCGAACGAAGTCTCAGCCTCACAAGCCAGAAAAGGATGTAATTACAAAGTGGATTTACCTCTAGAAGCTCCGACCCACCATGCCATCGATCCTGACGCCATGAAGACGTGGATCTACCCGGAAAACCTTGGTACTATACGAGATTATCAGTTCAGCATCGTTAAGAATGCACTTTTCAACAATATGCTTGTAGCGCTTCCTACTGGTCTCGGAAAGACGTTTATTGCTGCTACCGTTATGCTCAATTTCCTCCGCTGGACTAAGAACGCCCAAATTATCTTCGTAGCTCCAACAAAACCCCTTGTGGCTCAGCAAGTCAGTGCTTGCTTTCAGGTCGTTGGAATACCGAGGTCAACAACGACTATGCTTACGGGCGAGCAGCAGCCAGCTCTACGGGCTGAAGAATGGGAAACAAAGCGAGTCTTCTTCATGACACCGCAGACTTTAGAGAACGACTTAAGTAGAGGGATTGCTGATCCTAAGAAAATCGTCTTAATCGTTGTAGATGAAGCGCACAGGGCAACTGGGAATTACGCTTATGTCAAAGTAGTACACTTCCTGCGGAGATTCAACAACAGTTTCCGTATTCTCGCTCTAACTGCCACACCTGGCGCGACAGTAGAAGCAGTTCAAGATGTGATCGACAGTCTGGAAATAGCGAAAGTCGAGATTAGGACGGAAGAATCGATCGACATCCAACAGTATACGCATCGCCGAACTATAGACACAATCCTTCACAACCCATCAGAGGAGATGATCATAGTCCAAGAACTGTTTGCCAAGGCACTTCAGCCTTTGGTTAATCAACTCTGTGGTTACCAAGGTTATTGGAATAGAGATCCAATGTCACTTACTGCCTTTGGCTTGATCCAAGCTAAGAAACAGTGGATGGGATCTAGTGCCGGCAGGACCGCTAACCAAGGTATCAAAGGGATGGTTTTGGCCTTATTCGCTATTCTATCGAGCGTTGCCCATAGCATCAAGCTCTTGTTGTTTCATGGTATCGGTCCTTTCTTCTCTAATATTAAAGACTTCCGACAAAGCATCGAAGATGGTAATAAAGGAGGGAAATACAGAAGTCAAATCATCAATAGCCCAGACTTCAAAAAAATGATGGAACGAGTTGAAAGTTGGATCAACAAAGACGACTTTATTGGCCATCCGAAGCTTACCTCTCTCTGCGACACTATCTTGAACCATTTTCTGGATGCTGGTGACGGACTGAGACCGGAGAATACGACACCGTCGTCCACCCGAATTATCGTGTTCGCGGAGTTCAGAGATAGTGCTGAGGAAATAGCTAGAGTTTTGAACAGACATGGGCCAATGATTAGAGCATCAGTGTTTGTAGGGCAAGCTGACTCTAAACGTTCGGAGGGAATGAACCAAGCCAAGCAGCTTGAAACAATCAATAAGTTCAAAGCAGGAACAGTGAACGTCATTGTTGCTACATCAATCGGAGAGGAGGGTCTAGACATCGGACAGGTCGATCTTATTGTATGTTATGATGCATCTGGTTCTCCCATTCGAATGCTGCAGCGCATGGGAAGAACTGGCAGAAAGAGAGCTGGAAAAGTTGTCTTACTTTTGATGCATGGAAAGGAGGCCGATTCGTTCACTAAGGCTAAAGATAACTACGAGCAGATGCAAAAGATGATCAGTTCTGGTGAACGTTTCAATTTCCGAACCGACCTCTCGAGACGCATTGTGCCCAGAGATATTAGACCCGAAGTCGAAAAACGCTTCATTGAGATCCCACTTGAGAACACTCAGGACAACACACTACCAGAGCCAAAAAGACGGGCCGTTAAGAAGAAGAAACTGCCCCTGAAGAAATTCCACATGCCCGATGGAGTGGAAACAGGATTTACAAAAGCATCGAAGCTTTCGAAAGATGGGAAACATTTGACGAGCTTAGGAATTACTAGGAAACCAAGCGAGCTCAACAAGGATCAGCTTGCTCCAATCCCGGCTCTCGAAGCTGTGCTTCTTACACCAGGAGAGAAAAAGGAACTCGAAATTTGCTATCAAAATGTCCCTAGAGATGAGGTACAGGAAGTCAGTATGCCTAGCATGTCAACTTACCCTACATTGCAAAGATCTCTTCTTCCAACTGCAAAAGTATCGCATGGCCAGTACACAAACAGGTGTGTACGATTATTCAAAATGCTTGCAGACTTACAACACAAGGGCTACAATTTCAAGCCGTATGGTGACCAAGAGCCAACTGATTTGGATTTGACAACACCTAGTCTTCTTGAGGAGCTTAAGGAGCCTGAGCAGCTTGAAAGTCCCAAGCTTCCACGAGCCAAGAAGGTTGTTGCACCCAAGAAGAAGAAGCCACGGCAGCAGGCTCTTCTACTTTCCGATATAGAAAGTGGCAATGAAGATCCGGAACAAACACAACCACCAGCAGGAATCGATACCGAAGGGGAAGGCGACAGTATAAGAAGCGAGACGGCATCTGAAGATGATGAAGATCTCGAGAGCCTCGAAGATTTCATCGATGATGGCACGGGTAGCACTTTACGGAACGATTTGTCCTCAACACGATCATCCTCACCACCTCCATCTACCAAACCGAAGCTCTTCTTTGAGCCCACAGACTTTCCGGCTACGCAGGACGATGATGACTTGCCTGATATTAGTGAATTGATTAGTCTGAAAGCGAAAGTAAAAGTCAGGATGCCGCCGGGAAGTTTTAATAGTGATGATACTGGCCCTGAAGAGTAGGAAAAGGTTTCTTGTCGGAGATAACGACAGTGATGAGTAAATAAACTTTGTAGATTTTAGTACACATAGCGTTTAGAGTTCAGATAACTTAATTTCTTGTAGGAATATGAGATTATATTACAAAGGTCCTATGCTTAGATTTTGAGCAACTAAATGCTAATGGCAATACGTATATAGGAACTCTCTTTTTGAGGAATACTATTGAAGACATAAGACTATTCGCTCGATCCTAGTTTCGAACATGAATAAAATGAGACAAGATCACTAGATTCTTTTAAAAGCCGAAGGAAATTTTGGTAAATCAGTCTAGTCAATAGCCCTAGCCTTTGCCTCACATTTTAGAGATAACTTCTGTATCTAAATCAACTTGCAGCAGCATCCATGCGCCACTTCCGTTTTAGAAGACTTGTACCGTAAAGACTTTCACCGACAGTTGACTGGCTGGCTGAAAGAATGAGGAGGCTACGGATTCATCCCCTGGAAAGTGGCGAGCGCTGCGTGGGGATTTGCCAGAATGCCTCTGCAGCTGCAGCTTACCATTGGATCAAGTCAGATGCATATGCCTTCTTTTGGAGTGGCGTGCTCTGCTGCTCTTCTAGAAGCCTAGAATTGTAGTACGGACAGTAGTGTACGAGGAGCGTTCAAGTTACTGTAGGATTGTAAGATCTTAGGCTGATTATGATTCGCATATTGTCATTCTTTTTAGAAAACAGAAGCCAATCCGCTAAGAAGTTAACTCCACTCTACTTCGTGGCTAGAATATGGGTCCAAAAGTATTTCTAATATTATTAAGTAGTATCGAGATGGAACCGGTTATAGCGCACGGCTCGGGCGAAAAGGCAAGTCTTTTTTTCGCAAGTTACGCATTGTGTTTCTCTTCCCTTCAAAAGCCTTCTAGTCTTCTAATATTTTCTCCACGCCCCCTTTTCGAGGTCGTCGTCTTGAACCAATGAGAGGAAAGGCCAGGGCAAATGCAAACCCGTCAACGACTGCAGATTCTACTCAAGGGGGACCCGGTCCTTAAACCCCTCCTTCCTGTTGATAGGTGGATGTGGAAGGAGTGTGGTATGGCAATGCGTGAAGGTTGCAGATGAAATCCCAGTTCGCTGTGTGGGGGGTTATACATGCTCGCTCTGAAGTCGTAAGGTTACAAAGCCGCCTTTTCTCAATAGAGAAAGCGAATGTGTATGGTGCCGCTGATCGTTAGAAATCGGGTGTCCATCCAAGAGTTCAAGCTAGGAAAAAGTGAAGCAACTCCGCGAAAAGGATCGAGAGAGATCAGTAGCTTTCATTCAAGCGAAGCCTTGAAAGTTCAAGTCAAAACTGTAATAGTCGTGATGATCTTAGAAAGAAGTAAAATCAAGTAGACTCGATTCTTTCCCGCTCTTCCCTTGAGAAAATGGACTCAGGACTTAGTGTTTAATATCTTCAAATATTATCTTCAAATAACTCACTACTTACTACTTGTCGTATGTTAGCGTAGCCGGGTCTTTGTATCTGTTACTCTAGTATCAAGCTTTTTAGGACTCAACAAGTTCTCAAGTTCTCTTAATAAATCAAAACTTTCCACTTTTAAAATTCGAAACAATTCTTCCTCCTCCTCCCCCTCTTCCTCTTCCTCTTCCTTCTTCTTTACTTCCTACTAATAAAGCATTCACGCTCTTGACTGCTATACCACACCACCCTCTCTTCTAGCTAACTCCAATTTAAAGAGGGTTTTGGCTTTGAACAGAGCATCTCCGGCTCGCACACCCAGACGACCTCGCTCATGATCGTCGATCTGCGAACTTTTTACGTCAAAAGCGAAAGGAACGAACCGAATCTTGCGCTGATGGAGATAAAGGTTGTTATTAGTACAATAAAGCTTCCAGACACTTGTACATACACATAACTACTACTACTACTACTACTACTACTACTACTACGCCCGCACCGCCAGAACGGCCAGAACCAATTTATATCAACGGCGCATACAAAATATTCACGATTACCTCGGATTCCTTCCATTCGAATTTTTGCGGCACTCTCTCCGCCGTCACTGAGATCCATATGGACTAACTTTTACGAGTCGTCTTCAGTTATCCTATCGTTGCGCCGCACAGTCCAAGAATCTTCTTATCTCGACAACCCGCCCCTCTCTCGAGGCTCAGCAGAACCCCTTCGGAACGATACATATTTAGGAGGGCAGTCGATCGGATAATGATGGATTCGACAGGTGTTTGGAATGGTCAGGACCCGACATTATCCGTCTCGTCGCAAGATGACTTCCAGCAATTCCTCGACATGGGAATTAGCGACAGTCTGCAATTCGAATTCCCCGATTTCAATCAGCAGCATGGGCAAGAAACACAAATGATGCACCATAATGAAGGGGATTCTATAGATACAAGAATGGACGGTAGCAGGTCCATGGCACAAGATATGACAATGCAGGAGCAAATGCCTTCAATAACAGCCTCTTCGAATCAGTCCGCGATACACACCCCAATCCATGCACATCCCTCAAATGAAAGTCTTGTGGATTTGGATGCCCAGATTCAGTATCTGCAACATCAAAGAGACCAGCAACAGCAACGCCAAATACAAGAACAACAGAGGAATTTCTACGTCAACAATCGCATCATTCCCCCAACACCAGGTAGCATAGAGATGCATGCACAGAACCAGCAGTTCTATTCCCAATCAGATCCCCAACAGCAGGCCATGTATGAAAGATACCGAATGCAGAAAGAACAAGAGGTTTGTACAATGAATGGATTTGATGTGGATTTGACTAATCCGGGGTACAGATGGCTTTCACTCCGCTTGTATCTCCAGCCGTCACTCCTCTCGAGGCGCACTTTAATGTCCCTGAATATACAGTTCCCGGAGCATACTTCAGCCCATTGAGCTCTCCAGCACTGCATGCGCAAAATGAACATGCCTCAGTATATGACCAACGTCTTTCAGGCACTTCGAATTCGCCCATTGACATTGATTCTCATTCAGCCCCCTCAAGTTCAGTAGCATCTTCCCGAAAACCCGGCCGCAAACCTCCAGCAAAACCTCGCGGTACTCGTGCTGTTCGACAATCGCCTATAGTAAAACCACAACGGAAGGGAACAAAGAAGGGTTCTACAGTAAATGCTCAGACTCTAGGGGATATCATAGAACCTACCAACCCTCAGATCACCCGCTCAAAGGAAATTGGCTCTTCACACTCGACGGCCAGTACAGAGTCCGAAAATGGTTCAATATCTCCAGAGCATTTATCGGATATGGCGCCTCCCCCAGTTCCTCCTCCTGGTTCAGCTGGAAGATCACCATACATAATAGCGCAGAAGGCCAAACGAATGTCTCTTGGATCGCCTGCAACACCGGCTTCACTGATGAGACTTACTCAATCTCCCTCTGTCAACCAATCGGCGGCAAATCATGATATGGATCTGGATGATACAGCAATGGAAGGATTTTCATTGCCAGAGGCCGCAAATCCCACCAAGCCGACGCTTTCTCGTCTTGATACCCAATCTGACGGCCAAATGACACCCACACTAAGTTCTCAAGGAGCAAAGACACCTGGATTTCAACCATTACCTTCGCCTGTGTTTGCTCGTCCTGGAGCTGCAGCATCGGCTAGTCAAAGTCCACAGATCAATGCCATGAATGAATCGAATACATCCACTCGAAAAACACCTCAGATGGCAGCACGGAGTGCCAAGAAAAGAGCTAATAGCTCTCTCCTTGCTTCTCCAGCTCTTCTCCCCAGGATCTCACCAAGCATTAAACCTCTACTTCCTAGTGGAGGTAGTGTCTCCGACGATACAGTTTCACTTCTTCTCGCTTCCAAATCAAATTATCAGAATATTCTTGAAGGGACTCATCTACCTGGTGTTTCATATCCATCGGAATTATCGACAAACTTAACCTCGAAGCGAACATCTCACAAGCTTGCTGAGCAAGGTCGTCGGAATCGTATTAATCACGCCTTACAAGAGATTGCCACGTTGTTACCTCGGGGACCTAGCAAAGACAGTGGAGGCGAGAAGAGCGGAAGTGGTGAAGGTGGAGAGAACGAGGAGAAAGGGGCAGGCAAAGGCGGAGGTCAAAGCACGAATAGTAAAGCCAGCACTGTCGAATTGGCAATCGAATACATTAAGCAGCTGCAGAAAGACCTCGCGGATGCAAACAAACGAGTCGAGCTTGCAGAGAAGAAACTTGAAGAGAACACTCTTCAAGTTAAGATATAAATAAGGAAGGGAGGGGGATTATGATCGAATCGATTTCTGCAATTTTTAGGGGGGTGGGGGCGTGCATACGGCGTTTAACTTTTATGATACCTGAGCATATTGCTTACTTCTTTCCTCTGTTATGTCTGTCTATGTCTATGCAAAGGTGGCTCGTCTATAGATTTCCGACGGGGAGTTTAGGTTAGGGCGGGCATAGTGGCTGGCTGGTACAATTGACTTAATAAGTTTGGGGAGGGGAAGGGAATGGAGCATGTCATGCATTGTCTTCTTTTGATCGAGGTGTCATGAGAGAAGTAGTCAACAGCTACAGGTAGCTAATTTGGTAATTTTGAGGAAGTTTGACTAAAACTATCTATATTGCCGCTGGAAATGACAGGCTCGAATTCACATATCAAAATTTCCTCTAATGAGTGTCTTTATGGAGGATGACTTGACTCAGAGAGAATAGATGTTAAAAAGAGAATTCGGTCTGAAGGAAAAATGTGTAGAGTCAATGCTCATGTCATTAGACATTGCTAGGTAGCGAGTCGAACAATCATTGAATTAAATTGATATTTACGATACCTTCTCACTTACAGTACTCAACTCTGGTAAAACAACTAGCTCTCATCCTGAACTCACCTCCAGCCAAAACGTGCAACGTGGGAAGGAATAAATACTATTGTCACTCGTTCCAAATGTTGAAGCCTGATTTATCTGATAATTATCCTACTACTACGAGTTTTCAAAAGAAAGTTCTAAGCCAAGAATCAAAATATCTACTGTACTTCTCTCCCATCCCACCCCATCTCCAAAACCCTCTTTGATTTTACCAACGCCCCAACTCCCATGCCTCCTCTACGAAGAATAAATAATATCATCCCACAGCTCATTCGAAAACCTCTTCTGTATATCCTCCAAAGTCCATCCTTGACCCTTCCCTATATCAGCCAGTATATCCTTGAATTCGGCGATTTCGGGCTTGTATGCTATTTCTTTGAGGTATTGTCGTGCAGGCTTTTGGCGGATGTTTATCGAGTTGTCCCTGCGTGGTTGATATTAGCGTGGTAGTTGGGAGGAATGAGGGGGGGGCGCTTGGAAGGGGGGTTGTTGGATTTGTTGGATGTTTGAGTAGGCCAACTCTCCAACTTGATAGGATGGAAAATTATACAACAGTTTAAGTGTTGAACAACTTAGCTTTGCCCATTGACTCAAGTTCCACCGAGCTGATTTGCTGAGCCAGAAGAGCGGCGCAATAGAGACGACCAGAGAATAAAATAAGGAAAAAGAAAACTAACCATCCCTTCGCCCAGTGCGGCCTCAAATTCAACAACACCCCATCCTCATCCCTATATGTCTCCCACAGATCCACGACCTGCTGACAAAACGGCTCCCATCCATCTTCCCCCTCATGTTCCTTATTCCTCGGAATCCCCAAAACCTCAATACTCGCCGTTCCATGCCGAGAATTTCCTCTTTGAGGAGCCATCACCAAATTTGAATCATTCGTAATTCGCATTTCCATGCATAACCTCAAAGGACAGTTTTCTGCTCCGGGTCCACAAACGAGATTGATGATGTCCCACCATGCTTTGCGCACTATAGTCCAGTCGGGTTTGGAGGGGTCGGATTTTAGTCCTGGGATTGGGATTTCGAATTCCATGTCGTTGACTCGCATGTTTTGTATCTATTTGATACTTATTTAGTCTTTGAACTGCCGATGAGAGAGGATACAAAGAAAAAGAGAACTCACCCCACGTCTAAAATGCAACGCATTCGGCAACGCCGTCTTAACCGTCTGGTCTGACTCCTTACTCCACACAAACGGCGGCAGGAAAATCATCCCCAATAATAACCGCTTGCCAAATCCCCGGAAGCGACTGATACCAATCACTCTGCGTCATAATTCCACCCATCCAATTCTCCATCCATTGAATAAACGTTTGTTTCGGATTGGGATAGTCCACATTTCCTGTAGGGTCGACTACTGCATCCCATGTATTGACCCAGGAGGTTTGTTGATGCGAGAACCAGAACCATTCGGCGTAATAGGCGTTTTCGGCTTGTGTTTCGAAATTCACGAGTGCGTCGGCGTATTGGTCTGCTGTCCAGCGTTTCTTGAGTGAGATGGGGATGTCTTTTAAGGAGAGGGGTGGGATGGCCAGACAGATGTCGGGTTTGGAGGGCGCGAGGACGGCGTAGGACATAGGGTCTAGTTTGAAGGTTATGTGGGTGACGAGGCCGAGGAGTCCGAAACAGCCTGCTGCAGCTGTGAGGTGTTTGGGATCCGAGATGGTGCGTTGGATGCCGTTTGCGTCGATGTATTCGATTTGGACCACGTAATCGTTGATGGTCTTGTGTGCGCGGCCGGCGCCATGACAGATAGGACCATTTACTCCACCGATTGTGACTCTGTTCTCTATTAGTGGGAGTAGTTATTAAAGGGAGAGAGCACTGAAACTCACTCAACTAAAATCACATCTACAGGCAACGTCCATTTCCCAGTCTTGACAGCCCAGCGTCTGAATTGCTCATTCGTAACTGATACACCCAACCTACAAAGTGCGTTCTAGTCCTTACTGCCAACAGGAGGTTCAGCAAGTTGAATAGTTGTGAATTCATTTTTGGGGTATACATCTGGCTCAATAGACAGAGGATCAGGAATCTGATTGACTCTATGTAGGCTCAATAGAGATACTAAGACTTGGTTGGTTTCCGAAAATGTTGGAGACCAGGAATGTCTGTAGCCACTGACTCGGACTCGAAAGTTGTTGGCTTTAGCCCATAGGACTAGGTTTTTTAATCCGAGGACTGTAGTAGTTGATCAATCAGTCAGCGACTTCTTCATGATATCTATAGAAAGAAGACGAGATGACTATAGGATCTTGGGAATAGTAGCATATAGAATCAAGTCTCGTTTTAAGGCTTGAAACCCGAATAGAAAATTTCAATATTATACCTTTACTGGGTACAAAGGTCCGTCGAGGAATGTTCGCTACATTCTGGCCCCAGTTCTCAAACGGAGTGTTTGCGTGTACCTTCAAAAGACGTCAGTCTGCATTTCCTCAAAGCTGAAAAGTACAAGAGTGAAGCGGCTTTTGAATATATTGACATACCTCCATAGCTTCCGTTTCAGCTTCATTCTCCCATATCTTCGGAGGGCCATCCGTAATCACTGGGGCTATAGTCGTCGCAGCGAGCTGACCTGTATCATCATTTCCCTTCTTGCTATGAAATCTTCTTAAGTGCTCTCTTAATCCTTGCGCGAAATTTCTTCAATTTCTCTACCTCACCAACGACATTCGGCACAGTCTGATGAATACGACTAACAGGTCGATCATTTGACTGCTGCTTACCGAAACCCTGAAAATATTGTAGCAAAGCAAGACTAGGGAGTAAATGAAAATCCCCTCCATGTCCTCCCGGGTTTAAGATTTCCTTAGAATCTTTTCCGGCGACAAAGGCTTTTACTTGCTCTTGTAGTTTTGGATCGAGAAGTTTGAATGCCCTCTTGAATTCGTCTGTCCCTTGGAGTGCCTTTAGGAAGCCGCGAAGGTGGGTTTCAGCATCAAGAGCTGTTGGGGAGAGTTTAGTTCTTGAGTGCTTGGCATATCATAACAAACCCAGGAGTTGCAGAACAAGTACGTACCATTGTTCTTAATATCCGAGTTAAGTTTTTCATAGCCAGGTGCTGGCAGATCCTGAAATTTAGAAGTCATGATGAATGATTATGGCACTAAAAATTTCTGTGAAGACTTACGTCTGAGGGAGAGTACTTACTTCTGTACTTGTAAACAAATACTAGCCCAAAAAGAAGAAGAATGAAGAATGAAGCTTTGTTGCAAGATAGTCAAGCGAAGCATGTATGAAGAGATAGGGGAGATTGCCAAATTCTTCAACATGTAGAATGCAATTCTTCCATTATACAATGGAACTAGCATTGTTTTTAGAGACGCTTCTCTTGAGCCCACCCTTTTCCTGAATTGAATTCCAATAAACCTCTAGTTACAAAATGAAATGGCGACCTTTGGCTGAAATGCATTTCGGAGTAGACCTAGACCGGAATCTTTCGATCTAGGACAAAACTAACTTTGAATTTATGAGAATACTTTCTATAGTGAGAGACCAAGCACCTGCGTAATATTCTTAACTCTAAGAAGCAGTGTTATTTATAGTTGATGCAAGCCTAGGAACCTGGCTTATCCGTTGTTAAACAATTTGCTGGACCCGGAATGCATCTATAGAATACAGGTACACGCTTCTAGACATGATTCTGAGTCTCTCCACAATTTTCTCAATTTCGCTGTAATTTGAGACAATAAACATCAGCCCAAAATGTGCATCAAATAACCAAAAATGTCATGGGCATGTCTAATGCCGTAATATCCCACCCATTAACCCATGATAGCCATCAAAATCGAGAAATGACAAACGCCACGTCCTACCTGTCCTTAAAATGCCTTTTTCTATGATTCCCCGAAAGATTACTCCTATCCAAAACCCCCGACCAAAAAGTCTCTATCTAATCTCCAGCTGAAATGGTTTGAAACGGCCTCCTACTGTAGCGCACCTAGGACATTTTCTACGTGCACCCTGTTCTGCCATGAGAACATCAACACAGGCTTGACATATGCCACAAATGCATTCTGTGCATGCATAGGACTCTTTTAAAAGAGAGACGCCTTGACAAGCTGCACAATAAATCTGTATACCTGACGAAGAGAAGCTTGGTGAAGAGTCAGAAAGGCCGCGTGACTCGATGTGAAAGTTGTCACCACTGTCCCCACTCTCTACCGATGGAAACGGCTCAGGAGCATCTGGCACATATGATGGTGGGGTTAGAGCTTGCTGTAATGGTGAAGCTTGATAGCCTTGGAAGTGAGATGCAGGAAACGGAGGCAACGATGCACGATTTACAGATACTGGAGATGGTGGGACCTGCATGGTTAGCATATAGACATATTCGTGCAACCTAGGAACTTACTGGTGTCCTGTCGTCTACGTCTTCCGTAGCTGATGTAGCTGCATCGATCAGGTCTTCCCATCGTTTACCATATGCTGCAGACAATGCACTAGAAGGTTCAGCTGAGTAAGCTTTTCTGTCATAACTCATTCGTCTCAAATGTGCTTGTTCTCCACGAGATTTCTGCCGTTTATGTTGTGGCTCCCGCGCACGCTTTGATACAGACTGTTTGCGTGGGCGGTTAGGCCCCGCATTTCGATGAATTGGGGGAAGTGTCGAGGATCTTCCGGGAGGTGATGTGAAGTTGATGGATGGCAGTAGTTCTCTGCGGCGTGCATTTATATGGGGGAACGGTTCGCTCGTGGGATCTGTATTGTTCAAATGTAGTGCCGGGAGTTCGATCGTAGAACGCATTGCTTGTTTGTGAGCCTCACTATCCGACATCCAGTCCTATTCAATTGTCAGATGTGTATTATTGATGCCCAGGGAGAGTTGTAAACTAACGACTTCCGAGTCCCAATCGACCTCGAGTTTATGGTTGTGGAGCTGTGCGAGGACCCCGGCGGCAACGGCAGGCAGCATCGAACCAGTTTGGAAATCTTCCAAGTTTCTGGGTGTATTCGGAGAGCTCGAGTCGTCGCCATAATAATTTTGTCGATCGTGTCCGAAGCCTAGTAATTGTTAGCAAAACGGCCGAAGCTGGAAATGAGTATACAGACTGTGCGAAGCTTGACTCGAGCTTGTTGGTGCGGGCAACTTCTCAGAAGGTGGGGTATTAATCATGAGCTGGAATTGTCAGATTCTGCTCGCATTCAGATGGCGGAACCTACCTGGAAGCTCTCTTCTGTTGCGGGTAGCTTGGGAATGTAGTGTTCGCTGTGTGCTCTTCTGATGTGCTCTTGCATCGATCGATATCGTTTCTCCTACCCATCCCCACCCGCTTGTTACCACAATTGAACCGCACGGAGGGGTACAGCAAGACAAAGCAGAGTCGGGACTCACCCCAAGGCATCGTTTACGGCAACTGCTGCCATCTTGATTGCGCAGTGGACAAACTACCTCATTTGCAGCGTCCGAAACAGAAAACGACGACGTTAGAGAAGATCGAGGCGGCATTGTCGCCGTGGGCTCCACCATTCCCAGGCAGGGTAAATTCGAATGGGAAAAGCTCAATGATTGGCGGCGCAGATGGCAGAAGTTGGCATTATTCTCGATGGATGCCGAAGAGTCGAGTAGCTTGGAGAGATACGACGACTCCAAGCATGGAAAGAGAGGAATGAGCCGTGAGTGAGCTGTGAGTGATTGCAAGGGTTCATACAATTGGAGTTTGAGATCTTTGTGTGTGTTGCTTGTTTGTCTGCTGTTCTGGGAGGCGGGGTAGCTCAGCTTTGGTTACCGAGTCATGGGCCTGATTTGGATTTGGAGGTCGGCCAAAAATTGGTCGAAGTTGGTAATTGACGAGCAGATCGACCAGAAAGCAGTCCGGATGGGCCGAATTGGTCAAAGAAGGTAGAAAGGGAGAAGAAACGAGAAAGAGCGGTGGGATTGGTGTGATATGAAAAGTTCCACGCATTGAGAACATCCATCCATTGGGGGCGAGGGAGTTGAGGGAAAAGCACCGGACAAGCATCGCTGCCCAATCCTTTTTTTAAGGGCTGTGTTTTTTTTAGCAGAGCTCGAGCTACCAGACCAGCCATAGTGAAGCTTGAGCTCCATGATATCACATCCACTGTCAATCATTGGAATTCATATCTGTCCCCACTGCTGGGAGGGATTCAACACTTTCGTCCTATGGCTTTGAAAGCTGGGGAAATCTGGGCAGCTCCGTATTCCGAAAATATATATAGCCTTTTCGGGCCAGAATGCCGGTAACTGTTGAAAGGGTCAACTGTCACATGAAAGCGATTATAATTCTCCGTAATGTGTAGAACAGAGAATGGGAGAAAACAGCCGGTAAATGAAGGGATGGAAGAATCACTCAGTTGGCTAGCTGAGTGGGAATTTGTGTGCACAGTTAGCTAGAAAGGGAGGGAAAATATAGCAAACCAATGGTAGAAACAAATGGAGAGCCAATTAAGAGTGCTCAATGGTAGTTATTTAGAAAAAGGGGGAATAGACTAGTTTTTATCATTTTCTCGCTTAATTCAGTTGGTGGATGAATTTTGACGACCACTAAGTGAGGAAGAATGGTGGGGGTTGCCAGTATTTTCTTCTGCTGCATTCATCATACAGTACTCATTCATTAATCGTCTACCATCCTCCAAAACACCCATTTTCAATTCTCCCAAGTTAGTTTATATGCTCAGGCTAATATTCGTGCCTCCCTGTATGCTTCTATTAAAAGAGGCTTCTTGAAAGCAGTTCGGCGAGCAAAGCAATTCCATCCCAAGATCCCTGATATCCCTTTCCACGACATACAATAATTCTTGACCGAGGCAGTTACCTATTCAATGAGTTGCTTACCCTATGCTAGACCAAGCAAAGGCTTCCTTTCAGACTTCTTTTTTTGAGGAGTAATGCGGTATGTAAGAGCATATTGAACTTGCCCTGGAGTAAGATTTAGCTGTAAGGCAATATCATCTGGCATAAAGGTAGTGTTGATATCACAGGGTTGCTCAAAATATGAGGAATGAAGTATTGATTAATGTCTAAAGAACTAAGAGGATAGGTTATAGGCTGAGAACATATATCCTCGTTTAGTGGCCACGCTAACTATCGACCTCATCGTGCCAACAGGCAGAAAGTTTGGGCCCGAAGGTGCTCGTGACGTGTGCAATTAGGTCGTAGTGTTTTGGGAGTAGGAATTTTGAATTTAGACGTAAAGAAATCAAGAGATGATTGGGACATATTGAATTGCTTGAGGAAACATCAGTGAGTTGACACCAAAGGCGTAAACAAATCCAGTCTTTCACTTTTAGCAACAGAATCCGTATTACTAAGTTCCGTAACCATCTGGACCACCACGAAGAAAGTATTAAGCGCATACTCTGAGGCAATGGGAGGGAGATGTTCTCTCAATATTGAAGTGGATTGATTATTCGGATCAACGTTCTATCGGCGGTCTTCGTCATCATATTCAACTATATGGGTTCAAAATAGATCCTGTCAAGGCAAAAGTAGAATTAGAGTCATCGAGCTCGAGGGCAGGACTGTGATAAGAGAGTTAATAGAAATAATACACAAATCGACAGCTACGTTCCAAATTCCGAACATGGTTCCAGAGTCCTCGTTAGCTAAGCTCATAGGCAGATAAGGATGATCACTTGATGTTAACATCAGCGCATTTACTCTCGAGAGCTGCTAACATTTGGTGCACAATAGGAATACTAGTCACTACGATGGATCGATATTGAATGCGGTGCGTTGTGGTGCAGGGTACCAACGTAAGATGAGAAGTTGTTGTGGGGAAAGTGGAGATGAGATCTTACTCAGATAAATGCTTATTGTAAGCTGGAGCAGCCCCCACTCTAATTTATATTCTCAGATCTCGCTTAAATGTATACTATAATGCCTGAGGATTCAGGCTTTAACCCCTTAGCTGCGCTGCTGAAATGCTGTGTGTTGTAAGCGAGGGAGAATTTGACCAATCAAATCACTAGGCTTCCTCACCAAATAGCTTCAATATTATTTAATTCTATGATAAAACGGCCAACAATCTCTCTTTTTGCAAATATGAATATCGCATATATCACATACTAAGATCACTGTAGTTCTCTTAACCTCTCTATTTAAAAATCCAGAGACGTCGCCCAAAGCTTTTGATGTTTTGCTTACATAATCACGTAGCATTTCAGCAGCTAGATAACACAACACATATTTCTTTTTGACAACTCCTACCGATAAAGCGGCTCTTCCCTAAAAAAAAGAAGCTGATATAGGACAGGGAGGTATTAATATTTGACGAATTACATCATCTCAACTTCCCTAGCTTCCGTTTGCTTTCGAGTAATCCTTCCTATCTAAGACCCAAGCTCTGGGGCTTGGACTCTTACCATAGTACTCCCCGCCCGCCTTCCCGTCATCTTGCATCTTGTTAATATGTTGATATGGTAATATAGTCAACATGTCCCCATCTTAGCTCTTCCTTTCTTCTAGCAAACTCCACTTCTTTTTTCTCTTCATGACCAGTATAGAGGAGACATCTACCTCCAATCTACTCTCGGATATTGGATATCATGAGTTTCAACACTTTCATTGATTACATTATCCAACAAATCGAACATGTCCTTGACAGTTAAACACCTAAACGGCGACTCCTCTTTCCTCCTCACATTCGCCCCAATCCTCCGATATCCTCCCTCTCCGGGCCAGCAGCCAAGTAACTTCACTATCCTCATTGATCCGTGGCTTTCCGGACCATCAAAGATATGGCATTCGAAATTCTCCATTTCAACCCTCAAGACACCCGCTTGCGTAGAGTCCCTACAAGAACTCCCAGAGCCAGACATCGTCTTGGTCAGCCAAGACAAAACAGACCATTGCCATGAAGCAACCCTCAAACAACTCCCCCCCAACGGAGAAAAAACACTCATCTTCGCCGAAACATCCGCAGCCAAGAAAATAAAATCCTGGAAATACTTCGGTCCATCAAAAGTGATTCCCCTCCCCCGCTGGGAAGACCCACGTCTCCGACATTCCCCCTCTAGCAGCATTCAACGAATCCCCGTCCCAGCAACAACACCCAACGGCATACCCGGAGAAGTAACCATAGCCTTTCTCTCTCAAAAACACGACTTGACCGGTCTCCACAGCGCAATCGGAATCACGTACCGGCCGCCCTCCATCCGGACCACTTTCGAGTCCGGTCAAACCCTCCCCATCACCCCTCCTTCCTCCCCTCACTCCTTCCAATCCACCTTCTCCCCATCGACCCTCGACCGGGCCCTCTCCGTCATCTACTCCCCGCACGGATGCACCTACAAAACACTTTCTCCATACGCCACTTCCCACCTCATCTCCGAAGCAGCACTCCCTCTCACTGCCCTCTTACACTGTTTCGACCGTATCACTAACCGCTGGTATCTCGGTGGCAACATCTGTTCTGGCTTTCCTGGCGGATTGGTAATAGCGCAGAATTTATGTGCGAAAGCGTGGATTTCGGCGCATGATGCAGAGAAAGATGTTAAGGGGTTTGCGAGTTCTAAAGTGGTGAAGAGGAAGTGGGAGAGGGAGGAGGTCGAAAGTGTCGTTAGTCCGAGGAGTGACAAGTTTCCTGAGGGAGCGAGGACGAGCACTCAGGCTGTGGTGCTAGGTGTTGGAGGGGAGATTGTGTTAAGTCAGGGGATGAGGTTTGGTCCTGAAATTGGTAGTGGGGAGGTTAATAGGGGTGTTGAGGCTATTTCTTAAATTGAATAGGTTACTGGATTAGCTAATGCATGGATTGGGTATGGATTAGATTGGATTAAACAGGACCGGACTGGGAAAATAAGAATTAAGAAAAGCACAAGACAGAAATCATATTAGCGAGGCGTCTCGAGGGCTTCTTGGGCAATCGTATTAGATGGAATGGGATGATTTTATGATAGATTAAATTACACGTTTATGAGCTTTCAATTCTTTGAATTACTTATTACATCGTTTTTATTATTGGACAAATTAGATTTATAACATTGTCTATCAATAATAGACTTGAGAGTGCTTGGAATTCTGTGTTTTCAAATCTTCCCTTGACACAATTTGGGAATAGCCACTTCAAGTACTCAATTCAAGACATGCGTGAATTAATTCATAACTATCCTACAATATCATAAAGAGCCCTCCCCACCCTAATGCCCTCACTCTTACTTCTATTTCTTAACCCCAGCATTCTTTAACATCTGCTCCCTCATCGCTGCTCTCGCACTCCTCGACCCCCCCAATTTCGGACCTTTCATCAACTCATCCTCTACCTTCTTAGCTCCATATCTCGGCGGACTCTTGGTCTTAGCCGGTTGCTTCTTCAACTGTTGGCGTTGAGAAATGGCATCCATGAATTCTTTTCTGAAGGCTTCGGCGATTCGGTCGTCGGCTGCTTGGTTGTCGTTTAGTGTTGTTTGGGGGATGGGGGAAGGTTCGTAGATCTCTACTGTTTGCGGGATTTATGTCAGTATGGGATTATGAATGAATAATGGATTTTTGGAGGAAAAGGAAAAGGAGAAAGGAAAATGGAAAGGAACACACGTCTATTTTCCCTTAGAATATCTTCAACCAATTTATCCCTCTTGATATCCTCACTAGCTCTTCTCTTCCGTCCTCTCCAAGGCTTTCCATCCCTCCCTAATCTATCTTTCTGTTTCTTCCCCGTCTCGCTATCGACTCCCTCTTCTTCAACTTCCTCTCCTTCTAATCTCCTCCGAGCCTTATCTGTCTGCTCTACATTCCTATTCCTTGCTTCATCGCCTAGATCGATCTCTTGTAGCTTTCCTAATGCAGCTGGTGCTTTCTGAACATTATCAATCGCTTTCGTCCTTTGACCTGTAGTATTGCCAGATCCTCCTCCCATAACAGATCCCATTTTCGCATTCGCAGATTGAATTTGAGTTTGAGATTGTGGAAGTTGCGGTGCAGAAAGCGACAAACCCTCAAATCGTCTCTTAGCCAATTCGCCATCTATATACGCCATCCTTTCCCCGTTAGTCACTTTTCATCTCACACCTATTTTCCCTGCCCAAAAAGAAAAAGACTCACATGTGTTTATTCAAATCCCCAACCATCCCTGTCTGTTTCGCAAATCTCCTCACCTCCATTCCACCTTTCTCTTCTTCTCCTGCAGCTCCTCCAAGCCCTCCATCTTCCCCGCACTTCATAACAAGCTGCTGTCCTCTCTCCCCCTCCCCATCAATCCCATTCCCATCATATCCATCATCAACCAACTTTGCGCCTTCAACACGAAATTCCACTCCCCCCACGCGCGGTTTCCGCAGTTTGCGCAATCTCAAAATCTCAGATATGGGAACTGGTGCGCTTTCGTCTAATTCGTCGGTATCCGGGGCGGTGGCACTTGATGCAATCAGTTCATCGAGGGTTTGTTCTACAGCGGGGGCCGAAGGAGAGGAAGCTTCTGCTTCTGCGTCATCGTGAGAGGGGTCGAGGGTGCGTTGCCGGTAGAGCTTGCGCTTTTTGGAGGGGCGGAAGAGAATTGTTTGGGATTCGGAGGGGATTGGTGGTGGCGGGGATGCCATTTTTGGTGTGTTTATGTGTGTTTGTGAAGATGGGAGGAGATGGTTTAACTTGGTTGCCGCCCCAGATTGATAAAAAGTCTTGGCGAGATTCGCGAGGCTACCTCGTATTATGCATTATTGTCGATCTAGCATGCACTTGGAGGCGATACTAACGGCAAAGTTAGTTACTTAGAATCGAGAGGTCTTCTAGAGTCCGTGAGTTTCTCTTACAGGAGCTACTAGGTAGGGCTAAGAATACCAAAGTAAAGCTTCTAACTAATCAGGCATTTAAAGCTCAAGCATTTCTAGTAATTTAACCAGCCAAAAATGTGAATAAGTAGGTCCATTTATTTCACTGAAGAAATTTATTAAATATAGATTTCATATACTATGAGCGCACAGAATCGAACCAAGATATCAATGCAGAACCTCTCTAGATGCTAATGCTAACGTTGGCGTATAATTTCCGAAAGGAAATCCTCACTATATACACATTAGCAAGGCTAACTTAGCAACAAGAGAGAGGGCAAACTTACAAAGACAAAGTAATAAAACCATCTCTATCATCATCGTATTTCTTGAAAACATCCGTCATTCTTTTCAAGCTAATACAACTTTGCACGAAGAGATCGAAACTAATAGCTCCTTCACCCCTCTTATCATACGTTCTGAAAAGCATGTCCACAAACTGAGGACTCAGTCTATAGCCAAAAGCAACTAAAGCATTTGTGTACTCATTCAGACTAATATTCCCACTTTTATCGGTATCGAATCGATCGAAGAGGTTCCTCCAAGCGGCTAAGAATCCCCATAGTCCACAGAATTCCTCGAAGCCGATTGAGCCAGAGCGGTCTGAATCGAACATTCGAATCATCATTTTGACTGTATGGGGGTCAAATGAAGACCAGTCGCCATTTACGAGGGCGGCTCCTAGTTCTCTTTCGCTCAGTTGTCCGGTGCCTGGGATTATGTTAGGATTAGGTCATACTGGGAAATATGCTGGGAATACCTTTCTTGTCGACCGCTTTGAAAAGAGGCCAGAGAGTGGGGTCTGAGCCGGTTGGGGCAGGAGAAGGAGGTGGTCTGGAAGAAGGCTGTGGTCTATTCTGCTGAGGCTGGGTTCTTTGTCCATGGGCTCCTGGTGGGGGGGAAGTGAAGCCATAGTTTGCTGGTGGTTGCATCTGAGGGGATAGACGTTGGCCATCGCCTTGATGGGATTGAGATTGATTTGGAAGAGGTGGAACTGGTTTGTTGCCGTATTGCTTCTCGTGGGTAGCTTGTTGCGCTGGGTTTGGAGCAGTTGGTGTGGGTGAGTGCTTCTATATATTCTGGTCAGTTCTGAATTGATCGAGAATTATTGTAATAGGAATTAATACCCTTTCAGGCTCTGCGAAGCTGTGAATGATTAGCTATGACCTTTTGTTCATTGAGGGGTAACGTAAACCTACGCAGGCAGCGAATCTGGGTTCCAGGTTTTATTGTAGGCCATCTTGAACAAGATGATGAATAGCTAGCAGATCGAATTTGCAGAGTTCGTCGTAGACTTGAAATGCTTAAAATCTGCGATGTACTGTTAACAAGTTCATCAAGCCCTCAAAAGCTAAGAAGGGCTCAAGAACCGTTTCACAGGGAGATCAGGGTCAAATTGGACGAACCGACTGTGCCACCTTCAACCACAAGCGTGTTTGAGTCAGCTTTTGTGCCTGGTTTCGACGTCTGCGTAGTAGCGTATGTGAAGTTGCTGTTGGGCTCTTGAAAAGGAGCTTTGTAGAATGCAAGTGGGTGCCCCGCAGACAACTTCTATAATTGCCAGCAAGAACAGCTGCCACTCCATTGTGAATAGCAAATGACCAGGATCATTGTCATGACGCAAATTGGCCTTGTGGGTTGTGATGTGAGAAATCCTGTGCGGTATATTTTCCAATCACGAACACAGGTCCATAGGAGTTGTAATCTGATTTGACAAAAGGACTAATAAGGTTGGAAGCTGCACCATCTAATCATCTGCGCCAAGTCAAACTACTCATCAACCGAAAGAACGAACACCCGGAATCTTCGCCTTGCCATCCTCTACATAAGCGTGAAAAGATACAGCATATTATGGCTAATAATGGCTCATCCAATACTGACTCAGAGTTTTGGATTTTTGGCTATGGGTAGGTATTGTGTTTGTGTTGGGCTCCAGTACCATCTGCTAAAACTTTCTTTCCGGGAGTAGATCTTTGATATGGAAGCCCCCTCCACACTTCAATCGCCGTGTCCCGGGCTATGTCACAGGCTATGTCCGTCGGTTCTGGCAGGTTCGTGTTCCCCTACTAAGGTTCTAGAACAACAGCTTATGAATAATTAAGGCTAGGTAAGCTAGGATCGTACTCCCGCCTGAAGGTTTTGCTAACACGAAGCAACAGTCAGGACCATCGAGGAACCCCAAAGGCTCCCGGGCGGGTTGCTACATTGATATTGCGGGGTTTCTGGGAGACTCTGACCGATCACCATCCTTCAGGCTCCGATAAGGTTTGGGGAGCTGCATACAGAATCGAGTCTGCATACGAAGCAGAAGTGCGAGAATATCTCGACATCCGAGAGATCAACGGCTATACTATTCATTACACCCTATTCTACAGCGCCGACGGCTCCGCCCCAATCCGCACCTTGGTTTATATTGGAACTCCTGAAAATGATCAATTTATGGGACCGCAGGACCCCCAGAAGCTTGCCGAACATATCTATAAAAGCATTGGCCCAAGCGGAGCCAATACAGACTATCTTCTTAGTTTGGAGAAATCTTTGGACGAGTTGAGTCCCGAAAGTGGTGATGAGCATATTAAGGATTTGGCAAACAGGCTTCGAAAGATCCAGGAAGAAGCAAAGGGAGACCTATCTGAGGTCTCGGCGGCACAAGCAGGATACAGGCTCGAGAAAGTGGGTAGCAAAGACGAGCAGGAAGAGACAGAGAAATGATTTTTTCGGAGAACTTTTTCATTCCCAAATTTCCGCCATAGAGTTACTAGACCTGCAAAAGCGCAGTCTTCATAAAGAGACCTTGATCAAAGTGATCAGTGGGTCGAGATTCCGATGAATAAGAGAACATGAGTGCAGAAATGTGACTGAGCAAGTAAGGCGAGATAAACCCCCCAACGCCGAGCAAGCGTACAGGCGCCCAAGAGTCGAGAACCGCTTCTGATACCACGAGGCTGACCCGTCGACCATCATCCTAAGACGATTTCGAAGGCCCACCCCACAATTAACCTTCATTGCCTGATAACCCCGAACTTGTCTTGGCCCCGTGTCGCGCGAGGCTAACAATCACACTCCATTTTGCCATCCTAGTTCCATCTTCCACCACCGCCGGCATTTTGTTGATCGTATCCACGATTCTCATAGCCACCAGCTGCATTGGGGTTAGCAAAGACATCAGCAAGTGTTGAAGTTGGTAAACTCACATTGGCCGCCACCTCCATATCCGGAACCTTTGTCACCTCACTTGTTAGCATTTGATGGTTTCAGAGAGAAAGGAGCGAGTGCTCTGAAAAGATTGACGAACCTCCATAGCCGCCACCACCACCTTGATAACCACCACCGCTCTGTCCGCCGCCACTGTGCCAAGAGTCACCACCAGATCCTCCACCCTGGTTGTACTGTTGATGGTCAGAAAGTCAGCTTTTCCCTAGTTCAGAAGCTTCCGAACAAATTAAGTATGTTTTGGGAAGTGGAGCGGGTGCAGCAGAGTATGCAAGCCCCTTCTTGAGTCGGGAAGGGTGGAAGAATAAGGAAGCCGATGATACGCACTCCACCGTAGCCGCCTCCACCTCCACGGCCTCCATAACCACCTCCGCGTCCTCCACGGAATCCACCACCTTCGTTCTTTGGTCTCTCAGAAGCTTTGTCGACTCGGATCGTGCGTCCATCGAACCTGAAAGGTTTGTGAGCCATGAAAAAGTATTTGGGTTGGATCTAGACATACTCGATATTGTTCATGGCATTGATGGCATTATCTGCATTCGAAGCGGCAGCTGATAGAGCATCCTCGGACTCGCCCTCTGGTCCAAACTTGACGAATCCAAAGCCACGGCTGCGACCAGTGTCACGGTCCTTGACGACAACCTAGAGTGCAATCGAATTTTAGCGAGATGTTCAGGTTGCCGGTTGAGTTGCACGGATACTTACAGCTTCAATGACCGGACCGAACTCCTCGAATTTTTGACGGAGGGTGTTTTCGTCAGTGTGCCATGCAAGGCCACTGTAAAGGATTAGATGGATGGCCACCATGTTTGGAGTGATGTGTCTTGACTTACCCAATGAACAACTTGCTGCCTGGGGTAGGGGCTGCCATTTTGATGCTGACTCGAAAACCTGACTGAAAGTCTCAATGTCCGCGCGGATTCACACAGGAAATAGTGCGCCATCGCGGTGGTGGTGGATACGAAAACGGAGAGAACATGGATCACGCAAAGAAAAGTACATCGAGGCAGAACAGGACTCCGCAGAGCGGACAAGAAAGGAAGGTGAGGTGAGGAAGATCGTGGATGAGCACGACAAAGTCAGTGCAGGCAAGCAGGAGAACAGACGAACTTCTTGAAGGGTTGATTGATTGACTGAGGGAATGGAAGGTCGTGATTTGGTTTTGGTTTTGATTTTGATTGCGGGGGTGATGCGCAAAAAGGATTTGATTCGGGATCTGCGACTGAAAGGACAGTACAAACAGTGTGAGTAATTGAAGGAAGTTGAAATGCAGATGCCTTAAGGTAGGAATCGCAACGCACGAAAGAATTCGAAGGTTGTTTATTTTTTGGGGGAGGGGGGTGGGGGAGGGGGGGCAGATGAGAAGGGGGGGGCGAGGGGGAAGAGATTTTGTTGTGTGGTTGAGAAGTTGAGAAGGTGAGAAGGGAAGAAGGGAGGGAAGGGAAGGGAAGGGTTGGTAGGGGATATCGATTATCAAGGCAAGAAAGCGGGGAATTAAGTCAATTGCAGAGACCGGTATTCGACGCTAGCACACAAGGTGAAATATGGGATGGGAAGAATTCCAAGTTCTGGCCCAGTGAAAGCATTGACGGCATGTGAGTGGTCGACAAGCGACAGGCGACAGGCGAACTAGGGCCCATGGGAAGAAGATACGCATGGGGAGGGGCGAGGCTTGGATCAACTTAGTCCAGAACAGGTAAGCGGGGTACGAGGCGTTGCTTCCTTCCCCCTCCAACAAGGAGGGGGGAAGAGAAGGGGGGGAGAGAGAGAGGCTGCACTTCCTAGCACTGCACTCCTTCAGCACCCACTTCGCACCGCTTGCGAACTCACACTCACACTATTGCACAATCATTACATGATTTTACCTTTTCCCCATCTTGCAATTGCCACATCCAATCGTCACATCCAATCGTCACGTCCAATCGAACCTGTCACATCCGGTGCTTTGATCACTGCTCTATGCTCTCTGGTGTGGCCCAGGCCGTGCTTTTCTGATTGGGGGGCAAGCCTCTCCTCCCTCCTTTTTCGGGCGAGAATAATGCGGCAACCCCATGCGGCATCCCATCCGGCTGAAAAGCACCCTTCAAGCAAAAAGCCGTGTGCCTTCAACGAAGAGGATTGGATGGAATTCGCTGCATGGCTGGAAATGCGAGAGGCTTTAGGAAGAGCACATGCTTCAGCAAGACTACTTCTGTGTGTCTCCGTGTCTTTGTCTTCCCCGGTGGATTGATAACAACCCGCCGTTATCGTCATCTTCCCAAGCCATTGCATCGTACGATGGGAATTCCCTTATTCCGCCTCCAATCACACTCTTCGCCTTGAACTGCACTTGCGGATGATGGATGCCATTCCCCCATCTCGCCTAATATCAAATATTGCTGCATTGGGGAATTTCCAAGGCTACCTGGAAGTAGGCGAAAATGGGAGTGGGGCAGATGCTACTCGAACCCTTCGACGCTTCCAGCATCAGTGATAATACGAGGATAAGACAATGGTGCGATTGCCATCCCTTGAGCGAACAAGAGCAGAGGTGCGAAAGGGGGAACATGCAAGTGGCAAGTGGGGTTTGCTTGTTATCGATAACGCAGCCAGGCCAGGATTATGACCCCTGAAACATCCACAACTGAACGTCGCTCCAAACACCCCCCAATCTTTCAACGCCCCAATCCATTGGCTTGGGGGCAGCAGGTATAGTATGCTGGAGTATATCAAGAACTCGTCATGGCTTGGTGGTTATGATTGAAGGATCCCCCCCCCACCACGTCTTCTGTCATGATTGTGAGTTCTCGCATTGATCCCAATAAGCAAGCTGCGTTTTGAGAAGGGAGCGGCTGGCTGGCTGCTAGCTTAGCAAAAAGAGACTGCAGTCCGTTCAACACGAAATATCACTACTTATGATCCGATATGCTGGAAAGCTCTTCCAACTTTCATGAAACATTGTATTCCCCTACGATTCAATCTTGATAGCTTAGATCATACAGCGTTACTCGCATCTGCTTCAAATCATGTGAGTTCAGAGCCAAGAAAGCGGATTGCATAGGGCTGTTAGTTCAACCACACCGCTTTTTGCCTCCCTCACCGTCCTGGCAGATCAGCGTACGCACACCAGTCCTCCAGGCTTGCAAAAGCTGTAATGCAGGCATTGCACTGCAGACAGATGCAGGTTCAACGGCAAGTGCTCGACAAACCACCGAATTCGAGCTTCAAGAGAAGAGTGGGAATTAGATGAGACATTTTACATTGGACAGAATACTCCATCCCATTGCAGGAGCTGAGACTACCGGCAGACGCTTGCAAGCATTGCATTCCTCCGAGAGGTCTTGTGTGAGTGTCGTGAGCTTCTCAAACTCATCTTGTACTTTAAGCCTTTCTTCCGCCGTGACTTACCGAGAACTCTTTTCTCTCGTTTTTCTTTTGATCTAGCTCTTGTCTTCCTTCCTCAGTCTCGTCCTTGATTTTCCGGGCAATTTGTATCAGAATAGTAATCATACTCTCTTGCTCCCTTAGCTCCCTGTCTTTGTCCCCGCACTCATGCTCTATCTCGTTGGGCCTATTTCTAGTTCCTTCCGTCATACGGTTATCTGTATGCAATATGAGCTTGTCTTGTAGACCCTCGATTGCTGAGTTGGCGGCTCCTATACTTTGAACAGCCTCATAGGCCGCTTGGGTCCAGGGGCCAAGACTGGGTCGGGATTCGAGTTGCGACGAGGTGCCTCCTGTATTACGATTTACTTTAGCTATTATCATTCCCATCCCCGTGTTCGCCGACTTCCCCAGCACCAACTCGATTGCTGCCGCTGTTGCCACCCGAGACATTCAGTGGTCTCCAGCTTCACTTGTTTCCCAATCTCTATTGGCTTCATTCCGTCAACGCCTGTTCTTCGGCATTGTATTTGAGTGGCTCTGGTTGGGGCACAATACTTTAGCTAGACTATTCCTCACCACAGCCCAGCCTGACTTGCAGAAGGACCTGAAGACGGTTGCTTATTCGTAACGGCGTCGGAAACGCCGTTCTCTCCACATCTCTACAGTTTGTGCCGAAACTTTCTTGAGTCACAAACTCGAATCATTGAGGCAGCTGCCAATGCAGTTCAGCGAACGTGCTGCCGCACCACTGGCTCAGTGCTGTCTCCACAATTCAGATATGTGCATCGACTTCACGGGTCAGCAAGGTGGGATTTCTGATGTGCTTTCTCTCCTGCTTGTATAGTTTTGGGTTACTTGCAGGTGCGTGAGCTTGCGATAAGATGGAGAATGGGAATAAGTGCCCTCTTGGTGTTTGTTTAGTGAAATGCTGTTTTGGTAGCCTTGATTTCTTCGTGACATGCATGGTGAACATGTTCCTGATTGGATGGGAAAGGCGGACTTTCCTAAATGAGTTGCTAGAAACGCATTGCTTGATGAGAGAGTACCGGGAGCTTGCAAAGGGGTTATAGCCCACGTGATGAATCTTTTTCGGCATTAGAGGACCTTTTGAATCCCATTAGATAGCTAATCAAAAAGACAAGTCCACCAAGTCTCCTAGTCAAATCATTAAATTGAAACGGTCTACAGATGAAGATCATAGATTTCATTTGCAAGACAGAATCTCTGGTGCAAACTGGCTGTTCGCAGGATCTTCTTAAGCATGTCTTGCGATCCCGCCGATATAATATTAATATAGAACGTGAGAACTCGAGTTTTTCTTAGCCAACGCATTATAATCATTAGAAATAAAGATCTGTATGAGATTAATATCCTTACTGACACGCTTGCCAATCTTTTCCTGTTCGGTTCAACGATTTTATTCTCATACACTCTTTCGCCGCAACTATGCAAGAGTTAAGTAACTAGCATATTTCACATACATTTTTGCAACATGAGGTTACGGGTTTCTTAAAGCATACATGGCATAGGTATTGTTTTATTATAATAACTCGTTCAACAAGTGGTATCTTCCAGAGCCATGACTCCACTAAACTCCAAACTCCACTCTTTTCAAAGGTTCTGTAATCACCTAGAACAGCTCACAAAATTTCATACCGTTGCTTAATCCGCTTTCTCTCCCAAAATACCCCAACCTTTCCTCACCCCCCAGAAGTAATTAATCAAGTCTCGATCCGAGCCTCCCAGTCCCAGACCTCGAATACAGACCCCCCTCCTCATTATCCTCAGATCTCCTCCAAACCTTCTCCACGAATCCCCTCTCCTCCGTATCCACCCTCCTCAATGCTCTCCCTTCCTCCCCCACATCTCTTCTTCCATTCTTCCATGGAAATCTGCGGTGGTAAGTCCGTGCGCGGCGGAACATATATTTGAGTTCTTGGGTGGAGGTCGTGAGTTTGTTCATTAGGGTGCGGGAATGGGTTGATAGTATGGAGGATGGTGAAGAGGAGGTGGTGGAAGCTGAGGGAGTGCGGGAATGGCTGCGGGGGTTGCTGGGCCTGGTGGTGAGGATGGGGACACTGGGGAAAGAGGTGTCTGGTGTGGTGGGAAGGTGGTTGTAGTGTGAGAGGCGGGGAAATGTGGTTGCGGCGGGGGAAAGCTTCATGGTGTCTTTAGTGGAGTGGGTGACCTCGGGATGAAAGTGATGTGTTTGGTTTGCGAAGAGAGAAAATGCAGATTTGATATTTCTTGCTGCGTTGATAGATGTGTGGAATTTGCAAAGTATTTCTGAAAGTCTGGTTTGTGAAGAAAAGGTGGAAATATGTGGATTAGAATAGGACTTGGTTCTTGAAGAACTGCAAATAAAGAAGGGGTTAAGTAGATGAAATTATGCTGCTGAAGAGAGAAACTGAAATGAAAGAGAACAAAGAGACAGTATATATATCTTTGGAGATATGTAAGAATAGAAATATGGATAAAGACAATTCTTTCACCCAAATTAAACAAACCATTCTCTTCCAATGTACTCATTGTGAAACTGCACTCGCCCAAAGGTTGTCAACTTACTCACATAGACTAACAAAGAGAGGCGAAAACCAATGGATAATATATCTTATGCTGCTAGGAAGAGGCGCAGCCTGGCGCCTATTATATGATTGGAATTCGTTTGCTGAATAGTAGCATCCTCAAAGGCTTTTTGCGGCGCTTATGAAACACGGACAAAACAGAAGCAGCGGGGTCTAGATCAGTTTCATGACACAGTACAAGAACATTATGATCGGACGATGAGTGATTAATCCAGATGCATGATGCATAGGAAAGGCTCATGAAAGGCCCAAAAAAGGGGGCTCATCACGTGTCAGTCCTCCTTGTAAGATCAGTCGATCCCCTCCCCTTCTCTAAAACTCCATGATGGAGGAGGATTTATCAATCAGGATGTCGATTTGATTGTACAGGAACTCGTTTCGCATTGAAGATATTTTTGAAGATATTTTCGAATTCATTTCTGATGCATCGTTGTGGAGCTCTTAAGTACGTACGGCCAACTGGGTGATCAAGCGGCGACGAAACCTCCTTCAACGCACACTGGTTGCTAGGTGACAAGGGAAGCATTAAGAAGACACAAATTCCAATCCCAATCTCAATCCCAAATTAACTTCAAATTCCATTTTCCACAAGACAACGCTTTACAACCAAGACGTCTTTTCTTCTGTGCATCACCATTGGAATTCATACCACAACGTCTACTGCCTCAATTTCTTCTAGAAGCGTTCCCATATCACCCGTTGAACCCGTGCAAATCAGGGAACTTAATTAGCCAATTAGTCTACCCGGAATTTGTTTCAATCGCGAACCCCTGAGCCTGGATTATATTGCACTCACACGCTGCGTGGAAGCCGAATCATAGACAACTATTCTAACCATTACCGTCCTGAAGCTATCTAATCGACCTTATCGAAGGAGCCAAAGGGCAGAGCAAATGAATCTCCGATATCTTTCTTCAGAATAGATCCGTCTCTACGCGTCGAGAAGTCTAAGGAAAGATAAAGGCGGCGCCATTGTCAAACGCGGCACAATATCAGGATCACCAAACATTTAACACCCATGGAGTCGCCTCAAGGAACAAACGAACAGCCATCCTTCACTCGATCATCACCTTCTCCTCCTACTTCGCCTACACCTGCCATCGGGGCTTGTCCAGAACTCTCTCGTTGCATCTCTACCGCTTCTGAGGGCTCAATATTCTCCAGCATGGGCAGAGAGTCCCTCGGGAGCTCTGTCGGCAGCTCTTCATCGAGATCATCTTCTGCGAGTTACACAACTCGACAATCCATTGGAGGACTGGAGAAGCCTACCCGTCGAGGATATGTTAGACCACAGGGCACGAATTTCGCTAAATCCGCACAATCAAGGGAGAGTGTTTTAAGTCTTGGGAGCATTGCACATCTACAATACTATTTCGCCCGAACTGGCCTGCTGGACGGAAAGGGGGGGCGATTGGCAAAGAAGAAGTCATCGGACAGAGGAACTCTGGACTTGTCTGCATTAGATACCTCGTTCCTCCAACCTAAGGTCTTTGGCTTAGATGTGGACTCTTCATATTCTTCCATGGGCAGCAGTCCTGAGTTACATGCACAAGGCATGGGAGGACTGCTAGTAGAGAGTCCTACACAAGAAGAAGAAGAAGATTTCAGCGGCGAGGACGAAGAACACCCACATATGCTTCCTCCTACCGTTAGCACATACCAACCCCGACAGAAACCACTTCCACCCCCGCCGACACTCAAAGAACTCAAGACGGATTTACAAAAGTCTCTCAGAGATGCTGTGAAGGTTCTTGAAGAGGCGAAACACGCTCAAACTCCTCCCGTCTCGCCTTCACAAGTGCAACATCCCAGTGGCGAGCCCCTAAGCCCTACAGACAACAATCACGGCTGGTACGAATTGCAGGGCATGCACATTCTTGATATTATGACCCTTGCCATTCGTGCAGCGAAGATGTATTATACTGCACACGATCAACCTGCTCGTCTGTCGGCTATAAAATCCGAGAGGAAAATCCGTGCGGAGCTGTTAAGTGTCCTTGATGTGTTGAAGCGCATGGCGGCCAGAAATTTTGCAACAGGAATGCGTACAGAGGAGAGGGAGACGATGGAGGTTTGGATGGAAGGGGTATATGATATGCTGAAGCAGGAAGAAAGCATGGAGGAGCTTGAAAGGAAGCAGAGAAATAGTTGGATTTGGATGGATGATACCAAATGGGAGCATGGGGGGACTAATGTTGAAAGGGAATATGCTTTTATGAAGTCGGTGGACCCAGAGTCTGAGAGTCTCCCGGCCTGGACGTCACTCGAAGATATACAGGATGATGAATTGCCTACACCATTTCTGGGCGACCTCAGGACCGGTCTGCGACTAGTCAAATTGCACAACGCCGCCGTTAAGAAAAGCAAAAAGCCGTTCGGCGCGATTCCGACCTTTCATACGGACACAAAAAAACCCTACCGATGCGCCGAAAACCTGAGATTCTGGATCAAAGCTGCTGAATTGAGGTGGGATGTCATCTTGAAGGTTGATGTGATGGGAGTAGTTTACGGTACTGACAGAGAAGCCTGGGTTGGGTTTGAAGAAGCAATTTGGAAGTGGTGCGAGAAAGTCAGAGAGGAGATCTCAGGAGAGCTAAAAGTATGATGTTGAGAGTGTGGTAATGGATGAAACGACAGCACACGACGTTAATGCTTATTATGCCTGCGAAAAGCCTGGCTAGTAGAGACAGCTCTCCCAAAATATCTCTTCAGACTGTACATAATTGGGACTGGAGGAAAACACATTTTCTTTTGTTACTTGCTTCTGTCGTACTATACCCCCTAGCTTTGAAGAATAGTCTCCATCGTCCGCTTAGCAATTTGATAGCTTGACAGACAGAAAACGATTTCTATCGTGAAATAGCCATGTAATATTTTTGACATCCTTGTATACTATTCTGATGGCACAAGACGCGGAGAGTAATTCAGGAACTATGCGTCTACCACTTCTTACGTCACTTGGGATCTTGAGTATAACATTCTTTCCCCCGATTCTCACTTCTTCCCACAAACATACAAAAACACTCTTGCTCGTTAATAATAATAAAATTATACCTAGGAATCATCTTAGCCGCCTTAGCAATCTATTCTCCTTTGAATTTCAGGACTTTGACTCAATAGAAATTCCATCTCTAATTTCCGATCTTAAACAATCTCATCCTTAAGTCTCCTATTGCATCATTTGCAGTTCTAATCTCAGCACCAAGTACATCTTCTACTTTCGCTACACGAATCTATTTTACACAAATTCTACTGATCCCCTACCACAATGTCTTGGAATCCTGTCAAAGAACGCGAGGAGCGCCGCCGAAGAGCTGCTGCTGCCACTGCTGCGAATGCCAACACATCCACTCATGGCGATAATCTAGCCTCTGACAACACCCCCCCTACCTCAAGCGCTCCCATCACCGTTTCCAATTTCATGCCGCCGGCAATCAATTTCGCCATTCGCGAGGGCAATCCCAATCACAACGAAGAGCGCACGCAGCAAGAGTCATCTCAACCCAAGGAAAACAACACTGAAGACAATTCGAAAGAGGAAGCCAAAAATGGCCTAGGTTCGAAACACAAATTTCGAAAATTCGCCTGCTCATCAGAACAAAATCGGCGTCATGATGAGACCCAGGTTTGTGAGCACTGCAAACTCTGCGTGATGCAACCAGCTCGTCATCTGGGGGCCGAGAATTCAAACCACGATGAAAGCTCCGAAGCCGAGGACAGCGATGTGGAATCTTGGGTTCGGGTTGCTCTTGCGTCTGATGCTAGGTCGGAGACTTTTAGCATCATCGCTGAAAACGACGATGGTGATAATTCCAAGGTTATGCAGGAAAGTCGTGAAGAAAATGGCGGTGCTCAGAATGCTAATTCTGCTGAGAAGATTGAACCAGAAAATTTCAACAATTAATTAGCTTGTGAACCTGCTAAGACATGTAGTTATATGATTTTCAATAGAGCTATAGCTTTATTTCACCTGCCTATCTGTCAAATCCAATAAATTCTAGCTAAAAAAGACCTATTCCTTCGAAAGCGGCTAGGTCTTCTAGCACTTACTCATCTACCTCCCCATCCACCCACCATCAACAACCAATACATGCCCCGAAACATACGCACTAGCCTTACTCGCCAGAAATACTACCGTGCCCTTAAAATCCTCCGGCTTTCCCCATCTCCCCGCTGGAATCCTCTCACTAATACTCCTCAACCTTCCCTCGTCCGCCAGCAACGCCTCATTCATATCCGTCTCTATATATCCCGGGGCTATAGCATTCACAGTGATTCCTTTCGACGTCCATTCGTTAGCGAGGGCTTTGGTGAGTTGGGCGACGGCGCCTTTGGATGCTGCATAGGCGGGAACGGTCAGTCCGCCTTGGAAGGAAAGTAGACTGCCGAAATTTATGATGCTGCCTCGACGGTTGGTGATAGGGGATATGGGGAGGGAAAGCATATGTGAGCCGATGGAGCGGCAGAGGGAGAATACTGTATTGAGGTTTACCTGGATGACCTGTTTTTTCCTCTATCAGCCCATGCATTTTCATTCTTCAACCGAGAAAAACAATGAACAGAGAAACAGAGAAAGAGGGAAACCAAAGAAAAAGAGAAAGACCTCATTCCAATCACTATCAGGAAACTCCGCACTCAGATGACGACGCTGGATCCCAGCACAATTCACGAGGATTTGTATCGTATGTCCATCTTTCAGAATGGCCGGAGTGAGAGCAGCGACTTCTGATTGTGATGCTAGATCTGCTGTGTAGATTGTAGCTTTTCTGCCGAGGGCTTCGATGGCTTTTTGGGTGGAGAGATTGCTTCGATCCCGCTGTGTCGACGATTATTTTTTATTAGAATTGTTTTTATGAGGGAGTATATGGTTAGGGAAATATGGAAGTGCACCTGTATGAGAATTAAATCGGCTCCTGCTTCAGCTAATGCTATTGCGGCTGCTTGACCAATTCCTCGAGTTGCTCCGGTGAACACGGCGGTTTGTCCTTCTAGGGAAAAGAGTGCTGATGATGAGGCTGTTGCCATTGTGAGCAGGGAAATGTAATCTTTGAAGAAAGAAAACCCTCACCTCACATATTGCCCTCGAAGTGTAGTAGAAGTCATTGTCGTCAACTCTGCCACCACACTCCGATGCACGGCCCAAAGCGTGGGAGAAATCACCCTTTTAGGAAGTACATGGATATAAAGTAGAGGGGTGCACCAAATAGCTTCATACCCCGCCAATGCTATACGCCGAACTAACTTCCTAGCCACCGATATCGTGTGGTGTTTTTTAAACAGCTGATACGACAAGTATAAGTGAAAGCCTCCTTGCTCAAAGGCTTAAAACCATGGCCGAGAATGAAGATGACTGGCAATTCCTCGCTTTAAGAATGGCTATCGAAGAGAAAGTAGATGAAGTGCAAGCCTCTGTGCTGCACGGCGTGAAAGATTTGCAGATTGTAAGATTATGTTCAAGCTCAAAGTCATCACGATTGACATCATTGACAACTAGCAGGAATATCGTCCTTTATTCCTCCCAGAACCAGATGAAGTACAAGTCGCAGTCCAAGCAACCGGTCTCTGTGGATCCGATCTGCATTATTTCAACCACTACAGAAACGGTGATATAATCGTCCAAGAACCCCTAACTTTGGGTCACGAGTCCGCGGGTGTAGTCACGGGAATTGGCAACAGAGTCACGAATCTCAAAGTGGGAGATAAGGTTGCTTTGGAAGTTGGCTTGCCTTGCCTGGAATGTGAGTTGTGTAGGAATGGAAGGTATAATATTTGTAAAGGGATGAGGTTTAGGAGTTCAGCGAAGAGTTTCCCTCATTTCCAGGGGACATTGCAGGAGAGGATAAACCATCCTGCTGCTTATTGTCATAAGTAAGCTATATTTCCTATATTGAGTATGTATACTCACTAAACTTTTCAGATTACCACCCGACATCTCTTTAGAAATCGGAGCTCTTCTTGAACCACTATCCGTTGCTATTCATGCTTCACGAAGAGCATTGCTTAAAGAGGAAAGCACTGTTCTGGTATTTGGAGCTGGTGCAGTTGGACTCTTGTGTGCAGCAATGTGCAAGGTTTCCGGTGCGAAGAAAGTCATTATCGCAGACATCCAACAGGATAGAATAGACTTCGCAGTTGCAAACAAATTTGCAGATGCGAAAATCCTGGTTCCCATGCGGCGATGCGAGAAGATTGAAGGGAAATTGAGTTTTGCGAAAGAGATGGCCGAGGTGGTGAAAGAAGTCTCGGGCGTCGGGGAAGTTGATGCAGTGTTTGAATGTACGGGGGTAGAGTCATGTTTGCAGGCTGCTATCTATGTGAGTACCAAGATCTCCCAATCCTGATCGAAAGCTAATAATAGTCAGTCGACCAAACCGGGTGGACGGATCATGCTTGTGGGGATGGGCAATCCCATCCAGACATTGCCCATCTCTGGCGCAGCATTACGAGAAATCGATCTCGTAGGAGTTTTCCGATATGCAAATACATATGAACAAGCAATCAACATCGTTTCTAGTAAAAACCCTTTACTTCCGGATCTCTCAAAGCTTATCACACAGCGGTTCAAGGGGTTTGAAAGTATACCGGAGGCCTTTGCCATGGCAGGAAAGGTTAAGGATGACCAGGGAAAACTGGTTATTAAAGTACTTGTCGATACGACAACTGCTTGAATGGAGACGATTTATTTAGATGTCAGCATTAGGCGGAGCTTTAGAGGTCTCCAAAGAATAAGGAAAGAGCGGCTGGAGTATAGATATATGAGATTTCCATCAACTATGACAGCATGTTTCCTCCTCGCAAATAATTTATAGATTGGGCTCAAGGGTGCGTTGCACCAACCTTGCTAAACGAATGTTCTTTATCAGAGATCGTTGGTGAAGATACAGATAGGTTCACCACACCATCTCTTCCCTTGCCTCCCCTCCCCTCCCCTCCCCAACTTACCTGCCAACCACCTGCACCTAGAGTTCTTATTATATATTGATATTCTTTGGAGGAAGAGGTAGGTTCCAAAATGTAATAATGGGTAAGGTGGTCTTTAGATTAATGAAGGGAACAACTAGGATTTTTATAGAGCTAAACTTAAAAAGGTTCCGGGGCTGTAAGTTTCTCTCTCTTTTCTATTTCCCTTATGAGTGCTTGCTGATAGACTACCCCTCCACGACACTGAAGAAAATTCACTCTAAAACAACCAATCCACCAACTTCCTCTCCTCTCTCAAACCACCCAGGCTAGTCTCTACTCTGACGATCCAATTGAAAAGAAACATATCCGTATAGAGTCTTTTCTAGTTTTTCTCGTTCGGAAGGGAAGGGAACATGAGAAATGTTGTTTGCTTTGCGTTTTGTGGGATAGAGGGAAGGGTTGGTTTGAATGGTTTGAGATATGTAGGAAAATGGAGTGTATTCGCATTGTGTATTGAGATGAGATAGGATGTTTGAGATGAGGAGGTTAGGGAGAGGGAAGGAGATGTTAGGCTGGGGTCGATTTAGTGTAGGTATTGAGGGGGATGCTATTTTAATTATATAGGGATGCCTTTTTAACGGGCAATGGATATTAATAGGTTGAGATCGAGAGGATTTTGGAGAAGCTGCTAGGTCACTAGGGGAGTCAATGGAATAGTCGAAATTAACAAAGTTAAGAAGTACATTGGCAGGCAGAGATTTTTATTTGACTTTTTATTTTTTCTTCCTCGGGGGTAGAGATCAATGTCTAGAATGGAGATATAGAGAGGTGTGAGGTAGAAAAGAATTTATGATATGTATGAATTATGCCTGACTAGATGGAGTCTTCATCAATAGCACAAAATTGGAACGCATAATACAAATCAATGAGCCTAAATGTTATTAGAGTTGTGACCCAGTTCAAGATTCCTGACCAGCTTACGACATGAATCAGCCACTAAGACGGAAAGAAGTCGGGTAGTTTGAAAGGAAATGAGCCTCTGGACGCAGCAGTAAGGGTGCCTCCGTGGCATGGGCAGAAACTGTGAATCATAATTTCACAGACACATTTTTCACTCAGGTGCGTAAAGTTGCTAGCTAGCATTGTACTATCTAAAGACGACGAAGATCTAATCATTTAATCTTCAGCAAAAGCAAAGCGCTCAAAAGTAAAAGTAAATATTCATAAAAAGCCTTAAGAGTAAAATCACGACCACCTGCTACCACTTGATGATCTTGTTTGGAAAGAACTCATCTATAAGCTCTAGGTAGTATGGCTGCAGTTGCAGGTTAGCATTCGCATTTTGCAAATAGGGCAAAACTGCGTACCTTTAAAACTTCCACGTTGGGCACATCATCACTCTTGCTATATAAATCATAAGGATTGAATGCCTTCACAGCTTCCAGCATCTCATTATCATGGTCATTCATGAACTCCCTGTACGCACCCGCTGAATGCCATGAATAGAAAGAATGATATCTAATCATCGCCAACGCCTCATCCGGCAACGTCGATTGGTCTTTCACAACATGATAAAGGTATTCATCATGACCCCAAGATAGCATAACATTGGCCAATCCACATGCAGGGGTATATATGCCATTCTTGGTTCCATAAACCTCATGGTCGTGATCAGGATTATTTTCGAAGGTGTCAGAATAGATAATGCGTTTATCGAAAGCACATCCCACCGGAAAAGTATCACCAACGACATCCCATTGCCCCTCCGCTCCATAGAAGAAAAGCAGCTTGCCTAAATCATGAATGAGTCCCGTGAGTTGCATCCACCTTGGCTTTCCGTCTCTTCGAATCGCCTCAGCCGACTGAAGAAGATGCTCGATCTGAGAAAGCGAAGTATCCGGATCCGATTCATCAATAAGCGCATTGAGTTTCTCCATTGCCTCCCAAATCGTCATCCCACCTCTCGTTTTGAATTTGAAATCGTTCCGAGCTTTCAAGTTGTAAGCTACAGTTTGCTTTTGGTGTTGCTCGCGGTAGAAATTCTTTACGCGGTCACAGGCTTCGTCATATTTCCGGAATAGAGTCTTGTCTTTTTGGGAGTCGAATTCGGAGGCTTCGTGAATAGAACACTCTTTTTTTAGTTGGTTTTTGAGGATGTTGACTGTGTCGATGTTGTCGGAGAGGCTTTTGAAGGCCTGACAATCTCGGTCTTCCTGGATTGACATGACCATGGTTGATTATGATGCTATTGCGAGAGAAAGGTGAGGTACAAGATTGAATTGATGGTATTGTGAGGTGCAGAGATTGATGAGAGATCTGGAAGGCTGGAATGGCGAAAGTAGTGCCAGTCTACAATTTCAGTTTCGACTTCCTGGAGTTTGATATCATCAAAGTAGCTTCTGATATTCCAACTTAGTATTTGATCGACTGTCACACGACTTGGGCATATTTGAATCCGAAGGAATCTGCGGCACTGACAAGTTGCCGATCGTTCCTTCGGAATTAATTATGCAACTAAGAGTTATTTTCCCGAAAAGAGGAAGAGCGGACAACGAGGCAACTGCTCGTTTGAGCTCCAATCGTGTGTGACTTGGCATCATGTGCTAGTTGTTTTGAGGCCCGAAGTTGAGAGAATCTTGGTCACGAGGGCTTTGGATAAATAAAGACTACTAGTCAACCCCTTTACCTCGCTTAACAAGAATCCACGAAAAAGGAAAAGAAATATACCAAAAGAAAGGCAAAAACATTGCTCATGAGAATTTAAGCTTTGTCTGCTTGGAAATTCAACCACAGGCATAATAAATTCTGGAGCTTGGGGGCAGTGGGCAGTTTCTTTGCTGCTTTAATCGTAATGTTTGGATTGAGGATAGGGCTGCAGCCACTTTTCTGCTAGCAGGAGATTGGACCTGCTCCTCAATGTGAGAACGAATGGTGTCCACCGGCCTAATTGACCTGGGAACAGGACAAAAAAGCCTGTTTCCATGCTGCAAAGTATTATTCGGTGCCTCCCGCACTGTCAGCCTTACCTGATGGTACTAAAAACTTGAATTGAATTGGCCAGGAGCTTATTCGTACCAAGCTAAGGAGCTGTGGTGCTTAGAACACGATAACTAAAAGTTACAGTGTTGGGCCTGGAAAGTTCCATTCAGTTCATTCTCAAATTATGAATTGATCCATAAGATGCTACCTTATCGACAGCAGGTTAATTCAATCGAGTAACTCACCTTTTCGCTTATTATTCAGGGGCCTCCTTTCTGCCTCTCACCATGAGAAAAGAAACAGACAAGCCAAACGCCATTTTGTGAAACACCAGAAGGAAACAAGAAGGCATTTCCCTGCATACTCCAGAGTATATTGGATATTTTCGAGGCTTTTGAATCACACGTTACAATTCTTTTACAAATCACAGCAGCCTTTCACAGCGTTCGACCGTTCGGGTGGATGTGCTACCCTACGGCAGCACTCTAATGCACTACCTTAGAGCTCTTCTTGCGAATCATTCTAACTTAAGTGAGCCTGCAGGTTATTTAGGCTTCATCCTTAAAACGTATTTCTATCACATGGTTGGTTGATACGTCGATCCTGACGTGTATCCCGGCATATAGCAGCCACTCAAAGGTCTGTTAACATTGTTGCCAAAAGGCTTCAGGCCTGACATAGCCAAAAAGATGATTCCTAGAACGTAGATAAACGACCTCAACATTGTGAAAGTGGAGAGTAGGAAGGGGAATTGTTTGGAAACTTCAACCCTTTGAACTTTGTTTGATCTGCAACGAGCCTTCATTGGACACCGATCGTAACATGGTTGGTATGGGTAGGACAGAAAATGTGGTGAATCGAGATAGAATTGTCATGTTGTCTTAAATCCCATTGCACAAACTGGCTTCTAGCGTCCTTTCACAACTCATCCCCCAGCCCACCTCTTAATAGAAAGATCTAAAAATTAATACTGCTCCTTCCTTGTGACGACTTTACATCGCCCAGCCAATGTAACATCACAATTTGTTCAGCCTCTGAGAATTGGAACGCTTTACTCATCCCCCGGACAATACAATTTCACTCTGGCTCGTCTCCGAACTCCCTGAATTTCGCCCTCGACCTAATCCAGCTAATCTCCAACTCCGCCCAGGGAAAGCAAATCCTCAAACCTTGACACCTTGGTCCCGTCCCCGTCCCCGTCTATCCTTCTTTTCTTGAGACTTCCAACGTCGCTGGTGCGCAATCCGAGATCAATGACACCCAACGGTTCTTAACCATACTTCGGAATCAATGACGGCGCTGCGGGACGCGCTTCTCTCGCGGTCAGACTCGTCGTACATGAGACAACCCCGGTCAGAATACATTTCCAACCCGCAGATTGAATCTTCACCGACGACACCATATCCGGATCAACGAAAACCACGACAGGCGCGCAAGCCGAGTCCAGGCCTTGCCGCTCGCCTCAAGGCTCTTGGATTCGGAAAAGACACAACCAAATCAGCAAGTTCCTCATCGCTGCCCGATCAGATTGGTCGGATTCCGGAGGATCAACTTCGAGAACTTGATACACGCGCAAAATCCATCAATCTAACGACAATAGAACGCCGAGGACGAGCTTGGAGCGGTTCGCATACCCGGAATATACCTCAGCTTAGTAGCGAAAGTCATAGCGATATCATTGCCGGCGATACACGGAGTCTAGAGGGAGGATCACGCCAACCATCTTTGGTTGATAGCTCTGGGGATAAGGACATGGCTACAACTGCTCCCTCTGCTGCAATGGATTCGCAGAAATATCAATTCCCGGAGCATACTAATGGGAATGGTACGAAAGCTTTGGTAAATATGAAACAGGCACATTTCGAAAGAAACGTACCCCCAGATGACACCGACTCTCCTCCACCCCCAATAGCAAAAGATACACCACCTGGTGGCACAGCGTCTGGAGAATTTACTGGCGATGCATCATCATACTTCAATCCATTTGGTCACCAGCGTGCGGGATCGATCTACACCTTATCTCGAGTCTCTTTTGCGAATCAGCTAGCACAATTGACCTCTTTACAACTCCCGGATGCTGAATCCCTCTCGTCAAAAATTGCCGCTTTACCTTCATCGAAAGCAGCCTCGCGAGCTTTGATGGGAGCTGCAGAACAAATACGAAGTTGGATATCAAAGGCTTCTGAGGTCGTCTCTGGATTGGATGGCGAAGATGATGTCGAATGGGCCGCAGCTGGTGGCAGAGAAGGATTGGAAGAAGTAGATAATGCCACCACACGCTTCGAGCAATTAATCAACGTTTACGTTTCAGCTATCGAGTCTCTACAGGAACGATCGGATATAGCTTCGGTTCCATCGGACGAGCTGAAGATAGTTGTGCTACAGGTGGAAACTATACTGTCAGAATGGGGGACGATACGAAAGACATTGAAAGGAGTCAAGAATTCTGTAGAGATTGCTATGGAATGGGAGGAACTATGGAATACGGTGCTGGGAGATATTGGGAACGAAATGGATGTGCTCGTACGACTCGTCTTTGAGATGGAGGAGAAGCGGCACAAATCGCTGATGGAAGCTGATGCGGATGGAGTTGATATCAAAGAACTCGAGACGATTGTCGAAGAAACACCCCCCTCGAAAACCAGACTGCAGGCCAATAGTCGATTTAGCTTGGTCAATTCTTTTCCACTCAGTCCGAATACTCCCAATTCTCCAATGATGGCCCAAGACGATTCAAGTCTCCTGGCCTTGTTCGCTAGGATGCAACCTTTGAGGGCCTCCCTGGATTTTCTTCCAATGCGCCTTTCTAGTTTCCATCACCGAGCAGAAGAGATCTTCCCTACGGCGTGCGAAGAACTTGAAACCAGGCGAGTCGGACTTGAAAAGAGTTGGACGAAGCTTGAGGCGGACGCTGGATCGCTACGAAGAGAGCTCGGTGAGGATCGATGGGTTCTTGTCTTTCGAGGTGCTGGCCGACAAGCCCAGAAGATGTATGAATCTGTTGAACGAAGTCTTATGAAACTTAAGGAATCCATTGAACAAGGAGCTCACTTGAATAACCCCGCCCAAATGGGCAAGAAGATTGACAGCTATGAGGCAAAGAAAGTCCATTATGGCCCAGCAATTGAACGGGTTTTATCAATCATCGAAAAAGGCGTCAAGGACCGACTTACTGTGAATGGGGAGATATTACGACTTCATTCGGAGATGCAAAGCAAGTGGGACGCTTTGAAGGAACAGATGCACGAACTGGATATGAATATAGAAGAGCTTCAGGCAGATCATAGGAATCAGCAGCTCCGAGATTCTATCTCAAGTATGGTTTCTAACGACCGATCAACCATTGGAAGTTATAATGACACACCTGGAAGTTCACCAGCATCATCTGTTGTTATGGCTGGCTTTAGCGAAAAAATCAATCCTACAACTCCTGGCCAAACTGGCAAAGCACGCGGTAGTAGAAGCAGCTTACCGCAACCAGGGCCGCGAAGAAATGCTAGCATGTCTTCCTCGATGCCTACCCAGCCTAGAAACGGGCTCACGAACCGAATGTCTACTTTAGGCCTTCCCCCGACAGGAAGAGTCTCACCGTCTATTTTGCTGCGGCAAAGCTCTGCGACAACTCTAGACAACCGACCTCGGTGGAATGGCAGCACAAATACCAGAGACACAATCATCGGTCACAACTTTAAACCACTTAGTCTTACCACACCAAGTCCTCACGCTCGCCTTCCACCATCTGCTCACGCCAACAGATCCAAATCCTCAAGTGTTGACTCTAAGATTCCTCTACGTAGTCCTCTCAGCCGTGGCAACACCGCTTCCCCAGCACCTGAAACCACGCCCTCCCGAAGTACAGGGTCCCGGGTTGCATTTCACACCAAAGTATCCTCTCCAGGGCCCTATTCCCAACAAGTCCTCTCTATGTCATCACCTGTTCGCCCACGTCCTCTCGCCACCCAATCATCCATGTCCGCTCTCTCAACTGAAAACCGCCGAGCTTCATTACAACCCAGCCTTAGCGATCCTACTGGCAGCCCTGCTCTGAAGCTTACTAGACCAGCAAGTTCATTGGCTGGCAACAGGAGAGTCAGCCTGCTCCCTCAACCGAGAGGAAGACAAAGCTCAGGCGGCATCACTGGACGGGAAAGCCCACAAGCTGTAGCGGGAGCAAAAAATGCGATGTTCACAAGAAATATTAGTCAGAGCAGTAGCAATGATTCAAAAGGGAAAGAGAAGAAGCTATGGCGAGGATAAATTCCTTCTTTCTCAATGCTGAAGAGTGAATGTTCAACTTTGCAAAAAGTGAGCGATAGGTGTTTCTTTATGGTAACGGGATTAGGTTAGGAACAAGCAATCAGCGCAACATAAAAAGTATATTTGTTTGGCTATTAGCAATTGGCAATTGAGGTTTGGGTGGGGGGTTTTCCCCCCATCGTCGTTACGCACGAATTAGGTGCATTTTTCAACAGAGAAGTCCTGTCGTTATACAGTGCACTTTCCTTTTCTTCGGCCTAGGACGGTCCTAGGGCGGCACATTTTTTAATTCTGAGTAGAGCGAGAAAGAAGGGAAAGGATTAAGAATGATGCAGGTACAATCATGGCGAGGAAGGAAAGGGAGAGGGAGAGGGTTGATGTGGAAGGGAAAGGAAAAGGAGTGGTTTGGGAGGGAAGGGATGGAAGGAAGGGGAAGGGGAAGGGGAAGGGAAAGGACAGGAGAGAGAAATGGATACCATTATTGTATGATAGTTATTTTTTTCGGATGCAGAATGTGATACCCTAGAGATTGAACTATTTCTGCCGGTTTTTTTGGGAGATATTTTTTTATTTTTTTGGTTTACTTGGACCTATTTCGCCTATGATTAGGAATATAAAAATCGATGTACAAGTACGAGTACAGTAAATTAGACTTTACAAAATATTCCCTCTGTATTCCTTAATCCTCGTCTCCTCCGGTAGGACCTTTGACCATTTAACATACAAGGGGCACATGCTAGGTAAAATTAAGCTTCATCCTTCTTATAGGCTAGTCAAGTGTCCCTTTGCTTACTCTAAAAGAGGTGCGCCGACGGGATAGCATCATCATGATTGATTGACTTAGTGAGTGAAGTCTTACATGTAAGTGTCTTGTCTCTTAAAAAAGGCGAAAACTTGATGGCCATCCTATTTATCTATCTAAATGAGTGATCGAGAGATGGTGAGCACGAGGTGTTATATCTAGGTCATCTAATGGGTTGTGTTTCCCAGTAAGACAAAGAGTGATACCCATTGGATATCAAATACCGGAAAAAAAGACCTCTGCAGTTCCAAAATTATAATTATAATTCAAAATCCACATCTAAGTATGATAAACATGACATTGAAAAAGAATCTAGTCTTTTTAGTCTAGTTCTAGTTCTAGTTCTAAAAATTGACAACGCCGTAAGGAAAAGTGGTATCGTTTTATTTCCATGCTTTCCCAAAACTTATGTTTGTAGTGTCTGCCGTGAGGAGATTTTCTTATGCACCCTAGAAGCCCGTTTTCCGAAGGAGAGGAGTGTGTTGGTATGTATGTACAGATGTTGAGTGAGTGGTGAAATGTGCTGCTTGCTGTTTATTCATCGTCATCCGCCCCCTCACACTAAAAAATATCCCTCAGATAACATCCTTCCTCTCCCAACCTAACGGCCTATAACTTACCAAGCCCTTCCCCGGGTGCGGTTGCGTCGAATCCTTATAATCACTCACAAAAGGATTCGGATCCTCATTCTGGTCCAAATTCCCTAACGTATGATTCACCTCTCTGTGTTTCGCCTCATCCGCCCTGATGTAAAGCAGCAAATCCCTCATCGTCCTGCTTCCCTCTGGCATCTTCCAGTATTGAATCGCGAGATCAGGAGCCCGGAACGAGGAATCAGACCATTTGGGGAGTTTTCCTGCTTCTAGGTCTTGGATGGCAAGGGTGTACGTGAGCACGGCTTCTTCTTCGAGATAGCCGACGAAGCGGTGGGCAGTTCGCGGGGAGATCAGGTACGAGAGGAACATGGCGTTGAAGAAGACGCCTTGAGCGCCGATGATGAGGGTTCGCATGAAAATTCCCGGTTTGTACATCTTAAGGAAGGTGAGGAGATGCATGCGTTCGTTATAGGCTTCTTCAAGTAGTGTTTCAATCCAGCCATTATCTCTCTTTAATCTCCGCATTGAATGTAAATGTCTTAACATGCCTGCCACCATGCCTGGGACTCCAGCTACAGACTCCAAAAATACGAATCGGATGAGCCATTTTCGCTCGCTCATACCATATGGTTTTGTGCCGGTGACGGGAGCTTCGTCAGAGATTTTCTTGGGGACCTCGACGTCGTGTTTGTACCCTGTGGCTAGGTCGGTGCCGTATCGGAGGACGCGCATGATGAAAAGGGCGAAGCGGTCGGAGAAGTCTTCGGGTTTGCGGTGTGCGAAATAGATGTTGTTTCGCATTTGTTCCATGGTGTATCTGAATTGGCTGTTAGTGTACGTATATATTGACGAGAGGTGAGATGAAGTACCCTGGATGATGCCATGCTGGATCAGTTTTCCTAATTGCTCCGTCGTATTCGGGCTCTGGAAAACATTCTGTGCCCTTGATTGGGACCGATTTGAGAGAGGTGAAGGATCGTCGAGTTTGGAGTGATTGTGCTAGGTGCAGTCCTGATGTATGTGTTGTTGAAGGCGTATAGGTTTGTGTGAAGAAGCTCAGCACAGCTTTGGATAGCTGTGTAGTTGTTGTGCTGCTCGAAAGCTTGGAAGAGACTCTCGTCACATACATAGCAAGGATGAACAGTATGTAAGTAGATGTGAGCAGGTTGTGGTAGTAAAGCTGATTAGTGATTGCCACAAGAGAAGAGATGGTATCGTGTTTGTGAATAGCAAAGGTGAGGGCCTGAGGAGGCTGACGTCTTATATTCTATTCTAGACAGAAAGTGGTCACCAACAAGAGGAAGAGGAGAGAGCAGATATTGATTGGACGGATTCAGCAGGAATGATATCAAACCGTTGTATTTTCTTCCAAAGGCCGAGTTGGACCAGGTGTCCAAATCCACAATGCTTAATAATTGATCGAAGAGTAACGAAGATAATTCGGGATGGGAAAAAGGTTGGAATGAGACAATGAAAATATAAATTTAGTAGTCAAGGTTGAGTGGCTTAGTAATCCAATGATCTCCTGAATTCGGAAAATGTCGTAGCGATGCTTCCCGATTTGCTACAAGTAGTAAAAGTTCGAAAACATTTCTCCGGCTGCAAGAAATGCTTCTAAGGTCTAAGGTCACGGAGATACTATCAGTCAGGAGATATGTTGCTGGCAGGTAGAGGCACAGTCAGCTCGGCGATTCCTGTGCAGAACACTCTCATTACGTTGCTGTAGGCTCACTAGGCTCGTCCAATATCATCTCTTGGGAGATTTCATTTATCACGGAAATAGACCACACTTTAGTGATTAGAAACCTTTTCTGCATGAACCTTCTTCTCAATCGCTACCTAGGTATACACACACAATCTCGAAACCACCCAAGTCCCCTAGCACCGACAGACGGCTCCCTCTTCACTTGTCCGATATATTCTCTCCTTCGCAAGCTATTCATTCATTCCCCATTAAGCTCGAAGATAGCTGTATCGCCCCCAAAAAGGTCAACATCCTTCCATTAATAATATGTGAGATTGATTGGTATTCCGTAGGATACATCATATGCTCTAACTACTCTTTTCCTCCCTTTCACCCCCGGCTCGTATGATCTACTTTGTTCGCTCGTTCTTACGAAAGAACCCAATATATATACTCCTATCAAAATGTATTATGCAAAAGTCATTTCGATTTCTCTCTCGTGTCCGAAATCTTCGTCTTCGTCTGCCCATGCATTATGATCTAAGTTGATTGTTGGGAGAGACACAGGCATTGTATTTGAGCTCTTTAGCTCAGGTTTTCGAAGGGTTGCTGCTCGATCCGTTGGTGATGCTGACGGTGGCATTGGAGGCAGCGGTTTTGGCGAAAGACTTTGGAAAGAAGCGGATGCAGAGAGTGCTGGGGAGTGGTAGTCGGCATCGAAGGTCATTTGGACCTCTTCCTCTTCGTATTCCTCGAAAGTAGGTTGAGGACTCCTGGCGGAATTCGAAAATGCTTCATATGAGGGTCTTGGCGAGCCTTTGGGTGATATTGCAGGAGATCTGTGATCGTTCACCTTCAGCATCGTCGCTGCGTCAAAAGATTGTGTTGCTCGTAACGATGATCGAGGGTCTGGGCTAAGGTCGAGCTTCATGGGAGGCAAAGTGGACTTTAGCTCTCTGACTTCCATTTGCTCATTTGCTAATTCTGCTCGGATAGCATCAACATCAAAAAGAACACTATGATTGTTCCCTTGGACGTCTTCAGTGCTCTTTGAAGATTTCGGCTCCCCTTTGGATTCTTCGTAAGTTTCCCACTCCTTGCGTTCGACAACAGTTTTCTTTTTGCGACTAAAGAAACCAAACTTCCCTTTCCCCTCTTTCTCTTTTTTCTCAAACTCCTTTCTAGCTTCTTCGATTTCGTTGATAAGCTCTCTTTGTCGCTGAGCATGATTTTCTGGATCAGGATCCTCAATTTCAGTGAACTCATCACTCTCCACCATCCACCCAACTTCTCTCAAAAGTTTCGGCATTGCGGTACGATATGCCATATGGCCGGGTACAAGGTCGGTCACATCGACATTCTCCAATCCTGGGATATCTTCAATAGGCGCAAGGCCAGCCACGCGACTGATACCACCACTCGTTAGTCGGAAAAGGTAGCCAAGAATCCAATCATTCCTAGCATAACCGTTGACAAATCTGCCGGCAACGACAGATCTTGCCCTCAAATATTCGTCCTTTTTAGCCACGATTGGTGAACCAAATAAATAGACATTTTGAACGAGTCCGTATGCACCCTTTTTCGCAAGTTCTCGCAAACATGAGAAGATGAGTCTTGATCCAAGAGAATATCCTACAAACGTAATTGGTCGCGTGCCAAGATTACGGTCAATAAGTGAGTCTGCAAGGATGAGTCCAGCTGCATTTGCTCGGTCAAGAGAGACCGTCCAGGGGTTGTCGATAAGGTATGCAAGCTTGGTGAGAACGACGGGTAATTGCAAAGCGGCCATCAGACCTATTAAAATTGTGCTACCGAGGACCTGTTGAAGACCTTGGGTCAAAGCCTATAGCTAGTCAGTGTCCGAATGCATAAAAAATAAGACTGATTTTACCTCGGTAGCTAAAATATTGATGGTGTCTCCCATACTGGTGAGCATTTCTGGCTCCCACAAAACTGAATAGATATCGCCCATGATAGGATCAACCGTACTGTACGGTAATCGTACATCATCTACTTTCCCCGTCATCCAGCCTGAAACTGTAATGATCAGATTGACCCTTTTGTTGTTATGTAGCGGCCTGTATTCAAAAGTCTTCACAGCACCAGTTCTGCGATTAGCAGCTCGTACAGCTATTATGCCACCAGACGCAGCAGCACTTGAAGTAATGATGGCTGCCCCTCCAGCCCCAGCAAGGAAACCACTCGTGCCAGCTACACCGATTGTAGTAAACCCTGCTGCAAGACCTGCACCAATTACGGGTGCCAATAGCCCTGCTGAGAGACCAATGACTAAACTGCCTCCAACAGTAGCAAGTCCCATCATGAGATAACGCTTCTTGAGAGCCATCTTTCTCCTATTCTCTTTATGTGTGTCTTCATTCCAGTTCTCCTTTTCTGCTGCTTGTTGCATTTCTAAGGCATCTGTTACACGTTTTTCGAACCTACAAATCTCGAGCCAGTCTACACCCATGTTCTCTCCAACTTTCTCAAGTAAAACCCTTGATCGTGCATCGTACACAGAATCAGCTATCAACGTCAGGAATAGATCACAAAGTACAGTCCACCGTAAGTCGATGTCTATGTTCTTGGTCGTTGGCAACTGTGATGGAGTCCGGACCTCAGGAAGATCTTCCCCACCATGTTCTTCATACGGCGGCGGTACGGCCGCTGGTTCTTCCTCGTCATAACAATCATCTTGGAAACGAGGCTTCAGCGGTGTCTTTGGGGCTTGCGGCGAAGAGACTGAGACTCTAGCACTCAAGGTTGATGAGGATATTGAATTCCGAGGTGAGGAGAAGCCTGTCGTCGAGGGTACCTTTTCAAATGCCTTTTCTTTCTCAGCCATTGGGTTTTTAACCCTAGCATTTTGCATAAGGGTAGGTTTTAAATCCTCTGGGACAACTCCATGATCAGCCAATTGTTCAATCATAATCTGTTCATCTGTGCTGATATCCATGTGCGCATACAGCCGCACCATCATCTTCTGACTCCACATCCTCATAGCCTCCGCTGATATCTGAGCTTCCTTCTTGCGTCCCCTGCCCCCTACTATTGCTTCTGATTGACTAACCATCTTTGATAATATTATTCGAGTCATGCCGACGTAAGCAATTCTTTGACCTTCAGTTAATAAATCTTTAGTAGCCTGCATCTGTGACACCGCATCTCTTTGTTCCTCATCCTCCGTTTCACCAGCCCCTGTGCCATGCACATCCTTGAATAGGTATTGAGTATTTTCGTCGAGACTAGTCGCAGATTGAGCATCTTCTTCTAATTGTACCTTGGTATATCCTCTTCCTGCCCCGCCCAGGCCCACGTACGCATCCGGCTCTTCATCAGATTCATGGTGCTCCTTCGCAATGAGTCTGTTATCGTCGTCGAACATATCGAAAGGGGCATATGCTGGCATGGTCTGCCACTCGCCGTCGTCGCCCTCTGGTGTCTCCGGTTCTGGCACAGAAATATGTTGATGTGACCATTCAGATATTCCTTGGATCTTTGATCCGTTGCCTTCTGAACTTTTGTTTCGAACATGTCCCTTGCCTGTTGATAATTTGTTTCGATCTTGACTCTCAGCTTTTGTCTCCGAGGACTCGGGGGGGTTTTTGGTGGTGTCTGTACGCTTTGTAGATTCTGGCAGATTTTTCTCATCTGGTATGTTGATTCCTGTGACAGCTGTAATAGTTTCCCGAGGTAACTGAGCATCTCGACTTGACTCCTCCGTATTTGTGACCGAATCATGTCGTTCTTGAGACTCTGGCTTCGATATTACTGGTATTGGAGCAGCTGGCATGGGGGTCGTTGGAGCATCTTTGAACTCCTCGTCACTTTCTGAATCATTTGCCTTAATCTTAACATCCCTAGGCCATGGCGTTTTCTCATCTTCCCTTTCCCCGCTATCATGTACGTGCCCATTTTGTTTCTCCTCATCCGTAGAATCGTCCCCTTTCGAAATGTCGCTATTTATAGGATCTGCTTCTTCTGCTACCGGCACCTGGACCATATGTTTCTTAATAGGCAATCCAAAGTCGTCCACTTCCACCGAATCGCTGGCAATTGTGCTGTGTGCCCCAACATTGCCATTGGTAGCCGCATCTGTTTTTGAGATCTCGATGCTCTTCGGCATGGTGCTTATGACCGCAGCTTTCTGTCCACCACCTCGGGTTGCACAAGGGTGGGTTCTATCACCTGAGGATCATCCAAAGTAGTCTTAGAGAAAGATAACCTTGTTTCGATATTTTGGTGGTCGATCTGGTCTTTGGTAAGACGTTATGGCTTTAAAGCAAACTAAGGGTCTAAGTACAGGGGTCGACTTACCGGACTACGCTAACGCGGAGTGGAGCTATTTTGGGTAAAATTATTATTTTTTGACAAAGAGGATTTGTGTCGTTTCTATTCGAATTTTTTATCAAAGAACAAGGCTGAATCTTTAAAAGCCAGCCGTAAAACCATATATCTAGAGGTTAATAAAACATCATGACGATCCATTCATTCTCTGTGAATAACACATAACCAGCCAAAACGCCATTCCATACAAGTAGTCAGTAATTAGTCATTCCCATCAGCATCTCTATCTCCAGCTACTTCCACCGCAGCTCCTGAATCTGTGGTCCCAGACTTATGCTTGCGCCTTCGCTTGTTCTTCACTGGTTCCGTAACGCCCGCAGCCGTTGGATCTTGTCCCTTAGCATCCACCTCCCTCAACTTTGCTTCCATCCCCTCCTCAACCTTCTTCTTTGGCTTCTTCACGGCCAGTGGATTAGGACCCTTAGGCCCACTCAACTTCTTCTTCTTGGCTGCTTCCCCTTTGCCCGTAGTTTCCGTCACAGCTGGACCGTCGGCATCTTCCTCCCTCTTCCTCTTCAAACTCCCAGATGCCCTTCCTGACTTCAATCCCTGTCTAAACTTCCCTCTCTCATCCTGTTCCCTAGCCTGTACTGTTACTCCTGCCATCGGTTCCATAATTATTACACTTCTATGGATATACAAAAGTGGGACTCCTTTAACTCCCCTGAGCGCCTTCCGAGTATCTAAATCCTGGCTTGCTACCACGTAGCGATGCTTGTTTGTTCCACTGCTTTTAGGATCAACTACCGAGCTGAGGCATTCTTTTGTAGAGAGAGGTTCGGGGTAGTCTTCTGGGAGATGATTACATCTCCGTCGTTCGAATGACTTGGCTTTGTCGACGAGGGAGGAGAGGCCGGGTTCTTTGGCAGCAGCGTACAGATGGCGCATAGAGCATTGCGTGATCACTATTTACTATTAGCACTGTACTTGAACCCAACGAGAGGTATCGTACTGAGCTTAACTTGACCATGAAGTGTCCTTTCCAATCCGGCAACGAGATCCATCTTGAATCTATCGGCATCTCCGACTATTTCTGCATCGACTGTAACGGATTAGCATAGCATTGGAAATTTGAAAGAATGCGATTGCTCACCAAGTACCTGATATGGTTCGCGAAAACCGAAACTCATGCTATACTGCTGCATGAGCTTTTTATATTGCTTCGACCGTTTGCCCCTCATTGTGAACTGTAGTAATTAGATGATGAGTGGTTTTCGTGAATTGGATGAAGAGAGCTTCGCATGAGGCTGTAAATTATTTTGAGTGCAGAAAATTTAAAGTTTTAACAATAAGGATAAGGCTAGCCTTGAGATTTGTCTGGGCACCAAATCTTCTTAGGCTTGCTTCGCTTGCGAAATTCTTGTCATTGACTTTATAGTTTCAAATAAGGCAATCCAATCATAACTTCACGGGAAATCCGGTATGGTGTAGGGGTTAACATCGCTCGCTTTCAATCAACTTAATGATCAGAGTGCCGAGCAGCCCCGGGTTCGATTCCCGGTACCGGAACATGTTATGCTTTTTGCTACTTGCTATGCATTGTATAAGGGTTTTTATTTTTGGTATGATGCAAAAGTGTATTCATAAGTCTAGCATAAAACTGTGCTAGTGAATGCAGACATCTATAGTAGAGCCCTTTCCATTCTCGAATCAAATAAATCCCCTCCACTAACTGCTAACTGCCATCTCCTGACCTGCTGCGCTTGTTCCAAGATAGCATGAAGATCTTTGTGAATGGCACGCTCCTCATGCTTCTTGCATTCTGAAATGAGCGACTAATAGTACATACCTTCTCTTCCTCTTGACTTAATCGACTTGGACAGCTTACCACATTAACTTCGATGCTGTCGAGCTCTTGTAGAGCGGCTAGGATTTGTTGGCGACTCTGCCGAGTTTCAATGCTCATCCTTTACTCCGCCTGCAAAGGGCGGCAACAACACTTATATCGTCGAGTTTACCTAAGGAGCGTTAATAAATTTCTTTCGAATCCAGGTAAAAACTTACCCCCTTCCATAGCCAGGCCCTCTTCTACAGCATGCTCCATAAATGGGCTCTCTGCAAAGGGGTCTTGTGCAATCACCTTTGCTGCCTTCAATAATTCCTCAGCAACAAATTTCATCCCCCCTCCAGCACCACCTCTTCGATCCCCATCACCCGGGCCCCCTTCACCCTTTTCCCACCTCCGTATACTGGCGACGACATTCTCAATAATCTCATGCTCCCACAAATTATCAATGACACCATCCGACATAGCAAGTACGACATCATTCTCCTCTATATCAATCTTATCCATAACAGCATTTTCACGAGGTGTATCCGGGCTATTTGTCCCTAACTGCCTTGGACAATCAAACCAATGCCATTGTTCCGTTGTTTTGTAAATTCGTTGTTCCTGACTGGGTCTGAGAACGAGAACTTGAGAATCGCCTAGATTCGTGACGTAGAGAAGTGGTGTAGAGGGAGCATTTGGATCTGAATCTACTTTTTGATAGTATAGCTGTGCTCCTGTAGCAGTAGTTGTGCCTTGCCATTTATTTGGCTTCGATGTAGCTTCTATCGTCTGCTCATATGCTTTTTGTAGGTACTCGACGGGATTGGGCTCGAAAGTTTGCCCAGGAGACCGTGAAAGATTCAAATCTTTCTCCATCTCAAGAGCCCAGAAATGCAATATTAACCTCGACCAGAGACTGGCATGTGTTAGTTCGGCCATAAATATAAAGGATGCATCATATACCCCGCGTGCCCCCCTTCTCTTGTTGACCAAGCTCCTACACCATCGTTCACGCCGATAAACATATCACTGACATATACCGCATCATCCCCATTCGTGTATCCCCTTATGCGATCCCCATTGACCAGGGGTCGTCTGTCGTGACTCCTATCGTGTGTACTCAGAGGATCGGAGAAGGATCCAGAGGGAGGAGAAAGAAAAGGTGGAGGAAAAGGTCTCGGAGTCCTCTTGGCGAACAATGCAAGTCCAGTTTCGAATCGAAAAGGTGGGGGTTCTTTTTTCAATGAGAGTGTGGTCTTTATATCCTCTGTAGTCGATAATGTTAATTCAGGGCGACATCGTGGGTGGCTATGCACAATGGTATGGCGGCGTTGAGGGACTTTGGCTCGCGCGACTTGAATTCGAAGGGCAGACCTCCTCATCCCAGCGGACTATATCGAAAGGTAATCCGTGGAGACCGCGTCGAGGATGCAGTTCAGGAAGTATTGCTTGTTCCTCAACAGATCTTGGCGTATATTAAGCGGCCGGCTACACGTGAATCGTGGAGAATCGAAATGCTGCATTAAAACTACTCCCGCGCTAAGTCCGGGATGTTATAAGTCTAGGGATTATGATATCTGACCTTTTTAGAGCCTCCCACCTTTTACCTTTTTAGCCAGATCTGAATTTCATTTAGGCTGTGGAAAGGAGCAGCAAACACGGCATTTTCCCGGCTATGATGAACGGTGCAAGTTGACAATAGTCGTAGATACGGTCAATGCCAACATAATATTGTTGGTATGGATATGCAGAGAGACTGATTGGGAGAGGCACTCTCGAGATAATACCATGCTGAAAAGTACAATGCATTTGATGATTCCACAGGTAGGCAGAGCTTCATCTGTTACACCGGTACATCATTGGAAAGTATCGCCAACTTAGGAGATGGTAGTCCGGGACTCTTCAAGCTTTTACGCACCCCATCAGTACAACGACAAGTTTTGGCATACGGGAGCCACCACCTTCGGTCAATGTGAGCTATCAAAATGTGTTTGATCAGCCGTTGTTTGAGAGCCTTGAGGTTGATCATAGTGGGAAAGCTCAAGCATGTCAGAAGCTGGATTGGATAGCCTCCAATACAACATACACATACATATTCCAGCAGCCAGCAATTGCCAATGAATAGGATGATTCCTAAGCCTGTGGCTGTATCGGCGCAGGAACTCGTATACCACATCCTTGATAATACATATTCCACCTTTCGAAGAGCGCTCCGTGCTTATATGTTTGGTCGGCGGCTCGTCATTTTGCAGAGAAGCAGGGCTATTTCAACATGACGCGTACAGGCGCAGCCAAAAGTGGTTGGGTACAGGATCTCACTGCTTCATCTAACTGGGTCGACTGTTTCTTCGATACGAGACCCGAGCTCTGACACTGGAGAAGATTGAATGAAAGAAGTTTAGAAATCACAAACTATGCTCAATAAGTCTTAAAGTGTTTCCGTACGCGCGCTGCTTTGTCATAATAAGAACATCCTCTTCCCCCAACCCTTGGAGACCAAAGTCTTATGCTTCTCGGCCGCCGAGTTCTTGCCCTGCGGACTTCGTATCATCAATACTAATTAAACACCGACAAATTCTGTCGTCTGTTGAAATATTTCCTCTATCTTACACTAGAAAGCGTTTTCTGTTAAACTTCCAGCCAAGGCGTTTTTGGTTTATTTTTAACGTCGTTAATAACGGAATCGGGGGTGCATCGATCCTTCCCGCCTTCTCGCCTTCTCTTGCGGAATCTAGGCCCCTGCATATTTCTGCTTGGGCAATTGCGAGTGACGTCCAAAGAGCCAACCACGAGAAAGCTGCCGACACAAAGACAAATACATTGGAGAAGGTCTCTCACTACTTGGGAATTGTGGAACGTTCCTCTACGCTCGTTGCTTTCTTCATCCCCAATTGAAGCTCACACCCGTCGGTCTCAAGGTCTCATTATCCGCTATAGATCACACGCCACCGTCCGAGAAAGCAACTTGACTTCGAATTGTGCATGTCAAAACGACTGGCAACTTCGGATACTGCGGAACCCCGACTAACCCCTCCGACTCAATATCATTTCTAATTGAGAAGCTCTGCTGTTTTCAAGATGGGTGGTCGCAATCGAGGTAGGTACAATTGCACTCGAGGGCTTGAAAGTGGTGTTTACTCATATCTCAACCACAGTACTGTCGTTTATGTCCCAATTCTCAAGTCGAGACCGAGACTCCAGAAGCCCAACTCCAACATCACTTCCGCCCATACAGACACGGCAGGAATCCTTCAGATATGACCCTCCTACCCAGGCTTCCGCGCATGCGTCGAGTGCAGGGAACCTGCCATCGTCCAGCGAATCCCCCCAGCGACTGCAGCGAGAGCGCGCACTTTCTCTCGGCCGGCCTTTATCAATGGCGCAGACTTATCAACCTCCTTTGATGGATATTAGCCAGGATACACTGCCAGAGCTGCAACCTATTTTTACATTCCTGAATAGCCATTCCAACAAATTATATCAGGAAGGGTATTTTCTCAAATTAGATGACCAGAACACACGTATGTACATCGCATTCTTAATTTCGATGCTTAATCTGACATCTGCGCAGATGGCCGACCCAACCCAGACCGAACCTGGACAGAATGCTTTGCACAGCTAGTAGGGACGATTCTTTCTTTATGGGATGCGGCGGAATTAGATGCAGCTGGCCAAGATGGAGAGGTCCTTCCCAAATTCATCAATTTGACAGATGCTTCCATAAAAATGGTATGGACTGGTTTTTCTCCGTGAGTTTTGTAATATTAATTTATCCAGATCGAATCCCTCCAAACCAGGTCCGACAGCGAAGCCCCATTACAAAACGTCCTGAGTATTTCAACTGCTGGCAAAAATCGATATCTTTTGCACTTCAACTCGCATCATTCCTTGATTCAATGGACTGCTGGCATTCGACTGGCTATGTTTGAGCATGCCACGCTGCAGGAAGCTTACACCGGGGCTCTCATTGCTGGCAAGGGGAAAGCCCTGAACAACATCAATGTTATCATGGATCGCACAAAGACAAAGACCGAGGATTGGGCTCGGGTTCGATTCGGTGCTGGGACACCTTGGAGGCGATGCTGGTGTGTGATAACTCCGCCCGACGAGAAGGAAGTTCAGAGGATACAAAAGCAGATGAACAAGAAAAAATCGGCTTACGATCGTTCACGACCACTCGTGCTGAAGGGAGATATCAAATTTTACGACACCAAGAAGACGAAGAAAACTCGTCCGATAGCTATGATTACCGACGTATACTCAGCATTTGCTATATACCCGCAGTCAAAACCATTAATAGATGCTTCTACCCTTGTCAAAGTCGAAGGAGCTATCACAATCCACTCAAATCCCCCATTAACATCTGAAGGTTTCGTTTTCGTGATGCCGGAAGTGCATCCAGCAGTGACTGGTTTCGAAATGATGCTTCGTTGGCTCTTCCCTGTATTCGACACATTCGGCTTGTATGGACGCCCTGGACGTCTGATTGCAGAAACAACGGATACGAGAAGTCTCATGTTTGCAATGCCAAAACAGCGAAGATACGGATATCTAGAGATTCTAGACGTATCAGGACTGATTTTGGAAGCAGGAAGCTCTTCCTGGCGAGAATCGGATTGGAGACGAAGGATGAAGGAATTGACAGGCAAACGCATGACTGCTATCGAGAATGGCAGTCAAGCGAACAGCAGATATAGCAGTAGACGAAGTCGCAACAGTGTCGGGCTGTCTCGTAGCCGCATTCAGTTCGATGACAGAGCATCAACTAGATCTACGCCGTCTGTTTCATGGGCCCATGTGCCTTCCGATATCCTACCTGGTGGGATTCCGAGGACTGATTCGGCCCCCCCTGGAGAAGGCGCGTTTGAGCCTCCCACACAAAATTTCAGTCATCAGCGATCAATGTCTGACACACAGGGTCTCGGTCGTTCAAACCAGGGAGCTTCCATTTACGATGGTTCTTTTGATAGCGCTCCAGCTCCGCCACCTCACAACATTGTCATGGCACAATCGCGTGAAAGTTCCGGCTTGAGATACATGCAAGGCATATCTACCCCTGAACGAGTCAGCTCAGAGGACGAGCAAGCCGCTGACGAAACTCCAATCCGTGAGTTGCGTGACCTTCAGGCAGTTACCTCCCCGGAACCTGTCGCTGTGCCACCACAATTCGCCCATGCTCCCGGGTCATTGCCAATAAGCAAACCATATCACTCTCCTGAACTACGCAGGGCTAACAGCCGGATGTCTACTGCAACTTTATCGCAGTTGGCAGGGGCAAGTAGTGTACCGACCTTACAACCCGGTGACAGGCCCAGAACAAGTGAAGGTCAAAGAAAGCAAGATGTTAAGGTTGGTAGATCGTCGGAGGATCAAGGTCAGAGAGGGGTACGGTCCGACGCCACTATCGCAAACGAATTTCCTGCTAACCAACGTGGTCTGAATGAAGTGGTAGCATCACATAATCGTCTCTCTTTCGAAAAATCCACCCTCCCACGTCCTGCAAATCTCGACCATTCTGCAAAATTTTCCAGACAACAACCTTCTAATTCATCTACTCCCATATCTCCTTTGTCTCACCCGCCGATGAATGCACCACCATCCGTTCCCCCCCAAAATCCTATCACCTACGATCCGCCAAATATTTCTAATCCCTCTAATTCCAACACCCAAGCTACTCGATCTCAACAAAGCCAACACACATGGGGTCATATTTCCCAACCTTCTACAGATTCAAATGTCAGCACATCATCTCAACCTCGTCTTAAAACTGGAAGTATTATTCGAAAACCTCTTCCAGGGGGCAACTCAAGCATAAATACCCCAACTTCTGCAAATACAGTCTCGAGTTTAGGAAGTTTAGCTGATCATAGCTTTATTGATCCAGGAGTTTTGGATTTGATCATGAGACGCAACGACAGTCTATCATCTACACGAGAAGAGGTAGAGCCTGGTATCAATAGACAAATGACTATTAGCAGTGTTTATGATAATGATGATACTGCTTCCACTGATTCGCCAGACTATGCAAGCACGAGAAAATCTGTGGATACTAGGGAGTCCGTCGAGAAACCGAGAGCTGGAGTAATGCGGACCGTTGGAGACTCACAGTATGATGACGGAAACGACATACGAAGCTCGATACCGGACGTTAACTTTGGCCCTACTTTCAACTTGACATCCGGCCGTGTTAGCCCTGGTCCAAATATAAGCTATGCGGCTGATCCAACACTGCAAACCCCAACAAGGGGACCCGATAGATCTAGTTTGCCATTGAATTCCAGTGGTCCCAAAAGACACTCCATTGCTGTAGACAATTCACATTATCGCACTAATTCAGGCGAAGGTAGAGCTGTGGCGTGGCAGCCCAGTATGAGTGCTGTGCCAAGCAACGCACCAAACCCAGGTATAACCCCTGAACAGTTCGTTCAAATGCGTGCTGCTACTGCAGCTTCTACTCCAATGTACGTACACCAAAGACAGCAATCATCCGGAAATATCATGCAAGCTCCTACCCCTACTCTCCAACGCAACCGGTCTAGTGAGCTCTTAGCCCAGCAAGGACATTCTCGACATAGCTCAGCAGATCTACTTGGAGCTCGCCCTAGCTCAAGAGGTGCAAATGTAGCTTTGGGGCCATCAGGCAATGGGGAATACACCACCAATCTCACGGCACGAGAGCAAGAACACATTGCGAGAGTGACTGGACAACCTCTCATCAGCCTAACTCAGAATGGCAATCGTCCTGCGACAAGCGGTGGTCTGGTTGGAGCCATCGATGCTCGTGAGAGGGAGAAACAGCAGATCAAGCAGGGCTTAAGTAGTCAAGCTGTAGAGCAGGCTATCGCCCAACGCCAGCAGCAAGCTCTCTATCAACAATACCCCGATCCAAATAGCGCAGGATATCGACAATCACAATACGGAGGATCTCAATTTGCTCCCCAACTCCAAAATCGACAATCTTGGGCGTCCCCATCTGTAGCTGCATATCCCTTGGGCGGCGGATGGGTCCCTCCAACTTTTGCAGAGCAGCATCAGGGTTCTCCTCAACCATATCCACCGCAGCAACAACATTTCACTCAACATCCGCCGGGAAGTCAAGCGAGAAGCTCCGGATATTTTGGTTAGGCTGTACGATCGTTGCAAATTCATGACGTGTTTTTTTGGTGGGGCACTGGAAAGCAATAGGGTGAATTGTGGTCGCGTTCTTGTACTTTCATGGCTTTGGAGCTTTCTAGGAGTAAAACGTCATGGCTAGACATTTTCCTTTGTACATAAGCATAACTGATTCTACATAGGGCGTTGGTGGTGGCTGCATAAGCATCATAGAGTCATATTCTTTTTGAAATTGGCAATAACTTATAATTTCAGACAGATTCACCGTTAGCGGATTTTAACCACTGAACATTTTTATAGTGGCATTTGAATTTTATAGTCATATGCTCATAACCGTCATTAGAAGCATTGAATTGATAGTCTTTCAATATTCTCCCATCTTTTAAGAAGCCCAACTTCTAAAAAGAATCCTCTTCTCTATTCTCTAGCTAGTGTCATACTTGGGAAAAGCCGACATTCGATGGCCTTTTCATTAAAAAAAGCAAAGGAAAGAAGTATACAATTCAATGTCCTTTCACACGAGTATTCCAAAGCTCTCTCTTTCTACTTTGCCAAATAACTCCTCATTCATTACTCCACATTCTCCTTCAGAGCCTATATTTCTTTCTTTTCCTATATCACTACTTATATCCAGCGCAAATGTCAACGACATACGCACTGTACCAGATTCCTAACTCTCTCTACTCTCGCCGCATATAGCATCTCTCAATATCCCAATCGCCTATGAGATATCTCCTTTGCCGAAACGTAGTAGTTTGCCTCTCCTTCTTCCTTTGATCCCTTATTCGATTTGACAACTATGACGGTGACGATGATAAAGACGACAATGACGATAACGACTTATATCAACGAATCCCTTGCTATCTTTTGAATATTTCCCAGATGAATTCCCCACAAGTAATAATATAAGAGGCAAAACACCTCTAGAAAAGGCACACACGAGAGAAGCTACGATTCTAGCTGCAGAGCATTCCCATTTCAGCGTAGCAGCTCACAGCATTAGCTATGTGTTCGCTTTTGGAGAAACAATTTGCGATTTCTTCGAGGTATGCGGTGGGGTGTTGGGTGTGTTTGGGGGAGGGAAGAGAGGGAAAGGGAAGGGGAGAAGGGGGGGGTGGTTAAGAAAGAAATTACAATAGCAGAAATTGTATTATTTACTGATTTAGTTTGCGAGGAAGATGTATGGGAGGGATATAGTTGCTAATTTTAAGGGTAGAATTGAGGGTAGAGGGAACCGAGGAGATGAGGGGAGGAATAGTAAGTATCCTGAGGCGTTGAGGATGGTTACGGGCATTGAAGGGAGGAGGAAAAGAGTGTATGGAGGGGAGAGGGTAACGGTGGATTGGATTTATGTGAGGGATGGTTGAGGAAATAATTTTTCTATGAAATTAAACGAATAATTAAAGATTTATGTGACGGGCTTGATGGAACTAACGTCCGTAAACAAGGTCTAGTATTAAACTATATAAAAGGTTTAAATAAAGATCAAGAATAAAGATAGGGGCGGATGGCCACCTTATATCTACGGGTCGTTACTATGCCAATATAGATCTGCAGATCATCCTGGTCGTCCGCAAGTTGCTCAAGTTATGACGAACTGCTCAGGCCACGCCTGAGCCTCAGCAAGGGTTCAACCCTTTACAATTTAAGAGAGATATTAATAATTATAATAAATTAAAAGATAATAAAATAATAAATAAGTACTCGAAGGCGATCTTTTTTCGAGAGAGGGATAATATGATAGTTTGCGCTCTTATTGCCTTAGGCAACCTATCACGTGATTACTACCTTAAGCAGATAGCCGATACGCTAGTAGATTAAGCGAATCAAATATATACATTTAGTCGCGAGGCTCGACCCTGCGTCGTAGCTCTTCTTCTTTTCTTTTCCTTAGCTTTTAGATTCTAAAGATAAATATAAGAGTATTCGTCACAGTATATAAAGAAAAGTATACGATCATAGCGTGAGAGGCCGTTAAACATGCTCAAGTATATAATATAATATAACTTTAAAATTAAATATATATATTAATTTAGTTATAAGTCACTATTAACTAAAAACATCTTTACTGATTAGGATAGAAATTATTTTCAGGCCTTATTAACTAGCTTATATTGCTAACTGGTCAGCTAGCTATCGTCAGTCTACGTAAGATGCGACAAAAAACTATATCTCAATTCGAAGATAGATGAACAAGGCACATTCACTCTCCAGTCTCCTCTGAGGGCCAGGTAATGAAGCTATCCTCCGGACCCAACAGAGCCGGTGGTCCTGTGAAGCTGTCCTTGGGCCTCTCTGTCATAGAGTCTGGCCATACGTTGCCAACGTTATCTGCCTTAACCGGGTTAGGCGAGACCCTGATCACATTGAATGAATCCATCGACGGTGTATATCCATGACTTGACTGATGTTGCCCAGTTTGCTCCGTCTGTTGGTTCTTCACCGACACCGTGATATGCGACTGATCCTTCATGTAAACACCTTGAGTTCGGGTCGAAGGATGAATGTAAGAGCTGTTACGGGAGGTTAGACGATTTAGGAAATCTTTTTAGGAGGTCTGAGGAATTCTCACCGGATCAAAACCTTCGTTGTGTTTAGATCAGTCTCGGTGGCCGTCCTGTATGCAGCAGCCATGAGAGCTCTGGCAATAGCCTCATTCTTAGGTCGGGCAACCTTCCAGATATATTCGATACTGCGTGCTGACATCTCTGGTTATAGCTGGGACTGGTATGCAAGACTAAATGAATAAGACGAGAATATATGTTATTCTTTGGGGGTAGAAGCTGCTGTTCTTATACCTACTTAAAGCCCAATGAACCGGACCAAATGAGACCCTTCACACTCCGACTAACGACTGGGGAGAAAGGCGGGGAACCATGGCACCACCTTCTCTATTGGGTACTCGGCGAAGTGATAGTCATATTCTTGGCAAATGTAATGGTTGTGTTATTCAGGAATATCATAGTTCAAAGGCCAGTTAAAAGGTTTACTCCGTAATCTCAGCGGGGAACGAGGCGAACAGGCGAGCGGAATCCTTTGTTCCCGTCTGTTGATGGTCGAGAAAGGGGTGTCGTGCGAGTATTTGGCCAATTGGCCGATTTATGGTGCAGCTTTTCTTCTTCTTTTTTTCTTGAGTGTTACTTTATATAGAATAAAGATCTAGCGGAGGGTAAAAGATATTTGCGTACGCGAGCCTTTTCTGACTTGGTTCTAGCCATAATGGAGCTGTAGGAGTGGATAGTGGATTGGTTACAAGTTAATTAAATGATTTTGAGTGGTGCGCAAGTGCCATGAATCGGATGTTTATTTCTCCGATGCGAGGTAGAATTACTCTTCTCACTTTTGTTTTTACTTACGCCTTCCAACTCGCACCAGGACCTCACTAATATGAACGTCTATTGGAAGTATTTTTATTGGCTCCGGTTGTCTCCATCTTCCTTTGCGCGCTATTCATGCCGACGTTTCTCTCGTCCCATCCCTTTCCCAGCTTCCCCATTTCCTTCCAAGTTTATTCGATCAGTTATAGCTACGCCAATGCCTACTCAGACATCGAAAACTCCTACAGAAGATGTATACTTTCCGGAGGATGATATGGAAGATTTAGAAGAATACCGATACGGTGGTTATCATCCAACCCTCATCGGCGATTCTTTTAGGGACGGTCGATATACGGTCGTCCATAAGCTTGGCTATGGTGGTTATTCTACTATCTGGCTCGCCCGCGACCACCAACTTCATCATTACGTGTCGTTGAAAATAATGGCTAGCGAAGCATCATCGTCTTCGAGTGAAAGCAAGATACTTCGTCTCCTTCGCGGCGGTGATGCAACCCATGAGGGGAGACGCTTTATCCCTACACTACTGGACGAGTTCTCAATTGATGGTCCGAATGGACGCCACCTTTGCTTGGTCGGGGAGCCAGCAGGTTCGAATATTGCTGTCTCCAAGGAAATAAGCTCCAATTGGAAGTTTCCTGTTGAGTCTGCCCGATCCATAGCAGCGCAACTGGCAATGGGACTGTCGTATATACATAACTGTGGCGTCTGTCACGGAGGTAAGTTCGAATATTGCATATATAAGATGCAGAAGCTAACATACTGGATAGATCTTCATCTGCGAAACTTTCTCCTCCGCATACGCAGCCTTGACCCTCTAGACACAAGGGATCTCTACAAAATATATGGGGAACCCTTTGAAGTACCTGTCAGACGATTGGATGGGAAAGATCCCCAACCCCAAGCACCACCCCATGTTATTTATCCAATGAATTTTAATATGCCTGCAAATAAAATTGTGGACCCAGAGATCGTCATCTGTGACTATGGAACTTCCTTCGTTATATCAGAAGAACCAGATCCAAGGCTACATACCCCGGCGCTATACCTACCTCCAGAGGACTTTTTCAACGAACCCATCACTTTAGCCGCTGATGTTTGGACGCTTGGTGTCAATCTATACGAAGTCTTAGGAGAGCGACCCCTTTTTGAGACATTTGCATGGGACCGAGATGATATAACAGCTGAGATGGTCAGCACACTTGGCTGCCTGCCACCACGGTGGTGGGATAGCTGGATAAATCGAGGGGAGTTCTTCCGGCCAGATGGATCGTGGATCTCCGCAAGTGAGCTGCGGAGAATCACAACTCCTGTCTCCCGTCCACTCCATCAGCGCATATGGGATATGGGTCGAGGTGAGACGCCCGAATCTTGTGAGTGGGATGTTAAAGATGGCGAGCTAAGTGCCTTGGAGAAGTTGCTTACAAGTATGCTTACATTTGAGCCGATGCAAAGGCTTACTGCCGAGCAATTGATGGCTTCTGAATATATAACTAAGTGGGCGGTGCCAGCTTGGAATAGGCAGATGAAGAGGCAAATAAAGAGTAGCTAAAATCGAGGTTATAGAATTTGATGATGGGGATTTAGTTAGCATGTCTTTAGGATGCTAATGCGGATATAAAGCACTATTTAGCTAAATAAGAAATTATATAAATTCAATAGGCAGCCTAAATCTCGACCTTTAGCAACCTCTTAGTAACCAGTATAAATATATTCGAAATATATAAACCATCTTCTTATTCTTACTTATCATTTATTAGCATATTCTCACTGCAGATGCCAGACGATTGAATGGTGTCTGGTGATACTGATGATTGCTCAAAATATCGGTGAAAGGGTTTTGGTTATTGATGGCAGTATACTTTGGGGGGTGTCAACTTAGGAGAGATGAAACTAGTGGCAAGGGGGAAAAAAGAATAAGACTGTAATAAGGAGTGCTTGATGTCTGCTGAAAACCCGACGGGTCGAGAACTAAGGAGAAGGGGATGCTAAATATAATTACCTGAGATGTGTTGTCTTTTACGTATGTATTCATATCAACGGCACTCAAATTTGTGCAGTATCTATACATAGCACGGCGGAACATGTCAAGAGATCATCAGTAAGACTTTCTCTAAACCTCAAATTCTTTCGCTCCTTCCCTTCCCTACGTCAAAAGTAACCCACGGTTACCCACCATATCAATCCTCCGATCCACTGCGAAACTGATCCACTGCGAAACTATAATGTTAAATCCTCCAGGTTTGATGGGCCGAATGGAAAATCCTACAATGCCGTCATTGCCCATGCTATGCTGCTGCTGCTGCTCAACAGTGGGGTTCCGAGGATGGGATACGGAGTAGAGATACTGTAACGACTTTTGCGAAAAGAAAAGATTGCTTGCCATCCATGTGACTTGGGAAGAAGGGTTCTTCGTGGTGATGACGGCTGGCGGCGTCGTGATAGTCTCAGAGGTGTTTACACCGTGAAAAGGAAGTCATCGTCTCAGATATCAATAAGATTACCGTTATTACCTCGTTTGTGATTTATATTAAGCTCATAGTGGGTCGTTCCTCCCCTCCCCTGCTTGCCCTACATAATCTCCGGAGGATTGATATGATAAGTAAGTAATACTTCATCCTCTGGGTATTAGTTGCGCCAAGCATTCTAGCACTTTATACGCTAACAGGGGGGTACACCTAATGAAATTTAAATGATCCAACGCTGCTATTGCCTTCTAATTTCTACTACAACTTCACAGCATAGAATCAACATTCAGAGTACCAGTTCCCAAGCAGCCTAAGCGACTAGAGCTTATACGAGATAAGAGGCTGCGCATTAAAACTCTATTCTTTAACGCCAATTATATATGCTCCTAAATCTACCTGCAAATAAAATATACTTATGATCAGTTTATATAATTAAGTATTGCCTTATTTCTTAGAAGTGCAAGTCTGGCAGGAAAATACTACTTAATACCCCTTAAAGGAAAAAGCTAATTTAATAGGTAATAGCTTCTAAGGAGAACCGTGAAACGCCTTGAATAGCTATCCCTGGGATATTTGGCTGGGATTATAGGGAAACTGCTATAAGAATAGCATTTAAAAAAGAATATAGGCGGCGGGTTTCTAAGAGAAAATGCCCTCTTTCTAAGGAGAATAGGAAGAAGAGACTTGCTTGGGCAGAAGAGCATATTAGCTAGATAAACGAGTAGTGGGATAAAATTTTATAGAGTGATAAAACTTAGGCACAATCTGGGAGATATATGCGCATTTAAATTACTTATAAAGATGATGAGAAGGAGTATCTAGACTGTGTGCAATTACGCTACTAAAGAAAGATAGGATAGATATTTTAGGGGTTAATAAGTAGGAAATATAAACGGCATAAGAGATTATTTTGGGAGAAGAATTAGGAAACTATAAATAAGAGGTTATATTATAGAATTATTATGCCTATTAAAACTATTTGGGATGACATTGTGACGGGCTTGATGGAACTAACGTCCGTAAACAAGGTCTAGTATTAAACTATATAAAAGGTTTGAATAAAGATCAAGAATAAAGATAGGGGCGGATG